>CM074740.1:59092167-59597167 GCA_037367245.1 Phrynocephalus guinanensis
ACACAGCTCCTGTCGGCTTTCCCCCAGTTATCAGTTTAAAAGCTGCTCTGCTGCCTTTTTGAGGTTGAGTGCCAGCAATCTGGTCCCATCATGATTCAAGTGCAACCCATCCCTCCTGAACAGGTTTGGCTTGTCCCAAAATGTTCTCCAGTTCCTGACAAATCTAAAGCCCTCCTCTCGACACCATCGCCTCATCCACGCATTGAGGCTTCTGAGTTCTGCCTGCCTGGTGGGACCTGCACGAGGAACAGGTAGCACTTCTGAAAATGCTACCTTGGAAGCCCGGGTCTTCAATCTTCTACCTAGCAACCTGAATTTGGCTTCCAAGACTGACTGCTTGGCCTTCCCGACATCGTTGGTACCGACGTGTACCATGATCACTGGCTCCTTCCCAGTTCTCTCTAACAAGCTATCTATATTTCTGGTGATGTCTGCAACCTTTGCACCCGGCAGGCAAGTGACCATCCGGTTATCATGCTCGTCACAAATCCATCCCTCCGTATTTCTAATGATAGAATCCCCTAGCACAATGAGCTTCTCTCCTGCAGCCTGGTCATCAACATGTACCTGGTCCTAGACTCATCCTCAATCTTAAATGCCCAGGTCACAGTTGTGGCTACGAGGGCATTTGCACAATTAAAGCTAGTGTGCCAGTTATGCTTGTTTCTTGATAAATCTGCTCTTCCACTGTGACACATGCCCAGTAGTGACGTCCCAGCTGTAGTGCATCATTTTTAGTTTTCCATCTCAGATGATGGAATTTTTTCTTTTAATTTTTTGAGTACTGTTACTAGCTTTAATACTGACTTTTCAATGTTGTAAGATGCCTCTTCAAATTCATTGTTCCTAACTTGAGAATATTTCTTAAATACTTTGGGTTGTATATTGTCCTTCAATATTGTAAGTTGCTTTGGGTCCTTTTCCAAGGAGAAAGGTGGTGAAAAATATTCAAAGTAAATAAAATAAATAAATAAATAATAACAAACAAACTTGTAGTCTGTGTAAACAGTGACAATGTTTAAGTGAGAGCTGGTATTGCTCGGTGGTTGGGAACACCTAGCTGCAGGGCCAGTGGCCACAAGTTCAGTTTTGTATCCTGGGAGATTCAGGAGGGAGATTCATAGAATCACAGAATAGTGAATTTGGAAGGGGGCTGATATGGCCATCAAGTCCAATCCCCTGCTTGATGCAGGAATACAAATAATAGGACATCTGCCAGGTGGTTGTCCAAATTTCTCTTGAATGTCTCCAGTGCTAGAACACTCACCACCTCTCAGTGAGATCACACATGTGACTGATGGGGTTGTGTGCCCTGGAATCCGTGCAGTCTTGGGAAGGCTAAATGTTTCTGGACCACCACCAGTACTGGGAAACCACTTTTGAGTTATTTGTACATCAGAAAACTGGGAGAGTCTCCTTGTCAGAAATGATTTGATAGTGATAGATAGACAGATAAAGAGAGAGAGAGAGAAACATACATACATGCATACATGCATACATACATACATATTATGGATTATAAATGTTATTACCTGTATTTGTTTATTCATGCAATATTATGAGATAGAGATACAGTATCAAAATGTTATAAACAACCAAATAAAGACTGCTAATGAGGATGTTATCCCCTACAAAAAGCTGCCTCCCCACTAGGAGATAGTGATATAAGGGATGGAGGGGTAGCACAACCCTTCTCCTAACCTGTTCATTGATGATACCCGGATTATAAACTCCAGTTACAATGGGATTATATCTATGTTACCTAGAATAATATTGGCTTTATTGTCCATATCATGTGTCAGTTCCTTCAACTTCTGCTTTTACAATAATTTAGTGTCAATGGAAGGAAAATATGTAATCCGAAAGTAATAGAGTTATCATCACATGGCTTAACACAAAATGATGTTTTTGTGTTGGACTGTTATAACATAGGAATTTAAGAGCATTTGCTAACCAGACGTTCTTAAGAAATTGGAAACTGTGCTGTGATCTTCATGATGTCATATTTGCTGGCTAATTCTCAGGCTTCTGTGTCTTGTCAGTCAGTTGAATTTAAGACTGAAAACTCCTGGCATCCAAGATTTGTTTATGTATAAAGAAGTCATTGATAGCTAGCAGCAAGGTTTCCAAGTGTAGTCAAACCCAATTAAACAGATTCAATATACCTACTGGGAGCAATAAGGGCTGCTGTTGTAGTCTTACAACAATAGTTATTTAGGAGGTCAAAATGTATAACTCAAAGCAGACTGCAGAAATGAAGTGCCAGTGAAAAAATAAAGCAGACAATGGATTGCCTTCTTGAAGTGCAGTAGCTGTTTCATTTGACTTGACAACGTGAGCTAGCGAGGCAGAAAAATAATCAGTGACCAAAAGCTGGGTGTAGAGTCATGGAATTGGAACCCCAACACCAACCTGTTGGAGAAAAATAACAACCTGGCATACTTATTAACACTAACTTTCGGTGGAGAGCTGTTTCCGGACCCAGAAAGACTTTCTTGAGCGAAGGTGACTGCAAGTCTTCCTCACTAACTTACTAGCAAAGTCTGACTCCCCAGCTTGAGACAAGTCACTCCCCTCCTTCTGCCTGACTTTACTTGACTGTTCTTTGCTGAGCCTTCATTGAGAGCAGACATGTATGTCTCTTCCTGACTTTCTCCACCTAGCTGCAATCCCCACATGGCTGAGGCTGGAATTCCTTTCTTTTACTCTTCCTTATTCTTCTGATTGTAGCTGAAGAATTGGCTAGAAGTAAATATGCCTTTATTTATTTCCACCTTAAACTATTTATAGTGTGATTATTATAAACCAAGACTAGAGATGGGCACGACTTAGCGGTATTCCCGTTTCCGTTTCCATTACTCGTATCCGTTACTCTACGGAAACGGAAACGGGAATTACTCCGCCAGACTTCGAGCTCGAACCGATGAACGAACAATTTGGTCTGATTTGTCGTGCTCGTTACTTGCATCGCGCAATGCCAAGCGGCACAGAAAAAAAGTTTTTAAAAGTTAAAAAAAAACCGATTCCTGGCCCTAAAAGTAGGCGAAAACTGTCTGAGGGCACCTACCAGGCCAGAAGGGTGTTTTATTTGGGGGGGGGGTTTCCCCGCCCCCCTCTCCTTGGCTATTGCTACTGCTGCGCTGCTGGTACCAGGCTGGGAGGGCGCATCCATTTGCCATGCAGTGCGGGGGATCCAAAATGGCGACCGCAATATTTTTTTTTGAAATCGTTGCCCAAAACCCCACCAAAGCACCACAGAAACATGCGGAAATTAGCTATTTTAAATGCTTGAATGTTTACAGTAGCAGCAGTGGGTTTTTCTTGCAAAAAAAGTCTCCGTTGATTTTATTTTATTTTATATTATATTTATTTTTTTTACACCTGCGCATTCGCAATGATGGGCTCGCCCATGGGAGTGGACCATGCAAAGTTTTGGAGCCATTCCACCAATCGCATGGACAGGTTTTGCTGACTGTACCAGGCTGGGAGGGCGCATCCATTTGCCATGCGGTGGGGGGGGATCCAAAATGGCGACCGCAATATTTTTTTTGAAATTGTTGCCCAAAACCCCACCAAAGCACCACAGAAACATGCGAAAATTAGCTATTTTAAATGCTTGAATTTTTACAGTCGCAGCAGTGGGTTTTTCTTGCAAAAAAAAGTCTCCGTTGATTTTATTTTATTTTATCTTATTTTATTTTTTTACACCTGCACATTTGCAATGATGGGCTCTCCCATGGGAGTAGACCATGCACATTTTCCACCAATCGCATGGCCACTTGGCCAGGTTGACCACAGAGACTTCTGGGATGTGCCAATCGGGCATAAACAGCCCACTAATCGTAGCCCAAACCCGAACCCTAAGCCTAACCCATACGCCAGTACACTGTCCTTCTAAGTGGGTCAGAGAGGCACCCAGATGCACCCCAATACTCACCGTAACCTCACCCGTAACTAGCCTAACCCTAGCCGTTGCACTAACCCGTCTTAACCCTAAGCCAGATCTACTTGCATTGCACTACATGCAAGTACGTGAGACACAGCGGGTGCAAAGAGTCTGCCAGTCCGTCACTTGTGGCTCTGGCTGACTCCTGCAGCTCCCTCCAGGAGCACGCTACCCCCTCCCCAAACCAGTACTAACGACAACGAAAAAACAAAAAACCGAACCGACTAATTTTTGCAAATTTTCGCGAAAAACGGAAACGAGCCGAAACGGAACCGGCCCGACTAACGACAACTCGAAAATTTTTTTTCAAGTCGTGCCCATCTCTAACCAAGACAAGTGGGTTGGAAGCTAGGTTTTTAGCCATGCCCCAGGATAGATTGTACTGGAAAGTAGAGATGGCCATGATATGGAAAATTAATGTTTTGTTTCATTTCATTTTGTTACTAATTGTGTTTCATTTTGTTTCATTACTAAACAAATTTTATTGAATTTTAGTAACAAAATGAACCAATTTGGAAACTGCCAACACCCAGGTGAGGTTTTTTGACAGGTCAGGCTGCTTTCAGTGGGAACAGACCCACCTGTCAAAAAAACCCACCTGGGTGGCGGCTGCTTCCCAATCATTCTGACCTGTCAAACCCAGCTGGGAGGCGGGCAGCATGACAAAATGGAGCAACCAGCACTCCATTTGAATTTCCCACTGCTTGCTCTGTTCTCCCTTGCCACCCTGCTTCACAGCTTGGGCTTTTTGACAGGTCAGGAGTGGGGAGGAGGAGGGGCACCATCCCCACCCACACCTGTTAAAAAGCCACAGCTGGGAGGCAGAGGAGGGGTGTAAGGCAGACAGAAGCAGGTAGCGGAAACATCCCTGCTTCTTTCTGCCTTTCACCCCTTCCCTGACTCCCAGCTGGGGCTTTTTGACAAGTCAGGTTGGGGTGGGGAGGGGTGACCCCTCCGTGCAGCCCTCCCTGTGAATGAAACAGCTGAGAGGCAGGGAGAAGAAAGGCAGGGGGCAGCAGATGGCGGGGGACAGTGATGGGCACAGGGGCGGTGGGCAGATGGCGATGGGCGGCGGGGGGATGGACGGCGGTGGCCAGCGGTGGAGGGGATGGCAGGGGGGCAGCAGGCTGGCCAGCGCCCCCTCTCCATTTTGGCGCCTTAATGGACGTGCCGGCCCTGTGGGCAAAGGGGATTGAAAATTTGCCCCTGGACCTTCTAAAGCTTTTCACTCTTGCTGTAATATCTGAATATTACATCATTAACTGCCGGCAAATCATCATTAACTGCCGGCAAAGCTGTAGTTTCTGTGCTTAGTCTTTATACAATTAATACGCAGTACGACAGGCCATATTGATATATCAAGATGGTCTTTACTAACCTGGCACTATTTCTCGCATTCTGTAGAAGCAACTCAAGCCAGGGCTATTTAGAACTACTCATGATGCTTCTGTGTACCATCTGCTTTGGGATGTTGCCTGTAATGGGCCATTTGTGAGAAAAGACTGGGAAAAGCTTGGACATTTTACAGCCATTTTGTTTCTCACTCTGCTCTCATACGCAGCTATGTTCTGATCCTCTGATTTCTGCTTTCCTGTTTCTTTGGACTCTCAACAAGCTGGGAAACTGATGAAAACATATGTTACATATTACATTGCTTAGATCTAAAAGTATTCACAGACTCACTTCAAATGCCAGAAATGGAACTAGTGTGTTAGTTTTCTACCTCATAATAATCGGAATGTGTTGCTAAAGGGTAGCAATACTGGAAGGAAGAACCATAAACAAGGTTGCTGGACAAATCTTTCCTCATTATAGGGTTTGTAAAAGCTATTCTGAGAATTTGTTTCATATGTTGAATATAGAAAGTAGTCACGGAAAATACATGCATGCGAAATACACAGGGACTGGCAAGTTATGTGTGACTGTTTCCTTGCTTGTTGGCATTTTATGACAACAAGGCTGTGCAACTGGCACACATCTAACCCTACTTTACTAACTCTTGAGTAGAGAGAGTTATCATAATTGAAACAGCAAAATTATAGCAGAAGAAATTGACTGCCATCCTATCTTGAAATAAATCTTCCTGAGCACAACAGGGACTTATGAATAAACAAGGAATGGTTTTACTTTACATCTTTACCTTCTTTATTTGGTTCTTTAGCAGCGTATTTACTAACCTCCCACTAGTTCATTATATATATGTTTATAATAGTGTTGTAAGCCTCTGAAACACCAGATATTAAGGATATCATGTGGATCTGGTGTTACTAGTACTGGATTGGAAAATAAGACATGCTACAAGCTTAAACACAGTTTTGTGGCAGCCACTTGTACTTAAATGTGTTTGGTGAAACATGTATGTACAAAAATCCATATGAAGAACTAGGCTGCTTGTACAACAGTATCTTGATGTGGGTTTGTGATGGCATCAGTTTGTGGATTTTTTAAGCTTTCATCAACTTGGACATTGCACGGTAAACAACAAAAAGGACTTGTCAAGAAGATAAGTTATTCCCATCACCTTGATAAAGTAAATTGAGGGGATGATATGCACACAATTATCCTTTAGCAAATGTTAACATCCAAACTGATAAGTGGTCTAAAATAATTGCCCAAATATTAGTTAAATTTGACTAGCATCAGTGGATTTGGAGAGTTGGGAAACTATACTCAATGTCTGCTCATCAAAGCTTCCTACTTCAATCATATTTAAATGTATATTTGATATCACTAGATTCTACAGTTGTAAAAACAGGACAATAATGTGTGTTTCACACCCAGGTGTGAATGTGTGAAAGTCCTGGAGCGGAGAAAAACACTTTTCAACCACTTTCATGACTCTGAAGACTTTAGCCCTGTGCCTGAAAGATCAATGGAAATAATATTTTTTTATACTTCATCTTACCCTGCTTTTTGACCTTTTGTTTTATTAATGTTTACAAGGATTTTCCTCCATTTCCTTTATTATTGCTTGGAGTGCCTGACTACCTGTCTTGCAACTCATTGACTATTGAACTGAAGCTGTCAAAATGATAGATCGGAGATCTATTTCTTCAGTCTGCCATTTTTTGGACTGGATTTTGATTATTGATAATTTCTTTTTCTCATCTGTTTTGTTTCCTGCTGAAGCTGATTAACTGATGAAGATTCTGAAAATGGTGATATGATGATAAATGTGTACTTTTGAAGTATTGCGAGTGCCTACATAGGTCTGTGAATGATTAATGTTCCTTTCTCATGTATTGCTGTTGCTGTCCACTTTTGAAACAGATGGCTGTCTGTTGCCTTGTCCCTAGAAATAACATCAATCATTTTTCTAGCTTCCTCCTCAATATCATAATTTGTGAATCACCACCTTCTGTCGGAAACACTGAAATAAAAAAGTAGACGGGGCAAACCATTCTCTTTCAAGATAAGAGAAAATTGTCCTTTTCAATTTATATGATCCGTTTTAAAACTGTGATAGTTTTCGGTCACCTATTTCTAAATGATGGGACAGAACACTTTTATTTGTTATAAATATAATGCAGAAACTCTGCTCAGCTTCTAAACCTTGCACAGAGCAATAGCAGTCAGTGCTGCTCTGAAGTGCTTTAAGTATTAATTTCTGAAGTGCTTTAAGTATTATTATTTTTTATTTGTGCTGCCCCCATTTTTAGAATTGCCTTATACTGTAGAATCTGATTTGTTCTGCTGCTCCATAATATAACTGCAATACTGTGCAGTTATAATCATACATATGATCATTGAAACAATCATGTCACCTGGAGAGAAAGTGGATTCTTTGGATCTATTTAAGCAGGGGCTGGGCAGTCAATCTACATTTCTTACACTGAACACAAAAGCTGGCCCAGATGACCCACAAATAACATCGAACTTTATATTTTTCAGGGAAATTATGATAGCCATATTTAGAATCTATATAAGAACATAAGACAGCCTTGCTGTAACAGGCCATAGACCATCCCATCTGGCATTCTGTCTCACACAGTGGCTCACCATTTGCTTCAGGGTATTCCCAAGCAAATGTCTTCAACCGCTTACGATTCCCTGCAAATGGCATTGAGAGATATCCTGCTTATCTCTCCAACCCGGAGGTTGTCCTTAGGCATCCATAATGATAGCCCTTGTTTGCCATGAACTTGTCCAATCCTTTCTTAAAGCTGTCAAGGCTGACAGCTGTCACCACTTCTTCTGGCAGTGAGTTCCATAGACCAGTAATACTCTGGGTGAAAAGTACTTTCCCAACCCAGACTGAAATAACGAGATGAGACAAAGTTTTGGGGATAAACATTTATTTATTTATTATTTTTATTTTTACCACTTATATGCCGCCCACTACCCAAAGGTCTCTGGGCGGCTTACAATCAAGGAATTAAAACAGTTAAAAACATCAAACAACAATAACAATAAATAATTAAAACAACAATAAAAACCTTATACTAAAACATCACACTAAAATTGCCATCAGAAGACCCACAATCTAAATTGTATCAATTAAAAAACTTCTGGAACAGGAAGGTTTTTACCTGGCGCCAAAATGTCATCAGTGTTGGCACCAGGCGGATCTCACTTGGGAGGGCATTCCATAGCTTGGGGGCAGCTGCCGAGAAGGCCCTGTGTCTGCAAGCCATCCCTCTTACCTCCTTGAGGGATGGCTCTTTCAAGAGGGCCCCCTGGCTTGATCTTAATTGCCAGGTAGGTTCATATGGAAGGAGGCGGTCCTTCAGGTATCCAGGACCTAAGCCATTTAGGGCTTTATATGTCAAAACAAGCACTTTGAATTGGGCTCGGGTAGCAACTGGTAACCAATGTAGGCTACGTAGAATCGGCGTGATGTGATCCCTAGCGGCCCCACCACTTACTAGCCGCGCCGCACGATTCTGAACCAGTTGCAATCGCCGAACCGTCTTCAAAGGCAGCCCCATGTAGAGCGCATTGCTGTAATCAATACGGGATGTTACCAGTGCATGCGTAACTGTTATGAGGCTCCGTTCATCCAGGTAGGGGCGTAGCTGATATATTTTCTGCAGCTGGAGAAAGGCACCCCTGGCCACCGAGTCCACCTGGGCTTCCAGAGTTAGACCGGGGTGCAGGAGCACCCCCAAGCTGCGGACCCTGTCCCTTAGGGGGAGTGCAACCCCGTCCAGAACAGGGAAGTGGCCCTCTAACCTGTCTGGCGAAGCACCCACTAACAGCACTTCCGTCTTGTCTGGATTGAGTTTTAATTTGTTAACCCTCATCCAGTCCATTATCTGGCCCAGACACGAGTTCACGACAGAAACCGCCTCACCTGGATTGGTGGAAAACGAGAGGTAGAGCTGAGTATCATCAGCATATTGCTGAGTCCTCAGCCCAAACCTCCTGATGACCTCTCCCAGTGGTTCCATGTAAATGTTGAACAGCATGGGAGACAGTATAGAGCCCTGAGGAACCCCATGACATAAATGCCACGGGGCAGAGCAACTGTCCCCCAGCACCACCTTCTGGACAAGGTCAGCCAGGAAGGAATGGAACCACCGCAAAGCAGTGCCTCCGACTCCCAACCTGGCCAGCCTATCCAGAAGGACACCATGGTCGATGGTGTCGAAAGCCGCTGAGAGGTCCAGGAGTATCAACAGGGTTGCACTCCCCCTGTCTCTCTCCCGGCAGAGGTCATCATACAGGGCGACCAAGGCAGTCTCTGTACCAAAGCCCGGCCTGAAACCAGATTGAAATGGATCCAGAAAATCCGTTTCATCCAGCAGTGCCTGGAGTTTCCCTGGCCACCACCCGCTCCAACACCTTGCCCAAATAAGGGAGGTTCGCTACTGGACGGTAGTTAACCACCAGCCCTGGGTCCAGGTTAGGTTTTTTAAGGAGTGGCCTAATTACTGCCTCTTTTAAGGCAGCAGGGACCACTCCCTCTCTTAATGAGGCGTTTACAGCTTCCTGGACCCAGGTGCAAACTCCCCTGGCAGATCTTTCAATTAGCCAAGAAGGGCAAGGGTCGAGTAGCGTAGTGGTAGCACGGAGAGATCCAAGCACCCTGTCCACATCCTCGGGTCTCAATAATTGAAACTCATCCAATAATACTGGACCTAAGCACGGCACACTGGACACATCCCTTGATTCTGCACCAATAGTGGAGACCAATTCCCTGCAAATCTGAGCGATTTTTTCCTCAAAGTGGACAGCAAACTCGTCACAGCGGGCTGCTGAGTGGTCCAGAACCTCCATCGTATTTCTCGGTTGAAGAAGGTCCCGGACCACCCGAAACAGCTCTGCTGGACGGCACTCTGAAGAAGCAATATGGTTTGTGAAATATTGCCTTTTCACAAACCGTATCGCCACGGAATAGGCCCGATAATGGGCTCTAAGCCGTGTTCGATCAGACTCACAGTGATATTTTCTCCACTTGCGCTCCAGCCGTCTCCCCTCCTTCTTCATTGCCCGCAGCTCAGATGTATACCAAGGAGCTGTCTGGGCTCTGCGTAAGGGGAGAGGGCGCTTAGGTGCAATCGTGTCAACCGCCCGGGACATTTCCCTATTCCACAGGGTGACCTGAGCTTCGACAGGAGCGCCGACCATATCAGATGGATAATCCCCCAGAGCTTTCAGGAAACCATCTGGATCCATTAGTCTCTGAGGGCAGATCATCTGAATAGATCCCTCACCCTTGCAGAGGGTAGAAGAAGCTAATAGCCTAAACTTGACCAGAAAGTGGTCTGACCATGACAATGGAATTAGAACCAACCCCTCCACATCCAGACCACCATCCTCCAATCCGGTTGAGAAGACCAGGTCTAAAGTATGGCCCTTCTCATGCGTTGGGCCGTTGACATATTGAGACAGCCCCATGGTTGTCATGGCGGCCATGAAGTCCTGAGCTGCCCCATTCAAGGCTGCCTCAGCATGGATGTTGAAGTCCCCCAGTACCAACAGCCTGGGGGTCCGCAACACCAGGTCCGAGACAACCTCCGTCAGCTCAGGCAGGGAGACTGTTGGTACGCAGCAGGGTGGGCGGTACACCAGCAGAATCCCCAATCTGTCTCGTGAGCCCAACACACAGTACAGGCCCTCCAGGCCTCCTCCCAAGGGGACAGGAAGTCTGGTCAAGGAGATAGAACTCCGATAGACTATAGCAACTCCCCCTCCCCGACCCTTCAAGCGACACTGGTGCTGGACCGAGTACCCAGGTGGGCATAGCTGGGAGAGGGGAACACCACCCTCCTCTCCCACCCAGGTCTCGGTAATACATGCCAAGTCGGCACCCTCATCCAGAATGACATCATGGATGAGGGCGGTCTTATTTTGTACCGACCTGGCATTCAAGAACAGCACCGTGTGGCTTGTGGGCTCGCTGATATGGTCACCTGATTTCTTCTGGCTAGGGGTGGAACCAGAAGAGGGGATAGATGTGAGGTATCTAAACTCTCTTCTCCTAGGCGGGCATGTTCCACTCCTACCACCATACCTTCCCCTACCCAGCACAATTCCAATGGCTGCCCCATCCATTGCCCTCCCCCTTTCCTGTTCCCTTAGTTCTATTGTGGGTCCTATCTCTTATACTTGATGGCAAATATGGGCCACAATTTTAAATATTAACCTTTAACTGTAATCTACAGAGCATCTGTGTCGTAGCACAAGTGGTAAACCTTTGTAGGTGTTATAACTAACCATCACCCCCTCCCTGTTTAGAGATTTGGAATGCATATGGAAAGATAAGGCCAAATTACTAAAGCATCCTTCCCCTACTGAATCTCCTTATCCAATGACAGCCCTCATTTACCTGACTGGATATTATAGTTTAATCTATCTATTTCTAATTCCTGTTGTTATTTACTTTTATATGAGGGTTTCCAAGCACCTTAAAGGTGCGATATAAAGGAGGGGCCCTAACTGAATTAATATACTACTTATGTCTGTGAAGATTCTCAGTCATCCAGGTTCGTTTAACTGGGAGTTGAGTCATGGCTACTTGACTTCTTTTTTGAGAGATAGAAACGTTTCGCTGTTCATCCAAACAGCTTCATCGGTCGATGAAGCTGTTTGGATGAACAGCGAAACGTTTCTATCTCTCAAAAAAGAAGTCCAGTAGCCATGACTCAACTCCCAGTTATACTACTTATGCTACCCACCACACTAAAGAGACTACGCAGTATGTCTCTTTGCCCAAACAGGCCAAGCAGCTCAGTTCACAGGCCCTCTTGAGAGTCTCTCAGGAAAATCTCAGGGCCCATGACAGATAAATGAACCCATCAAGCTAAAATAGCTCTGAATTAAGGTCATTAATGCCCAGATGCTGTATAACGTATCCCAGCCCACTGTTAATAAAGTGAGCTATCTCCCTATTAACCTCCTTTTCGGGCTTTGTGCATCTTTCGGGGGGGGGTGTTCATGGGATGGCCCCCATACTAAGCGGGGTAGCATTGCAGACCAGATGGTCCCACTTGTAGAAAATCCATAATTGTACTCCCTCAACTCACCAATGACCTTGAGAATTAAGGCTTTACCCAACATATGTGTCATATCATTGCCTCCAAGATGGACAACCATAATGGCTGGTGGATGGTCAGGGGGATGCATTACAGAAGCAGCTACAATGCTGTCCAGAGCATTCCCTGCATATGTTGGGTGTCCTGTGGTCATGGGCTCAGGGGGTCTACTAGACTAACAAATTGTATCTAATTCAAATCCCCCCAAAGGTCAACACTGTAGCAAGCCTTTGTAGGCTAGATGGTTAATGGGGCAATACTTGCCTGGGGTTTTCTTGGGTACCACTCCCAATGTAGAAACCTGAAAATGCATTGAAGATGGTCAAGAACCCAGCCTGCTCTGGGTTCTGTTACTACCTTCCCCCTAGCAAAGGCTTCGAAAGCTTGTACTAACTTCAACTTTTTGGCCAGTCTCATTATGCACTCTACACTCGCTGGAATATGAAAACCAAACTGAAAACTCTCTAGCAGGTATTGTGCCTCACGCACAAGGGTATAGCCACACAGCCAAGCCCTCAATGCCTGTATTCAGGTAGGGCCAGGACCCTTTGAGAAACGAAGGAGATCCAGAAGGGTTACATTTTCCTCCCAGTTCATTATTCCCAAACCCCTTGGATTTGGCTCTCTCATCAGCAGCTCTGCTTGGGAACACATCCAGGCTCAAAATATATGCTTGGGATCAAACCCAGGCTCAAAATATATGCAGAAGGTTCCTATTGTTTTATGTCTATCCTCACATTAAAACCTTGATCTTACAGACTGTCATACACTGAATGCTCAGATAACTGGCTTTTATGGCCAGCTCTATGATTAATGACTAGAATCAATGAGCAGATGGTCTAAACATGCTATTGACAGTGAAAATCAATCACTTTATACTGCAAAAAACACAAATATTTCATTCTTAATTTTATTCAGCATCCTGTTATAAACTGTTATTTGGGTTAGGATAGTAAATCTTTGTAAGCCATTTTCCCTTCTATTTTTTCCCTCCATGTCAGTTGAGTTATTTGATTTGAGCAGGATCATAGTAAAGAGACCCCCTGCTGTTAGGAGTAATGCTCAGCTCAGGAAAAGATAGAAAGTGCTATCAACATTCAAAAGCCCTCTGTCTAAGCAAAGAGAGTTTCTCCCTGAGAATGGATAATCTTTTTGGTGGCTGTTCATTTCCTTCTAGTCCTGCAGGTATGATTGGGATTCTTATGAGCAGCCAAGTATACGATGTATTGGTCTTGTGTAATTCTATGTGCCACCAAGTTGCTTCTGACTTACAATAAAGTGACCTTAATACGCGTTCTGAGAGATGCTTCTATGGTAAACCAGCATTTGAACTCAGATCCTTTGAGACTTTGTTAAACCTTCCATTCATTACATCACATGTACTGGTAGCTTTATCTGTATTAAGTATAGCATGTGCCTTTTCCTCCTTTAAACCTGCGTGTAAAGACAGTTACCCACATTTTCTATGAATAAATGGTATAGTTGCGATCGCTATGCGTACAATATACATCTCTTGTAGACTCGAGCCTCTGGTTTCCTTGAGAGAGTCAATCCATCCGCTACCTTCAATCTTTAGCAGCATTATTGTCTTTTCCAGAGAATCATGCTTTCTCATAGGGTGCCCATAGTAGGACCATCTTCATTTCATCGTTTTTTTAACTTCCGGAAATAGGTAAAAACTGTTCATGCTTGATTTGCTCTAGGACCACGTGTTTGTCTTTCTAGCTATCCAGGGTATCCACGAAGCTCTCTTCCAGCATCCTATATACAACAAAACCCCCCCCCCCCCGCTCAGCTTTCTTAACTGTCCAGATTTCACACCTATACATGGTGACTGGGAATGCAAGAGTGTGGATGATCTTGGTTTTGGTCTGCAGTGACACCCGCTGAAACTTGATATTTCCTCATTCCTTCATTGCTGCTCGGTTGAGTCTCAGCCTGATTTCTTAGCTCCAATCTACATTTGAACGGATGATTCAACAAAGGTATACAAAACCTCTCACTAAACTATTTCAATTTCTTCACAGTCAACATTCAAGTTGCATACAGTAGTTCTTATGTAGCTGAGTGCTTCCCAATTTGGCAGCCTCATCTTCCAGCACTATGTCTTGTTTCATTTTGGACTGCCTCATCATAGTTGTCATGGTAAGTTCAGCAAGGGTTTACCATTGCCACCTTCTGCACAGTACTAACAAAAGCTAGCCTCATTGTCACGGCCATTGCATCTTGAGATAGTATCCCCTTCAGCTAACTACTGCTTCACATTAGCTGCCTTGGAGAGGGTGAATGGATCTTAGTCTGGTGTACTAATGAAGGCTTCTAATGAAATTTAGCCTCCTTGTGGCATTATTCTTAGCTTCACTGACATACACAAACCCCTTCACCACACAATAATTTGCATCCAAGAAGGGCCATGTAATATACAGAAATGTATTTGTGGATCAAGCCAGTTCCACATTGAATGAAGAATCTTTATTGGGTCCACTCATCCTAGAAGAGATTTATCAGAATGTTTTTATTAGGCCAAGTAAGGGCCTTTTTACACAACCCCTAAGATCCGCTGGTCCCTTAAATTCGGACCAGAGATCTTGAGGGTTCGTTGCTGTGCCTCCGTCCCCACCCGCTCCGCACTTCTTTGTTCTGTCTGCGTGAGGGGAGGGAGGGAAAAAAAGCCTTAGACAGGGACAAAAGAATAAAGGCTTACCTCCAGTGCCAGGGGAAGTTGCTCCGACCTCCGTTTACTTCCTGGTTCCTCTTTAAGGGGTGGAGGCAAAAGAAAAACAACAGAAAGAAGCGAGGAGAGCTCAGGCACTCTCCGCATCAAATATTTTTCACCATCAAAGAGCAGGTACAAGAAAAGTGTGTTGGGTCGCGCTTAGGTGGGCGGGGTCGCACTTAATTGTCTGCAAACTCCGGAGCTGGTGGGAAAACATTTTTAAGGTCCGGAGCTTGCAGCCATTTGCGGCGGAGCTTAGGGGTCGTGTATAAATGCCCTAAGAGAGAAGTATATGTCTGAGTGATGAGCCATCAGGTCAGTTCCAATTTATGAGGATCATTGTAAGATTTCTGAGGTGTGCAAAGTATTTAAGGGGTTGTTTTACCAATGCTAGTCCCCAGTTGATTTCTATCCCAAACAAGGATTTGAGTCTAGGACTTTTGAGTAGAGATGGGCACAAAACAAATTTTTAATTCATTTCATTATTCATTATTTGTTTCGTTCCCTAACAAAATGAATAACAAACCCTACTCTGGAAGAGAAACAAAACATAACAAAACAGAAATTTCTGTTTCATTCCAATCTGTTCTTTTCCCCCATAGGAATGCATTAGCTTTAAGCTACGATCAGCTGTAGCACAGGCCCACTGCTCGGCACTTTTTAATTTTTAAAAACTTTTTAATTTTATTTATTTATTTGTTTATTTTGCTGCAAACACCCAGCAGCTTGCAGCCCCGATCAGTTGTAGCTCGCCCCCCTGCTTGGTGCTTGCTTGCTTATTTATTTATTTATTTATTTATTTATTTATTTATTTATTTTGATGCAAATACTCAGCAGGGGGCCTGCGCTACAGCTGATTGGGGCTTTTTTTTTAAAAAAAAGTCCCAATCATCTGTAGTGTGGCCCCCTGCTGGACCCTTATTTAAAAGAACAAACAAACAAAAAATGCTGACCAGCCCATGTGCTGGGCTGGTTGGCTTGTGTAAAAAAAAAAAAAAAAAAAAAAAAGAAATAGGAAACAATTTTTTTAAAAAAACATTTCATTGCATAGTAAGTGAAATGGGTGGTGGGGGAGAAATGAATTCCCATTTCTACTTCCGAGTTTTAGTCTGCTACTCTGTCCACCATTTAATGCCATCTCTGGGAGAAATATGGCATGCATTAAATAATATGAGAATAAATCATTTTTAGTGAAAAATATACATTTGCAATAACTTAAATATCCACTTGGCAACCCTTGGAGAGCAGTCTGCCACAGAATGTATCAATATTGCATGAGGCATTACATTTATCTAAAATCTTAAGTCACATAATGTTTATGAAGTTTTTGCATTTATTTAACACACATGTGTGTCTCCTGAAGACTCTAGCAATGTGAACCTATCAGTTTTCATAAAGGAACTTTGCCAATTTGCTTCTGTGATGTGTCCCAGGAACTGATGATGTGTATCTTGGGAGGCAATGTAACAGGTTTTGCAAAAAAATAAGTCCATCATTGCATTTGACTAGAGGCACAGAAGTGCACAGGTTTGTGCATTTACAATGTGAAAGAGGGCAGGTCCCCCCCCCCTGCCGCTCATGCAATTATGCTGTGAGAACTGGCCCACATCCCTCTGGGGTCCATGTTCAAATATGACAACTGCATCTTTTTTATAAAAAAAAATCTTTCTTTTGGAGTTGGAAAATCTGTGGTAATATAATGAAAAGGTTCTATGAGAATAAGATTTGGCTTAATTTGAATTAACAGCATGGGACACTAAATAAATTCTGATGGGGAAAGCTGGATTTCAGCAAATAACTCATAATGCACATTTTGCATATGCAATTGGACTTGAAAATCTTGTTAGTTTTTGCAATTAAAATAAGCAATAATCCTGAAATGGAGATTTTTAAAAGCTTATTGATCTCCTAAATATGTTATGATTTCAGGTGGGGGGCAGAGGAGAAAATTAACACAACTATTTCATGTACGTTCATAGCTTATTGACTTTGCTTCATTTGAATCATTGTTTTGGTCTAAGAGGTTGCTTTGTTTTTCAGTAGCTCTGTTCTTTTCCTTTAGATGAAGTTACTAGACCTATTACTAATCATTCTTTAATAACCTTCCTCTTATGAAAGAACCATTATCTTTGAATCTAACAGAAAAAAGAGGGAACACAATGATGGGGGTTTATTATCTTCTAAGTGCTCAATCTTTTCCCATTGAAGCTAGCTTCTGAATTGTATTCTTTTAAATTTTCTCTGCTCCTCAGTTTTTCTATAGAGATCACTCTCTTATCTGCTGCTGACCAACGGCAATTTGAAGCTCTGCTAAACATATTGACAGAGGGAGAGTTAAAGATATTTCTTGGAAGTTAAGAGGCGGCAATGTGAAAATGGATGCACTGTATCCAGTGAAGGGAGTGTATGTGTGTGTGTGTTTCTGTGACACGGTTGGCAGCCAACATCCAAAATACAGACTGCAAGAAAAAAAGATTTCTCAACTTGCTGTGGATTTGCTACCAGTATTGCTCACCGCTAGAGATGGGTACGAAATGAACTTTTTGTTTCCATTATTCATTATTTGTTTCATTACATAATGAAATGAATAATGAAAATTGTGATGAAATTGGAACAAACCAAACAGAACCATGAAAATTAGGTTCGTTACATTTCGTTTTTTGTTAATGGCGATGCGCAATGAAATGAGCTGTTTTAAATGTTAAAAAACATCCTGGATATCCATAAAAATGCTGCAATAATTATTTATACTGTCTGATAATACCTACCGGGGGGGTGTTGGGGTTCCTTAAAATGTTTGTTTTTGTCTTCTCTCATCGTGATGTATTTTTCTTTTACCTTTAAGGATGACAAAATGGATGTTGCCAGACACAAAATGGAGGCAAACCATGTGATGGGATCATGTAAATTCTTGGACAACTTCAACCAATAGCATGCCCAGGTTGCAGACTGGGCAGGTCTGGCAGCCACAGAGGGCATAAAAAGCTCTGGCAGCCCCCGTCCTCCGTGCAGTCGCCGGTGGGAGTTAGGGTGGGATTGCTGTCTCTGTGACTCGTTATTTTCACTGTAGGCCAGCCAGGCAGGTGTGTGTCTCTGTGTTCCTGCCGGCTGCAGCCTGGCTCTTAGGGGAGAGAAAGAAGAGATTTTTCTCTAGCTTCAGTCCTGCAACCTCCCTGTGTGTGTGCGTGCGTACCTCTCGGTGAGTACCCTTCCCTGCCCCACAGTGCAGTCACTCTGTGGCTGCCTTGCACCCTGTGCCACGCCCGTCGCTGCCTTTGCAGCCTCCCTGCGTACCTAGTCTATACTGTGTCTCTGCCAGCATCAATTTTTTTTAGTGTTTTCCCTCTGGTCTGGGGCATTGGGGGACGCCCACACATGGAAATGCTTTAAAATTGCGCAAAAAGTGGGTAAAAACAAAAAACAAATAAACAAAAATGATTTTTTTCAAAAATTTGTGAAAAATGAAAATGATCTAAAACGGGCCCCTCAATGAAAAACGAAAAACCGAAACACCATTTTTTTCAATTTGTGCCCATCTCTACTCACAGCATACCGTGATTATAAGCTAAGGCTTTGTTTCACTAAAGCTATGCTGACTGTGAGCGCCACTATGTCCATATGCATGTAAATATTCATCTGAAGCATTTTAGTAGTTCAGATGAGTTCCCAGGCCTCAAGTCCAAGTCCCAAATCTCAGACAGAAGCTGAGAGGGAGCATGTGCAGGACCAGAGGAAACAGCCCTGGCTTCTCTTCTTGGAGCCAACCACTGCCTATGTACATGCTCACAAGCAGTGGGCCTGGTTCCTTCATCCCATTACGACCACCACCCAACTGCCCACACCCTACCCCAGTGCCTACCTGCTCCTGCCACACGTTACTATGTACAGAAGCAAGCCGCAGGCTCAGAAAAATAGTTTGAGTTGCAAGTTGAGTGTGCATCATTGGGGGCGGGGGGGGATAAGTCAGACAGCACTGCAGGTCTCAACTCGTGACTCCCCATCTCTGCAGATATGTACAAATAGCCCAGTGTAGGTATCTGGCTTTGGTACCAGAGGTTTGGATTCCCATAGTTTTTTCTCAGGCCTATGTAACTTGGCTGTGCTAAGAATGAGGGAATAGCAAACAACTTCTGAGTACTCACTGCCCAGGAAATCCTGGAAAGAGTGGTCATAAGTCAGAATTGACAGGATGGCAGTAATTATTATTTCCCCAAATATTATTCATTCTGGTCAAGGATTTAGAGGAAGGAGGAGATAGTTAATTAGCACAATCTCATGGCTGTTTCCAAATACAGAGGAAACTATTAAAGGCATACAACTTCTCAGTAAATGGCAAGAAGTGATACACTGTGGCTATGCTACCTGTGCTGACGCCCCCTGGATATAAAGATCTTGTGACCCAGAGAAAGAATGTGAGCCTTGCACAGTTTACAAGTTGCCATATCCCCAGGATTTGCAGTCTACAGACAATACTCAATCTCCAGCAACTATGGAAATGTAATGCACTACACAATACAAACAGCACAGACACAGAGACGGGGATTAAACCTTGCGACAAACTCCAAGACCAGCTTTCCCTGCACATTTACTTCTTCTTCTTCTGCCAATGTTATCTGTGCCAACTTTTGCCTATAATGTCCCTCTGTACTCTACATAGGACAAATGACACAATCACTGCACAAAAGAATTAATGGATACAAATTGAACATTAGGAATGGCAATGCACAGAAAGAAAACTTTTTCAAATCACTTTAGTTTATTGGACAAGATCTGAAAGGAGCCATTCAGAAGAAAACAGGACAAGAATGCAGAGAGAGAGAGAGAGAGAGAGAGAGAGAGAGAGAGAGAGAGAGAGAGAGAGAGAGAGAGAGAGAGAGAGAGAGAGAGAGAGAGAGAGAGAGAGAGAGAGAGAGATTGGGAGGGAGAGAGGGAGAGGGAGAGAGAGAGAGGGAGAGAGGTGACATAAAATATATATGTTTAACACAAATCTCAGTGGACTCAATATAAGCCAAGGTTTCTTAGGTCATTATAAAATATACTATAAATATTCTGTTGTATCTGCTGAAATTCCCAGCTATCCTGCACATGTCAACAGTTCATATATGCTCTTTCCTTACTATATGCCAGTGCCACCTCACAAGCCCCATTAGTGATTAGAGATACTCATTATCATATTGCTCATTATCTATAACTTGGGATTAATTTAGCCACCCATCACTGTTATTATTTACAGAACATACTTCTCAAGAGGGGCAGCAGAATAGCAACAAGGATTGAACATTTTTGCCAGGTCAACAACTTGTGTGCCAAACACCATTTCAGATTGGAGGCCATGTATAAATGCATAAATATATTCCATGTATCCCCACTGTGATTTTTGAGGAAGTGGACTTGTTCATGAAAGCTAACATTAAAATATAGCACTTAGTCTTTAACCTGCCAGAATGCTTTTGTCTTCTTTATTGTTCTTTGGTTTTTGCTTGCTATTATGCACTAGCAAAAGTGACCTATTCTAAAACTAGCCTAAAGTAACAGAAAAGAAATATATCCTAAAGGCACTACAGTATATCCTAAAATTATCAATTTACTACAAGTATTTCTTGACACCCCCCCCAAGAATAGTCTTTCTGATCATTTTGTTACGTATCATCCAAGACAAATGTATGAACTTGGTAGGCTGTAAATTCTGACAGTTGTTTGAATGGCAGGAAGTGCTTTGATTCTGTTTGCTTTGTAGAGAGTTGTAATCAGCAAAATTCAAAGAAGGAAAACCCACAGCTGTTATTTTATTTCTATATATGTGCTTCATCTTTCTGGTTGTGTGGAACTGTAATGATGATTAAATTTCTCTATTTTATTTCCTGTTCATGAATGTGTTGGGATGTTGACATCTCATTCAGCATGGAAAACCAGCCCCCATGGGTTTGCAGAGATTTCAGGAGAGAAGGAAAATTGACCACTAACTGCAAATATAAATCTTAAGAAACTATTTTGGATAATAGCAAAGTTCTAATTGGGGAGTGCATTAAAAAAAACCCAATGGTATGTTTTCTACAGCTGTATAGAGAAAAACTATTCTCATTTCTAAAATGCTGTCAGGCAGTTGGAATCCAGGGCAGTTGTTATAGCTAACTTCCATGTTAATAACACATTAAGACATATCTCACTATCAAAAATAGATACATAGCATGCAGTTTAAAATCTTTAGGGAAGAGAGACCTCTGGTTGACCTGTTCCATTAACGAGAATTCTCTTCCTTGAACAGAGAGATACTTCCCCTCCCCAACATTCAATATAATATACTTACTTCTGCCCCATAACCATTTAGTTCATATCCTTGAACTACTTTTTGCATTATCTAGTTTTGCAATGCTTGATAAATGACAATGTCTTACATGCTTCAGTAACCATCTGCCTGAGTAATAAGCAAACCTTTGAGCAAGTAAGCAAAGATAGCAAATGTAATATCCACTCAAAAAAATCTTGTGGATGTTTATTTGGCACTAAGCTCAATTGCAGTCAGCATGGTTTAAGATTGCAGCTGTTGAGGTAGCACTACTTATTAGTATGGATGGGATTTTTGGACTTTTTGGACTACAAATCCCATAATTCTCCATTCAAAGAGTTCTACAAAGCATATTTATTTATTTGTTTATTTATTTCTATCCCTTTCTCCCTGAGACAGACCAACATCTAAATCTGGATCCCATGGAAGAAAGGCCTGCACCAAAAGGATTTGAGGCTTAGCTATGCCATGTTCCACCCCACTTTCCTATTCTTCCCCTGATGTTCGTTGGGAGCTTTCTTTCTGAACAGGAAGCTTGGAGAATTATGTGATTTGTAGTCCAAAATGTCTGGAAAAAATATTCCTACTCATGAGATTATTTTGTTAGACAATGGCATTTCCCTATCAAACAGGTAATCTATAGTCTATAAATAATAGAACACTGAAGTAGTGTGAACAGACAAAGTTTTAAAAAGAGTGCATTTTAAAATTACACATATGCATGTTTTACCTGTAATGTTAAATAGCAAAAAAAATCACAAAATAGATGTGGAAACCTGTGTTGAATAAATGTGAAGAATAATGTATTGTAAAATATAAGCTTTTACATAATATTTTAAAAGAAGAAAAAGACTGATGCTATGGTATTTGTTTAATAATAAGCAATTTGAGAAGAGAAAAAAATGTATTTGTTTTATAAAATTTTAGCTTTGTGATCAATAATAAGTGTTCTGAGGAAGGTAAAAAATAATGTGCATTTTGTAGTATTTATGAATGAATAGGCATTTGTTTTTATTGACAGCACACTGTATTATACCGTCCAGTGATGCTCAGGGGAAGTGGAATTTAACTCCAACCCTCAAACAACCAACCCCAACTTTGAAGTTGCCTGGTCCTGGACTCCACTGGGTCTGACATGATGATAAAATCCTGTGACTTTTAGCTTTTGAGCTTCCCATAATAAGCCAAGAAGTTCAAACTTTGACAAAAGTTTGTTTTCCCTACTGACACAGAACAAAGTATATCAGTATAGAGAGATCACACAGTGCTATTGGAAGGAAATAGAGAAAGACACTTGCTTTGTTTCCATGAAGTGTGACAGAGAATGAAATTCTTGCCAGGCAGACTCCTGGTGTTATGCTTCTTGGAGGAGCATGAGACCCCATCTAGTATCAGTAGTCAGCTGCTCCTATGACTTTTTTGGGATTTCTCAAATTTCCTACTTTGGGGTCTTGTTTCCTTTATTTAGTCAAACAACTCATAAGTAGAGCAGCCCTATCTAAAAAATATATGAATAAATAAATTGGAAAAAAATGTAAGTAGAGAGGGTGTGTGTGTTGAAAACAAGTTAAATATCTTTACTGCAGGTAAAGCTGTGCTCATGACCTGGGTTTCAAACCCAGGTAGCAGGCTCATGGTTGACTCAGCCTTCCATCCTTTTGAAGTGAGAAAATGAGTGCCCAGCTTGCCGGGGGGGGGGCAATGTAATACTGCATACTGTAATTAAACTGTAAACCACCCAGAGTCTACTTGATGTGGTATGGGGCGATATATAACCAGACCAGTTTTGCTTTTTCACAGGATTGAGGTGGTTCATATATTGGACATTTACTTGTTTTTAATATTTATTATTTTATTTTTGCTAATCTTTAAATGTAGAAAGACAGTATTTTCTTGAAAAAGTTCTCATTCTTTTGAGGATATTTTAAGCCATGCTTAAAATGAAAACACTGAAATATTATCCAAAATTAAAAACAATTTCAGGATTGTGGAAGGCCTATTTTTATCAAAGGAGCTTGTTGATCTCCCAGGAAAGCATTATGTTGATGAAAATAATTATAAATGATGTGCATTAATCATGCAAATAACTTTGTGAGCCTCATTAAATAAACATGCTGGCTAGCTTGATCCAGATAATTCTTTACGTGTAGCTCCTGCATTTTTCCATAGAAGTCGGTCTTACTCTCACTTGTTATTTCTTTTTTCCTTCCGTGTCTCTTTGTTTGGTTTGCCAGAAATCCATGGGGACTCTGGAGCAGCCTTTTCTTTACATAGCAATTAATATGTACAAGGGAGCCTAGCACTTCTCAAATGATCAAGACTCACCATGTCTCGTTCAGAGTCTTTTAATATGCAATTTAACTTCTTCCAGTTATTACCTGAATTTCAAATATCAGCCAACAACCTTGGGTTAGTATAAGTTTTGGAGAAGGTAGCCATGCTAGTCTGTGCAAGTATTCCAGGCAAAAATCAAAGAAAAATAAAACAAAAGACAAAAAACATGTGTCCATGAAATATTACATTAAAATATGAAAAATAGTCTTTAAGTTGTCAGTGCCATATATTTTTGTCTTTTCTTTTGTTTTATTGTTCTTTTTGATGTTTGCCTTGTTTAGTATAGTAAATCACACATGAGTTACTTGAATTTCAAATATCAGCCAACATCCTTTGTCTAGTGTAATAAATCAAACCTGAGTAGGACAATTGAACCCATGGTGATTTGGTGAGTCAACTCCTCCATAAATCCCATTAATTCCAGTTGGCCTCCTCTAATTGTGATTTATTGAGCTAAAAGAAGCCCATTTGAATCAATACAACCTATGAAGGAGTTGAGTCATCAAATCCTCATTGAGTCAATGGCCCCGTTCTAGTGCAATTAACCATGTTAGGCAACTGAATTTTTTCCTCATCCCAGTCCTTCAAGAAAATGGTGAATTAGACATAATTTTTGCTGTTCATCTGCCTGAGAACTAGTTTTATTTCTCTTCTCCCATTTCAGATTTCAAGATTTTGAAATTACTTTAGTATTAACTGTAGCTTGGTTTTTATCTGCCTCAGGGTACCAAATGTGGTGGGGTGGGGGACATTCCATGAAGAAACACATCTCATAGTCCACTCCAAGAGATTTTGGGGCCTGAGAAAGGGATAAGTTGGGTATACAGTACCTTCACATTCTAGACAAAAACCCAACTGGACTAGCAGTTCAGTTTTGATTCAGCACAGGTGTTCAAACTTGCCTTCAACAACCTCTGCCATACTTGAAGACTGAAAGATAGATTAGGGGCCACAGAACAGGGGGTGCCTCGCTTCTGCTTCCCAAAGTCTACCAGTTGAAATGTTTGCCTCTAGAGATGGGTGTTTCAGTTCAGAAGGGGTCTGGTTCCAAAATGAAATACAGCAGCACAGCTGCCATTCAGCATTGGGAACCACCCTCTGGAATGAAATTAACCACTGACTTACCTTCCTTTGGGTCGCGCAGGGTGAAACTCCAATGAGGATGCAGTCTCCGGTGCATCATCTTTCCTTCTCCCTGACACTGGCCATTAGGAGCTGTGCAAGGACATGCATCATACCGCCTCCCTGTCTGATTGGCCAGTGCCAGGGAGAAGGAAATACGACGCACAGGAGGCTGTTTCCTCATTGGAGTTTCACCCCACATGACCAAAAGGAAGGTAAGTCAGTGGTTGATTTTGTTCCAGAGGGCGGATCCTGGTTCTGAATGGCAGCACAGCTGCCATGTTTCATTTCAGAACCAGAACCTTCCAAAATGAAACACCTATATCTAGTTGCCTCTGTTTATCAAATGGCAGAGCAGGTCTTCCTCCAGAGATTTGTAAGGAGTTCTTTTGTCATACTTCCTTCTCTGTTACTGGACTTACCAAGTACTCAAGATAATTCTTTCTACTTGACTAATACTTAAACATGCTCAGATCTACTACCATAACAATTAAAATTGCAGAAGTTGTGTTTTATGATATCAGTATAGCTCTGAGTATTTATGGGAAAACGTTAAAGTAGCCAGGAAACCTTTTGTAATCCAAAAGGCTGTATTAATTTGTTTATGACTGTTTTTGTTTCTTAGATCTTCCTGTTTTCTCTTTACTGAAATATTCTTGAAAGCCCTGGAACAATCTCTGTTAACAAAGCAAATGGAAGAGTTCCACATCCTCAGGATAATTCTTTTAAGCAGTGTAATTCAGTTCTTGATATTAACTGGAAATACCAGTCATCCATACTCCAAACAAATTTGGAATAGGAAAAATATATATATTTATATTCTGTTATAAATAACCAACAAATTGGAAATGTCTGGCATTTTTCAAAGAGTCATAAGGCTAGCTGAGCACACAAGATCCTGATGAATTAAATTAGATATGCATTTTTGAGTAAACAGACAGCCTGTCTCTGGAAAATATTTTGAGGTAAATGTGTAACAACACATGTTGTACACAGTGAAATGTTCTGTAAATGGTTAACAGTATCTACAGTCAACAAACTACCTTTCCAAATATACCCATTTTGCCCAGCAGATATATGTGTGGGAAGCAGAATAAGGCACAGTATGGGTTACTATTTCTAACCGGGCACTGCACAAGGCTTCTTCCTGTCTGGCTCATATTAGCTGAGCTTCCTACCTGTGTCAGAACAGATTCTATCATTGTTTCTGAATTCTGATGGTTCTCAGTTAACAATTGCTGCCTCTTCTCCTGCACTGTCTTGGTTTGAAGGCTTAGTATCCACTTCTGAGGAAGACTCATCTAGCAGAGTTATAATATCAAAAAGACAGAACTTTCAGCATAATACAAATCTCCATCACTCAGAGTGGAGAACTTGGGGGCAGCTTAAATTCTGGGAAAGATGCAGGAAAATAGAGGTGTGTGTAGAGCATTCTCCTGGAGCTACCTGTCTTTCTGACACCTGTGTGTACCTGTTCTAAGAGTTTTTAACTAGTGCTTCATTAATATATATTCACTGTTTTTAAATATTATAGGTCAGGCCTGTACAATCTCTCTACCACGGACGGCTGGTAGCCCACGGAGCTCTCAGAAGTCAGCAAGGAGCCCGCAGGGACATGTGGTGCTTTGGAAAGGATCCCGCAGGGACGTGAGGTGGGCAAAAGGAGCCTGCTGGCTGTTCAAAGTTGGACGGCCCTGTTATAGGTTATCCCGACTTACTACACGTCTGCATATTACTGCAGTTTGGAATGAAGGTGAAGTTGTGGCATTATATTCAGTGACTGTACAAGCAGAAAGCTTCTGTTCCCTTCCTTCTTTTGAAGCCCTGTGCATCTGCCTCAACCCCTGTCTGTTATGGCTGTTGTGGGTTTTGGGGGCTGTTTCATTGTAATTAGAGATGGGCACAAAACAAAAAAATGGTGTCTTGGTTTTTCGTTTGTCGTTGAGAGGTCTGTTTCGTTTGTCATGAAATTTTGGAAAAATTTCATTACCGTATTTGGTTTTTTTGTTTGTCGTTTCTACCCACTTTTTGCGCAATTTTTAAAGCATTTCCGTGTGCAGGCATCCCCCAACGCCCTAGACCAGAGGGAAAACACTAAAAAATGGATGCTGGCAGAGACACAGTATAGACTAGGTACACAGGGAGGCTGCAAAGGCAGCGGCGGGCGTTGCCCAGGGTGCAAGGCAGCCGCAGAGTGACTGCACTGGGGGGCAAGGGAGGGTACTCACTGAGAGGTACACATCACACATGCACACAGGGGGGGCTGCAGGGCTGAAGCTAGAGTCGCAGAGACAGCAATCCCACCCTAACTCCCACCAGAGACTGCAAGGAGGACGGGGGCTGCCAGACCTTTTTATGCCCTCTGTGGCTGCCAGACCTGCCCTCCCAGTCTGCAACCTGGGCATGCTATTGGTTGAACATGATCCCATCACATGGCTTGCCTCCATTTTGTGGCTGGTGCGACATCCATTTTAAAGGGAAAAGAAAAATACATCGCGATGGGAGAAGACAAAAACAAACATTTTAAGGACCCCAATCCCCCTGGTAGGTATTATCAGACAATATAAATAATTATCGCTGTGTTTTTACGGATGTCCAGGGCGTTTTTTAACATTTAAAACAGCTCATTCCATTGTGCGTCACCATTAACGGAAACGAAACGTAACAACCACAATTTCCGTGGTTTTGTTCGTTTCGTTTTATTTTCATCACAATTTTTGTTTGTCATTTCGTTACGTAATGGAAACGACAAACGGAAACGGAAGCGAAAAAATGGTCGTTCCGTGCCCATCTCTAATTGTAATAAGGGAGGGCCGATCCACCTGGACCCACAAGCACCAGTGATCACTTCACACAATAAAACAGCTAACAACACCCATCAAACACAGAAATGGATTGGCCCTCCCTTATCACAGTGAAACTTCTTAATCCCTTCACATCACAGGACAATGACTAATACTTATTATCCTGAACAGGAAAAGTTCCCCTTTTCCCACAACTTTAAAAAAAAAAACAATATCTCTCTTTCTATAACCCATAGCACAGTGAGAACTCCTGGTTCCCTGAGCTCCTTACCCTCTGCAGATGCCGGCCACTTCCAGAACACAGCCAAACAGCCCCAAAATACCACAACAGCCATCAGATCCCAGCTGTGAAAGCCTTCGAGAATACCTGACTATTATGTTGTGGGCTGGATCCTGAAAATTCACTGGGGGATGCTTAGTTTACAGCAAACATTAGCTTGTGGGACATAACATGTAGTATACAGCCTTGACACGACCATGTGGGATGAGGGAAGTTATATCAGCAGAGCTCCATCTGGAAACTCCATCCCCAACAAACACTGATGAGAGGAGGGAGAGAGAGCTTGGTTCTTGGTTCAACCTGGCTCTTGCTCCTGCAGCCATTAAAAAAACAGCAGTAGCAATAACAATAACAGCAACAAACTGATGCGTCAGTTCCAATTTATGGAAACCATTTCTGGTAATCAGAAGTGATTTGCCCTTCCCTAGTTCTGTGGCCATTCTAGGACTATGTTTCTTGCCTTAGCCTACAAATAATGGCTGTTCTCTTACAAGGCATAGAGAGGTATCAACTTCCCATCCTCGGACTTCCCATTGGAGCTATCTAGCCATCCATATGAGAGTGCTTGCTATAGCCTTCTATAGCAAACAGGAACTATAAGGCAAGATGCAATACAGAATGAAAAAACAAGCAATCACCATTTTCATCTTAGAACTCCAGGTGGAGAGGATCCTATGGGTCACTGAGTCCAGCCCTAGCCATGTAGGCATAGGGCTGGACTCCCAACCTCTGGCTCCCAGAGATCTAAGCCACTGGGCTATCCAGCAGTTCTTCTTACATATAGATTAAAGTTATGATAGTATATATTGCTTGTTATTCTTGTGAATGTATTGCCTTATTTTCTCAAAGTCAGGGGAGTTTTATCTTCCTAATATTAAGGGGTTCTTCTTCCAAAAATGTGGTTAATTTGAATCCAGTGAGGTAATTTTGAAAAGAAATTATGTGGCAGTGTTTCCCTTCTCCCGGTGGGGGACAGACAGGTTGGGACACCAATAGGACCAGCCCTGCATGCTGTTCACCTAAATTCAAGAGGATTGACAGGGTCCTCCAGTATAGTTGGCTGGGTATGACAAAGGGCATGGGACTCACCCATTTGGGGACAGGGAGGGGGTAAATGATACCCCTGGTACCTGCCCCATGCCCTAGGGATCCACACTACTAGTTTAGATGATGAGGGAGCTTGAAGGTAAGAATTAATAAACCCTACCCCTAATTAACCCCATTACTTGTGTCCATCCCTTTATTCTGCCTGGATGCAGTCATGGAATGGACCTGGTCTAACAGGCTCAGACTCAACCCAGAACAGATTATGTTCTCCGGGGAGTCATCTTCTGGGTACAGTGGCCCTCTCCCCAGTCTGGAGGGTTTCACCCTTCAGCTGGTGGATAGAGTGAGGAATCTGGGTGTGATCTTGGATCCAACCTTATCCCCAGAAGCCCAGGTGATGGCCGTCTCCAAGTCTGCTTTTTTCCATCTTTGGAAGATCACCCAGATCCGCCTGTACCTGGATGAGGCCTCTTTGAGAACAGTTGTGTAGGCGCTTGTGATCTTGAGAATAGATTATTGCAACACTCTCTATGTGACTGTCTGACCCTTGTTGAAGACTACAGCAGGTACAAAGTGCAGCAGCCAGACTGGCGGTTGGTGCAGGCAGATATGACCACAACACCCCAGTTCTAGCTCATTTTCATAGGTCACCTGTTGTGTTCCAGATAAGGTTCAAGGTACTGGTTTTGACTTACAAAACCCTCCACAGCTTGGGACCTGAGTACCTGACAGAGCGGATCTTTCAGAGGTCAACTGAGGCCTGATGCACCAGAATATCACAGGCGTCCTCACTTCAGGTGGCCACTCCCAGGGAGGCCCGGAAATCGTTCACTCGAAACTGGGCCTTCTCTGTGGCTGCTCCTTCACTTTGGAACAAACTGCCAAGTGAGATTCACCTTGCACAGTCTCTGCCCGCCTTTAGAAAAGCTCTTAAGACCCTGCTTTTCAAGAGGCATTTGGCGACCATTAGGGGTTTTTTTGTGTGTGTTTTTTGTTTTGTTTTGCTCTGTTCCGCTATCTTGCCGAGCATTAGTTTTTAAAATTGGTTTAGATTTTTTAAATTTAATTTAAATTGTTTTCTATGATTGTTTACATGGCCTGGACTTCCTTTGAGAAGCCGGGCAGTATAAAATACATAAATAAATAACAATAATAATAAATACTCTGAGAGGGAGAGGGCGAATCAAGAAATAATTACTCCAGGGTAAACAGCAGATGTTTTCTTTCTGTTTTGTACTGTACAAAAGAAAATACAAAAATAAAGTAGCAACAACATGCATTTTCCTTTTGGTCATGCCATTAATCATACATAATCAATAAAATATAGGAACAATAGTAATGTATTTGTTTCCCTGTGGATGTTCCAGGTGTTAACATCACTGCAATAATCCTGTGTGCATGTCCTAGAGTACATTCCTGGAAACCTTTATAAAAACACAGCTTCAGCAAGGACAGTAATGGTATAAACAGGACAAAAGAAACAACAGAATCCAACAGATGCTATTGATTAGATGCCTCAGTGCATATTCCACTTATTTATTTTAGGTCCAGTCAATGTAAATCAAAAAGGTTGTGACTCTGTCAGTACATACATATCACAGGGAAAGTAATTCATTCTGACAACGCTTCCATTTTACTGACACAGCAGATCATGATTTGGACATGGAGAAGACATCTGTGGAAAACTCAAGCATTGTAAACAGAAAACAACTAATTCAACCTCATGTTCACTGTGAACTGTGACATGGTTAATGATGAAACACATGCTGGTAGCATTGCCTTTGGTGCTTTAATTAATGCATGTGAGCTTAATTCTTCACCACTTCCATCCCAGGTCTTATTATTGCCACAGAGTAAAACATACTGGTAAATCCTTGTAACAAAACAAGACATTTATTTATTTATTTATTTATTTATTTATTTATTTATTTATTTATTTATTTATTTGCTTGTTTGCTTGTTTGTTTGTTTGTTTGTTTGTTTGTTTGTTATATTTCTATACCACCCATCTTCCAGCAGGAACTCTGGGCGGTTTACAACAAGATTAAAATCGACAATACAATATAAAAGAAATCTGGGAGTTGAGTCATGGCTACTGGACTTCTTTTTTGAGAGATAGAAACGTTTCGCTGTTCATCCAAACAGCTTCATCGGTCTGAATACAGCTAGTGCAAGAGACCTTCTTATAGTCAGCTTGACCTCTTGTCCCCTTGTCTGATTGGCTCATAAGATGAACAAAGCCTGAATAGGCTCGTTAGGGAGACATTAGTGTCCATGGCCTTAAGGTAAACAATGGCCTAAGGTGCTGAAACCCATCAAGAATGGGTCGTTAGCTGTCAAGAATGGGTCGTTAGCTGTGACCTGGTGGTGAAGGCTCCTTGATTTGCCTGGGTACTGTGGAAAGTACAGCCTGGTAAGTAGCAGCTAGACTATGCCGGAGCCCCCCCACCTCTGTTGAGGGAGGGATTTTCAATGCTGACATGAATGGCTTCCCTTACTCCTCTCTCAAACCACCTCTCTTCTTTGTCTAATATGTGTACATCCTCATCTTTGAAAGAGTGGCCTTTTTCCTTCAAATGGAGGTGTACTGCTGATTCTGGTCCTGAGCTGTTACCTCTCCTATGTTGGGCCATTCTTCTGTTTAATGGCTGTTTAGTTTCTCCAGTGTAGAGGTCTGAACACTCTTCACTGCATTGGACTGCATATACTATATTGCTCCTTTTATGGTTTGGTATCGGATCCTTTGGGTGGACAAGTCTCTGCCTTAGTGTGTTCATGGGTTTGAAATAAACAGGGATGTGGTGTTTGCCAAAAATCCTTTTAAGCTTCTCCGACACTCCCGCCATGCAGGGAATGACCAGGTTCTTCCGTCGGGTCTGGGTCTCAGACTGATCCCTTGTTCTTCTGGGATGGCCCACTGCTTTGTTGAAGGCCCACCTTGGATATCCACAGGCCTTAAGTGCTGTCTTCAGGTGCCTGTCTTCCTTCTTCTTGGCTTCCTTCTTCGCAATTGACAGGGTGACCTACCACCGGTTATATCCCGGAGAGACAGTCCCCTGCTTTTATGGACTTCCCAAGATCCACAAGCAAGGAATCCCCCTCAGACCTATTGTCAGCAGTATAAATTCAGTGACTTATAACATCGCAAAATACCTGGCAACTATCCTAGCCCCACTGGTTGGACACACGGACCACCACGTACACAACTCAGAAGAGTTTGTTTCTAAAGTCAGGGACCTCAAACTGGATACAGAGGAAACCATGGTATCCTTTGATGTTACATCACTCTTTACCAGCATACCCACCACTGATGCACTAATAATGGTAAAGAGAAGATTAAGAGAAGACAGCACCCTCACCTCCAGAAGCCGCCTCAACCCAGACCAGATAGGCCTGCTCCTGGACCTGTGTCTGAACACCACATATTTCATGTACAGAGGGGACTTCTACAGACAGAAGCATGGCTGTGCCATGGGTTCCCCAGTGTCACCAATTGTAGCAAACCTATACATGGAAGAAGTGGAGAAGAAGGCACTCAACACCTTCCCAGGGACAACACCATCCCATTGGTTCAGGTATGTAGATGATACCTGGGTTAAAATAAAGACGCAGGAAGTACAGGCCTTTACAGACCACATCAACGCAGTGGATCCTAATATTAAGTTCACTAGGGAAGACACCCAAGACAACAGGCTGGCTTTCCTGGATTGTGCAGTCATCATCAGACCTGACCGTGGCCTAGGAGTAGAAGTTTACAGGAAACCCACCCACACAGATCAATACCTACTGTTTGACTCCCACCATCCATTACAACACAAACTAGGAGTCATCAGGACCCTAAGCCACAGAGCAGAGAGCATCCCCACCTCCTCAGAAGCCAAGAAGAAGGAAGACAGGCACCTGAAGACAGCACTTAAGGCCTGTGGATATCCAAGGTGGGCCTTCAATAAAGCAGTGGGCCATCCCAGAAGAACAAGGGATCAGTCTGAGACCCAGACCCGACGGAAGAACCTGGTCATTCCCTACATGGCGGGAGTGTCGGAGAAGCTTAAAAGGATTTTTGGCAAACACCACATCCCTGTTTATTTCAAACCCATGAACACACTAAGGCAGAGACTTGTCCACCCAAAGGATCCGATACCAAACCATAAAAGGAGCAATATAGTATATGCAGTCCAATGCAGTGAAGAGTGTTCAGACCTCTACATTGGAGAAACTAAACAGCCATTAAACAGAAGAATGGCCCAACATAGGAGAGGTAACAGCTCAGGACCAGAATCAGCAGTACACCTCCATTTGAAGGAAAAAGGCCACTCTTTCAAAGATGAGGATGTACACATATTAGACAAAGAAGAGAGGTGGTTTGAGAGAGGAGTAAGGGAAGCCATTCATGTCAGCATTGAAAATCCCTCCCTCAACAGAGGTGGGGGGCTCCGGCATAGTCTAGCTGCTACTTACCAGGCTGTACTTTCCACAGTACCCAGGCAAATCAAGGAGCCTTCACCACCAGGTCACAGCTAACGACCCATTCTTGACAGCTAACGACCCATTCTTGATGGGTTTCAGCACCTTAGGCCATTGTTTACCTTAAGGCCATGGACACTAATGTCTCCCTAACGAGCCTATTCAGGCTTTGTTCATCTTATGAGCCAATCAGACAAGGGGACAAGAGGTCAAGCTGACTATAAGAAGGTCTCTTGCACTAGCTGTATTCAGACCGATGAAGCTGTTTGGATGAACAGCGAAACGTTTCTATCTCTCAAAAAAGAAGTCCAGTAGCCATGACTCAACTCCCAGATAAACGCACCTGGATGACTGAGAATCTTCACAGAATATAAAAGAAAAGAAAATAAATCAAATAAGCAGGCAAGAAAAAAGGGAAAACCCACAGCAAATGGCGTCAAGAAGGCGGAGGGAAAAAAACCCCAAAAAATTAAATTAAATTAAATTAAATTAAATTAAATTAAAGGTAGCCAAATGCCTCCCTAAAAAGCATGGTCTTAAGCGCTTTTTGGAAGGTGGGCAGGGACTGTGCAAGGCACAGCTCACTCGGAAGATGGTGCCACAGCGTGGGGCCCACCACAGAGAAGTATAGTTAAAGTAAAGGAGTGGATAAGTATATGCATAGCTATTAGATGTAATCCTTGTCATCTGCTATACTATTTTTTGATTAATTTCATGTCTATGCATACTGTACATGGTTTCACTATTTTATTGAGTATTTTAAAGTGTATGCCTGTATATCTGGTTTAAAGGCCTCTAACTATAATAAAGATGTGCAGCACTAGAGCAACAAGATTAAGTAATTGGTGCCAGAAGTAATTGGTGGGAGTAGCTGAAGGCCCACATGATTAATTGAAATGCCTTTTAAGTATTGAAATTATGCATGGGTTTTAAGTCTGTCACATGTTGGGTTTAGCCTAGCATTGTAGTGAATTTGGCTAACGTATTGTACTTTTAATTTTTTTAAAATTTATTTTCCTTTATTTTACAATTGTGTCATTAATTTGGTATAATGAACATGTATATATTACTGTTCCTACCTATGTTTTTAAATTACTGGACGTTGAAAGACCAATGCAGTCAAAACAACAATAAGTATTCTATTCTGTTTTACATTTAAAGTAGTGTTCTAAGATCTTAGGGGTTCGTTGCTCTTCGGGCGTTCCCACCCCCCTCCGCACTTCCTGGTTGCTGGCTGCGTGAGGGGAGGGAGAAAAAGAGAAAGAAAAGCATGCCGCTCACCTTGTTCTGCCTCTCGTCTCTGTAAAAGTAGCTCTTAAAGGGGCGGGAGCCAAAAAACAACAAACAGAAGCAAGGAGAGCCCCGCACTCACTATCCTTACACCGGATCAAATAATATTCACCTCCAAAAAGCAGGTACCTGAAAGCTGCGCTGGGACGCGCTAAAGTGGACGGGGTCGCACTTAATTTCCTGTTAACTCCGGAGCTGGTGGGTAAACATTTTTAAGCTCCGGAGCTGGGAGCCATTTGCCCTGGAGTTTAGGGGTCGTGTATAAACGCCCTTAGTTGGGTCTTCATCTGTTCCAGGGAACAATCAATTAGCATATCTAGGAACTGTAAACACAGGGTTCATTTCTACTCATGTACTACTGTCAGGCTCCTCTTCAGTGACTGGTTGACCCCCCGAGAGAATGAAGAACCAGACAAGAGTGTGGTTTGATCAAATGTTATTCTTTTTTATATTCTGCATCTCACCCTCTTCCCCTTGTGTGATATTCAGTCTAATGCAGAGTTTTGGGGAATTTGGAAGTCTGATCAGTGGTAGCTTATGACATTCTAGTAGTTCAACTAAGAGATTTTTCACTGCTGTTACCTACCCTTTTCTGTCTTGCCTACTGACTTGTATGGTTCCCTTATTACAAGTTTGGTGTAAGTGGAGGAAAAGGAGAGGAAGATTATATAGAGAACTATATAACTAACACACACCAGAGCTGTTGAGAAAAACAGATCCTGACAAAAATAGGCACAATGTCTTCAGACTGTATAGAATATAAGTGTATATTGTTTTTGAAAAACAAGGCAGTCATCATCTTGGTGGTGGTGGTGGTGGTGGTGGTGGTGGTGGTGGAGAGCTATGCATAAAGCATAGCCTGCCTACATATATGCAAGAATGAAAGCAGAAACGTTTTTGTGCTGCCTGAGACAGGAGAAGTGTCGCATTGGCCTTCACATTGAAACTAACACCCCTACTTTTACTGTGGCTGCTGCCACATCAATCACATTTGCTTTTATTGAAAGTCCAGTGGTCACCTGCCATGTTTGTTTCACTCCATATATTAGGAGGCCCATCCCCGATTCAAAATCTTTTTGGCAGCAACAACAACAAAAATGAAAATAAGTTCTCCATTATCACTCATAATTAGAGAGGGGCATTAAATGATTTTTTCATTTTGTTATTCAATTTTCATTTTGTTATATAATGAAACAAAAAACAAAATAACCCATCAAAGAAAAACAAAATGAAACAAAATGGAAATGTGCATTTTGTTCAGTTCCATTTTTCATTTTCCCATAGGAATGCATTGAAGCAATCATTCCTATGCAAAAAAGCTGGCGGTTTCAACCCCAACACAATGACCTGTTGCCAACTGGGCCATTTTTAAAGGGGTTCAGCCGATGACAGCATGGCAAGAGCCCTCTGAAAATGATCAGGTGGGAAATGCGATCAACCCAAACTGTCCACCCAACCATTTTCAGAGGGCTCCTGCCGAGCTGTCATTGGATGGAGCCCTTTAAATTGGCCCACTCGGCACCACAGGATTCCCCTGTTGCTGACTGGCCATTTTTAAAGGGGTCCAGCCCATGACAGCTCAGCAGGAGCACTCTGAAAATGTTTGGGTGGACAGTGCGATCGACCTAATTTGCCCATCGGACAATTTTCAGAGGGCTTTTGCCAATCTGTTATGGACTGGATTCCTTTAAAAATGGCCAGTCAGCACCAGGGGACGCTGATGACAGCTGGGCAGGAGCCCTCTGAAAATTGTATGGTGGACAGTTTAAACATTTTTTTTTTTGCCACCCAGGCTCGGGCTACAGCTGATTGGCACTTGGGGTGCCAAAAAATAAAAGTTTAAAAATCCCTCCTTTCCCCCCACCCAATCAGGCATCGGAAAGGCAGAATTTTAAACTTGTTTTTTTTTGCTGCCCCAAGCACCAATCAGTTGTAGCAAATAAATAATAATTAAAAACCCTGCCTTTTCTCTGCCAACAGGTGTGGTGGGGAAGCAGGATTTTAAAACATTTTTTGCAGCCCCAAGCCCGTGCTACATCTGATCGGTGCTTGGGACAGCAAGAAAAAAGTTTTAAAATCCCCAGTTTCCCCTACCTGATTGGTGTGGGAAAAGTTAAGCAAGCAACACACACACACACACACACACACACACACACACAGAGAGAGAGAGAGAGAGAGAGAGAGAGAGAGAGAGAGAGAGAGAGAGAGAGAGAGAGAGAGAGAGAGAGAGAGAGAGAGAGATTGGGAGGGAGAGGGAGAGGGAGAGGGAGAGTATACTAAAAAAGAAAAACAAAACAAAACAAAAAATGAAACCTATTTTTAAAAATGTTGTTTCAAACGAAAAGGAACAAAATGAAAAGAAAAATTAAACAAAACACTATTTTAGTGTTTCGTGCCCATCTCTACTCATAATTCCAAATCCATCTGAGGCTTTCTTTCCCCCTTTTTTCTTTCAAAAATAAATTCATCTCCACCCAAGCATCTCATTCTCTTCTGTCCTATTTTCCTTTTGCCTTTGACCTTTCCAAAGATCAGGGATTTTTCCAAGGACTCCTCTCTCCTCATGAGGTGGCCAAAGTTTTGGAGCCTCAACTTCAAAATCTGTCCTTCCAGTGAACATTCAGGGTTGATTTGTTACAGGATACTCCTACACATTGAGTAGGAACTGGCAAGCCACTCCAGTATCCCTGCCAAAAAACTCCATGGACAGTAACAGAAGGCATGCCTACAAATGCTTAATTAAGTCATAGGAGATTAGCACTTGCAAATCCATAGCACAACATACAAAATGTTTCAGATTGAAGTCTTCATTTATGGAAAAGAAAGATATTGTCTAGTATCCTTTCGCTTGCCAGTTACATTAAAATATGAAAGTTAGTCTTTAAGGTGCAAGATGTTTTGTATATTTTGTTTAGTTCTGTTTTTCTTTGATTTTTGGCTGCAGTTTAATCTAGAACATGTCCTAGCTATGTGTTAGTTGCATATATAACTAGACATGGGCACGACCAGAAAAAATGACGTTTTGAGTTTTCGTTTGTCGGAACGGGTCCGTTTCAGGTCATTTCCATTTGTTGCGAAATTTATCAAAAATTTGTCATTTCCGTTTGTCATTTGTCGTTTCCACCGCGATTTAGCGCAATTTGACTTCCCAGAGCATAGGGGCATCCTGCAATCAGGGCCGGCCCTAGGAGTTTTTGCACCCTAGGCAGTGGGCAGGGCGGGGGGGGCGGGCGGCGGGGGGGAGGTACGGGCGGGAGGTGGTGGCAGGGGGCCATGGGCGGGTGGTGGCCACGGGTGGGCGAGTGGGCAGGTGGCGGCATGGGCCGCAGGCGGGTGGTGGCGCAGGCGGACGGGCGAGTGGGCAGTTAGGATATCACTTAGGATAGAGGTTCTGTTCTTGGCTTGCACCCCAAATGTGTGTGTGTGCAAGCAAATTGAAGTTGGGGAAAATAGAAAATAAATGGTAGTATATAATATATTTTTAAAATAAATCCACACCTCCCACTCCCAGTCGAACCTCCCCCTTTATCCAATATCAGAAAAAAAAATCCTCAAACTGCCAGAGAAGAAATAAAGAATAAACTGCTATTCCCTTCAGCAGACAAAGCTGCAGGGAATCAAAAAAATTATTTACTGAATTCAATTCCCTGCCTGCCTGCCTAACTTAAATCCTAAAGCCTCCAGCCTCCCTCCTCAATTTCGATTGGATCACACCAGCACCAGCAGCCAGCCCTCCTCCCTCAACCACATCCATACACCGACCCGACTGCGATTTCTGGAAGGTGCCTCGGCTTTTTATGCCCTCCGAGACATCCAGAAGTGTCAGTCAAAAACCTGGTGATGCCATTGGTGGAATGGTTCAAAAAATTTGCATGGTCCCATCCCATGCCCAGCCCAAATGGGCAGGTCTAAAAAAATAAAAAATAAAATAAAATAAAATAAAATCAATACAACGTTTTATTGCTATAAAAAAACCACTGCTGCTACTATAAAAATTCAGGCATTTAAAATAAATAAATTTCACATGTTTCTGTGGTGATTTGGTTGCCATTTTGGATCCCCCCCACCGCATGGCATGCAGCGAGAGACAGACGACGAGGATGACCCTCCCCCAGCCTGGTGCAAGCAGCCCAGGACAGGAGAAGAGGGGGGGAAAGGCCGGGGACCCCCCCAGAAACCACCCCTCTGGTAGGTGGCAAAGCCTCAGGCAGGCATATTTTTGCCTTTTTTTTGGCCGGGAGCCGGGGTTTTTTAAAAATACTTTCAAAAACCTTTTCTGTGCTTCGCATCGTGCAATCGCCGCAATGCCACAAACGGAAACGAAAAACCCGACCAAATTTTTCTTTTTTCAGTTCGAGTTCGAGTTCTGACAGCTTAATTATCGTTACTGTTTCCGTTACATAACAGAAACGATAACCGAAAACGGAAATGACAAATTTCGCCAAGTCGTGCCCATGTCTATATATAACATATTATATTCACTATAAGAGCTTCTCTAACATTTTCCTGCCAGGCCAGGCTCAAGATTTTGAATTCCTGCTGTTCATCTTGGAAAAGGAGGCACTGAAATGACAAAGAGCATGTGCTGCTGATGTGGCTAATGTGTTCAGGAGTTATGCCCTCTGTGATTAATAGGATTTTGTCGCATGAGACATCTTGTCTGACTCATACTGAAGTAAGATAAAGGTTCCCTCTGCACATGTGTGCTGTGTGTTGTGTCGTTACAGTCGTGTCCCACTCTTCGTGACTCTATGTCCATGGAGTTTTCTTGGCAGGAGTACTGGAGTGGCTTGCCAGGCACCTACAGCACTTGGTATTCCCTGGTGGTCTCCCATCCAAGTACTAACCAGGGCTGACCCTGCTTAGCTTCTGAAATCAGGCGAGATCAGATGTGCTTAGGGCATCTAGGCAGCTTACACATGTGTGCTAGTTGTGTCCTACTCTAGAGGCAGTGCTCATCTCTGTTTCCAAGCCAAACAGGCAATGTTGTGCAAGTCCGTGGTCGTGTGGCCAGCATGGCTGAATGCATTTGTTCACAAGGAACACTGTTTACCTTTCTGCTTTTTATGGCGGTACCTATTTATCTACTTGCATTTGCATGCTTTTGAAGTGCTAGGTTTGGCAAGAGCAGGGATTAACATCCGGAGCTCACTCTGCTGTGTGGCACCTGGATTTGATCCGCCGAGCTGCTGACTCTGCAGCTGACAGTTTTCAGCGCTCTACCCTGCTAACCCACCACACCCTCATAGTGAAGTAAGTACACCTTATTTTCACTGCTGAGTATGATGAGTGTGATTTGGATGTGAGATGAACTCTTTGTAGTTTGATTAATTTCTAAGCAGCCTTTCTTCCAGAGGAGGGATCCAGGGTGACTTACAAATTTTGAAACTATTTCAAATACAATCCACTACACTACTAGAAACATGCTTTACAGGAAAGAATGTTTCCCTGTAAAGTACTAAATAAAGTTGCTTTAAAAATATGTTGAAACAAGTAAACATATCATTCATAGATAAAAATAAAATTCATTTGAAACAATTTAAAACCACATTTAAAAAGAATTAAGTTCTGTTGTCATGGGTAGATTACTATCTGGTACAGCTTAGACTCACCTGACCTCTGGGTCTCTGCCATGAATGGAGGCTGATTAAGATAGTCTGCCATAGAAAATGTTGGGAACAGATAGTTTTGTGATGGTTCCTGGAGAATTTCCTAACAACTTGGCCATCAATTCGGTCAAAGCCCTGGAATGTACAGATAAGCAAGATGCTGAACATGATTGCTCCTGAGCATCCTCTCTCACAGAATGTAACCAAGTTTACAACCTGGTTCTCTAAGGAGACAGTGGTGAAAGAATTCACAGGATGATAACTACAGCAACACTTGTCAAACACCTGGAATAACCTGACTGAACATAGGCAGGAGTACATTGAAGGTCCCACTCTGAAAGCCATGATGATAGTGAAAGAATAATTCTTCTGTGCCTTTTTGGTGTCACCACAGAATTATCCAGCAGAGGAGTCAGAGGCCTCTTGTGAAAAGACATATCTTGTCAGACTATTGTAAATAAATTGCACAACACCATGCAAACAAATTGAATCAGATCCACTGTGCAGTTCATACATTTATTTCGGGTGTACCTTTAATCCTTGCTTGTCTACGTAATGGGTGCTTTTCATTTGTGGAAACTAATCACTGGAGAGATTAGAACCTCCACACGTAGGTTGGATCTTTGCCCTTCTTGGCTCATAAAAGATGCCAGTTGGACTGCCCAGATGGGATATGGGTATATGATAGTTAATGCCCCTTTGCCTCAGGAGCATGTCTAGAAGAGGCAGTAGTAATGCCTCCAATATTCTGTTCTGGGGAATTGGACCATAGGATGGCTTCTTAGATCCAAGTGTTTACAAATAAAATAGCTTATCAATTTCAATCTGGCTTTAAGGCTGGCTATGGGAAGCAGACTGCTTTGACTACCTTGATGCAGTTGAACAGAGGAGTGTGTCCCTGTTAGTTCTGCTGGACCTTTTGGCAACGTTTGATAAAATCAATCTTGGTATCCTTCTGACACCAACTGGTGTCATTCCTGCCCATCTATTTCTGAAATACTGTATGTGTTGTGAGGTCCTACAAAGAAGAAAAGCAATGTATACATTGATCAAACAAACATAAGGAAATAAGATGTGTTGTACGCATGGAGAGTTCCAAAACAGTTATAAGTAATACGTCTAAATAGAAATAGGAGAAAAAACTATCAGCTTCACATGCTCCTACTTTGTTCTTAAAACTCAAATTCTCTCTGTTCCAAATATATGATTTGCAAATATGAGCATCCGCCCCCCAAGAAAAAAACCCATATTGAATGGTAACTCATTTGTATTGTCCAAATTCTCATAAAAGAACAGGAAGCAAACCTAAATCTGCAATGTTTGAATATCCAGGGATTAACACTTTAATATTTAAAAGTTAAGCACTCAGTGCCCTATATATGGATGGGCCAATCTGTCACAAGGTTTTTGTTTATTTTTTTTAAAAAAAGCAAAAGCTTTCACAGACACTGCGGAGAATCTATTACTATGCCCCTCAGTGATTTAATTCTACTTCCATTATATTTAATTGACAGTGAATAATAAATCATGTGAAACATAGAGACCCAGCATGCCACCACCTGGTGATGAAAATATACATTTTGGCCGAAGGTCAGAATCCATGGAAAAACATACTTCCAGATCTTCATCTGGTGCACCTCTCTGTAGTTAATGAAATTACACTGATTTATAGCACCAAGGATCTGGCTCTACGATAGCATGAAAAGCCATTAATGTACAAATCAAATTCAAAACATCTAAAAGCTTTTTTTTAAAAAACCCTCCAAGTTCTTCAGCAACCCTCGGGGTTCTGAAGATTTCTGACCTGCATAAAAAGTGGTGAAACCTAAAAGAAGAAACAACAACGTATAGTAAATGCCTTAGATTCATGTGGAGAACCTCAATGGATGGATCAGCCACATGCTAGGATGTGGGAAGAACTCTAATGAGACAGTATTTATTTTTGTATTAAATATTAACTGGTTCTGAACAGAGAAACACCTGGAACTGCCTCACCAAAATAAATTTGGTGGCCAGTATTATATTATCTATATAAATTGCATATTCATTGTCTAATTTCTTTATTTCTTTTATTCATTTCACTATGTACTGCCATCCTCCAACCACTGGAAATTGAATTTAAAACCAAAACAGAAATGGAGTGGTTGTCAGTGAAGCTGTTGGAGGGAGGGCCAGGTATGGTCGCCATAATTGATGCCAATCAGCACTGTTTCTGCATTGTTGTGGACCAGCTTAAAATTCTGAATGCTCTTCTAAGGAGTCTTATGCCACAGTAGTTAAACTGCAGCACTGCAGACAAAGCTCTGCTCATGACCAGGATTCAGTCCCAGGTCACCAGCTCCAGGTTTACTCAACCTTCCATCATTCTGAGGTTGGTAAACAGAGTACCCGGATTGCTTGGGAAGGATGTATAGCCTGCATCACTAAATTGTAAACTGCCCAGAGAGTACTTGGTGATGTTGAATGGAAGAAAGCAACATGCTTTTTGCTTTCTAAGGCAGACCCAAGCAGAACACATTTCAGTAATCCACTCCGGGGTGTGGTGTGGGGTAAATAAGGCATGTGTTCATATAGTCATACTATGATTATATGATAGTATGATTATATGATATTTCCAGAAATGAGCACAAATGGTATACCAGTTTAGTAGTTCAAATCTAGTTGCTGAGACCTGACTCAAGTCAGTTTATTGTATTGGCTAAAAGCTATCACAATCAATAAAATTATCATAAATGTGATCAAATCAAATAATATATATATATATATGCTATTTGACTATTGCTGAGGAAGGAATGACTTGCTGAGACCTGAGAACTGAAGCTCAGGGATTCAGGAACACACCTAAACTGCAAACATGGTTTTTAAAAAGGAGTCTAATCCCAAACTGCACAGGTTGGATTCTGATTTCCTGATTTCTTCTTAGATTGACCAGAAGTGCATCTGTCTTTTCTAGATTAATCCACAACTTGTTCACCCTCATCTGAACTATTACTTACTACAGATACTTTTAAAGCTCTGAAACCACTACGTCTGATTTAGAAGAAACGGGGGGGGGGGGAGAGAGAGAGAGAGAGAGAGAGAGAGAGAGAGAGAGAGAGAGAGAGAGACAGACAGACAGACAGACAGACAGACAGACAGACAGACAGAGATGGTTGTCATCAGCATATTGGTACCAATGGACTCCAAAATGGTGAGCTGCTGTGTGAGACAGAATGCTGGACTGGATGGGCTGGGGCCTCTTCTAGCAAGGCTATTCTTATGTTCTTATGTAATGTGGTAAAGCATCCAGAGAGGGCTCCAAGCATTTTGGGGGATCATATGATTTGGGATGTGTTGTGTCTTCCAATTTGGTGCAGGATAGATTCAGAGGATTACCACATAGAGTTGAGAGTGTGCCTCTGTGGCCAGCGAGAGGTCAAATCACTGCAGCATATGATGTTTCATTGCATCTGGTACAATGATATTCACCAGCATCACTTAACCGCTTTTCTCTTTTCCCATCCTTTTTAGGACAACCTGGGCAAAATTTGGCAGCTGCTGGGCTGCACTTACTGCAACAGTTGCCGGATACATTCATCTCATCATCCAGAGGCATCACACTAGATTGCCACACACTACTGAGGTCTAACGATGTATCCTGGGTATCCTCCAATATATCCATATTTACTATTATATATTTATCAGCACTTCACAATGGTTTTATGCCAATAATGGTTCTGAAGCTGAAGCTGAAGCTGAAGCTGAAACAAACAAACAAACAAAAGTTCTGAAGCTGAAACTGAAACTGAAACTAACTAACTAACTAACTAACTAACTAACTAACTAACTAACTAAGGGCGTTTATACACGACCCCTAAGCTCCGCCGCAAATGGCTGCAAGGTCCGGACCTTAAAAATGTTTACCCACCAGCTCCGGACTTTGCAGACAATTAAGTGCGACCCCGCCCACTTTAGCGTGACCAAACAGCAGTTTTCTTGTACCTGGTCTTTGATGGTGACAAATATTTGATCCGGCGTAAGGATAGTGAGTGCGGGGCTCTCCTGGCTTCTGTTTGTTCTTTTTTTGCGCCCCGCCCCTTTAAGAGATCTGAATGCTGTCCGGAACAAAACGGAGGTAAACTGGCAGTCTTTGCTTTCTTTTTTTCTCTGTCCCTCAGGCAGCCAGCAACCAGGAAGTGCCGAGGGGGGTGGGGACAGAGGAAGAGCAGGAACCCCTAAGATCTCTGGTCCGAATTTAAGTGGCCAGCGGATCTTAGGGGTCGTGTAAAAAGGCCCTAACTAACTAACTAACTAACTAACTAACTAACTAACTAACTAACTAACTAAGTAAATGGGCTACACAGGTTGATCCTACAAATTTATAACTTTTTTCCAAATAGTGAGACTCCATTTTCTAATATCCAAGGTAAAACTGCATTTATGTGTAACATAACAGTAACAAATTAAGTTGTGTGTGTGCAAATTTGAATATTTCTGTTTTTGTAGACAGATAAATAAAGCATACTTAAAATGTATAGATGACACCCATAATAGCCAAGTTAAAGCCAAAGAGGAACCAGGCATTTCTACTATTTGGACAGGAGTTGCAAGCAGCAGGAGATGCAGATCTTTAAATGATGTATCTGGAGTCCTTAGGACTCTTGTCATGACCTCCACAATTGTTGCTGCTGTAATTCATAAGAAAGTGTCATAAGATGAAACAACACCAGAAGGACTTTGTCTGTATTTCAAATAATGACATATATTAATCTACCTACTCAGACATTATGGATTCCTGAAAATGTGAAGAACTATTTATAGGATTTGAAATCTGATCCTCAAGCTGCTCATATGAAACCTCACTAACTCGACGTGACATGATTTGTCTCCTGAGACAATTCTTTAAAGTGAACAATACTGGACAAGTAACAAGCTGAAGCAGATGGAGAGATCCCCACCCCAACACAGAAATAACACACACACACACACACACACACACACACACACACACACACACACACACACACACACACACACACACACACACACACACACACACACACACACACACACACACACACACTGATGGTAAGTAAAGCTCCATTTCATTTCTGTAACACAGCCTAATATGGATATATAAAAATGCTAACTTCTAGAGATAGATCACATTAGGGTTTTTTTGTGCTACCTTTGCCAGAGCTGCACAGCTAAAGGATTCTAGGAGTTTGAGTCCAAAAAACTAATGTTTCCCATCTCTCCTATTGCATTTCATATAATAATTCTCAATAATATGCACAGCAGAAACTAACATTTTGCTGAAGGGATTGTGGGTACTGCATATTTCCTCTAGTTCCTCCCTCCCTTTTTCTTTCTTAATCTTTGGCGCAAATATCAAGATGGCCAATTCATGCATATGATTGCCCATGGACAAACACGTGGACAGGCATCAATCTGTAAAAGGAAAGTAGTGAGAGGAAAACAGACAGCTTTGCTAAGATAACCAATTTCTACCCTTTCCTTTGTCTCTTTTTTTAAAAAAAAAACAATATTTCTGAAAAAAAAACAGCTGTTTCTTCATTTGTATCAGAGCACTGAAAAACATAAAGCTCTGCATGCATATGAAATACAGTGTATAACAAACAATTTGTATAACATAAAATCTGTACAACATAAAAAATTCCAGAGATAGCGGAAATTTGCTTAACAGAATAGTCTATGGGCCGAATCTGTACAACATAAAATGGTCGTGATAAGGGATTACTCTGTTTTCAATATATTCCTAAGGGAAATTTGTACAAAGGAAAATTTGCTTAACATAATTTCATTTGGAATGAATTAATTCCTTTATTCAAGGTACCACTGTACAGGTAACATTAAGCACAAAATAAAAAGTTAAGGTAATAATCAGACTATTGTTGACCAGAATAGTGTTATCATGGCCATTTTCTGGATGATCTTTTGAACATGTAAATTGCAAGTAGATAACTGCAGTGTTGACTGAATTTCTTCACAAATAATGTTTCCTGTTTCCAAGTAGTCTGCATTATTTGCTTATTGTTTTATCTCTTTACTTTGTGCCATAATCTCTTAAGTGGCTTCTAGATGGTCCGCCTAGAATCTAGCATGGGCCACTCTTAAGTATTCATCAATTCAGCAAAGCTTGGTTTAGCCTAGTCTCTTCTGGTTTCATATTGAGATGTATCTAAAAACTTTTCTTCAATTTTAACTGTCTAAGGGGTTGGTGTCCATGACATGAATGGGTTTGGTCCTGTGGTATCTTAATCCATTCCTAATTTGCTAGCACCTCTTGGACCAATGCCACCCAAATAATAGACTTATTCAATACAGCATTTATTTACTACAACTCTGACAACTATTATAAACATGGAAAATGTATGTGGAGAAGGAAAGACAATGGGCTCTCAGTTTAAGGGAACTGCTGTTATAGTGTAACCCCCAGCCTTTTGAGTGCCCTAAAATAGGCCACCAGAAAGTGGAACAAATTAATGCCAGTCAAAACAGAATTAAATAAACCACACCCTGTCAGCTGAAATACAAAGAGACAATCCCTATGTGAAAAAGACTGGACTTCCTTGTGCTTGAGTTTTAGGTGGTCTATTCCATTTTCCCTTTGATTTTAGCTTTGCCAAAACCTACACAAACTACAGGGCAAATAACTCATGTTGACACACACTGAGGGAAGTAGTGTGAATTGTGTTCCACTGTAGAGAACGCCTGTCAAGTGATTCATCATGCAAATGGTTCTTCAATCAATCTGGAGTGTGAGACTGGGTAAACAATGGGGATCCTGCTGCAATTCTTCTTCAAGTGCCATGTCCTTGTAGAACATTGGCAATCAGTAGCATGATCTGGTTTTTATCCAAACCTATTCTAGAGAAGCTGTGCTCACTGTGAACCACTGGCTTAGATTCTTAAACCAGAATGTTCTTCTACATCCCAAGCCACACTTCCCATCTATTTTTCCTTGAAGGATAACCTGGAGCAGATGGTATGTGTTAATGTGCATTACGTGTCCAAAATACTGTAATTTTCTTCTCTTTATGGTATTGAGGATTTCTAGTTGTTTATTCATATGCTAAAATATGTCCACATTAGTGACTTCTGAATTCTGCTGGTGTGTGGGAAATACATGTGTGATCATTTTCCTTAATCATCTGAAACAGCAGGCTATTGGCTATCGTATATACTGCATATAGATCTGTTATGGGCATGAAGCTAGTTGTGTCACATATAGAGATGGGCATGAATTTTAAAATGAATTGCAAAGTTCATCAAAATCACTAATTTGTAGATTGGTATTCATATGAACCAATGCTCATGATGAATATAACTAGTGATTTTTTTGGTGATTTTTGATTCATCAATCTGTTTGGATGTAAAATGGCTCCTGAGGCACCTGGAGACACTGAAATTACAGGGAAGTTGCTTTCTACAACCCATAGAAATTGGGTGAAGATTGGTGCTCTAATTACCTGGTTATGCACCCCAAAAATGGCATCCCAGGAAAGTAATCAAACTTGCAAAAAAGATTTCTGTGATTGTCCTCTACAAACCCTTCAGGTCTGATGAAGATTGTTTTTTCCACGCCAGCTATTAAGACACCCTTTCTGGGTGGGAACTTTGTCTGTATATAACTCAGATGCCTAAAATCCAAGCCTCAGAAAATGTTCTGGGCATGTAGAGGAGAGTCACAAAAAGTTTTCTTGTAATCTTGGTGTGTCTAAATGCTTTAGAGTCATTTTATAGGGACTGAAGTAAAAAAAAAGGAATTGATGAATTATTATTTGTGATTTGTCAACCTTGATGACTCACAAAATGAAACGAATCACCATATTTTGGATCTGTGTCTCTCCCTAGTCACATATTGTAGATGCGGAATGAGAAGGATGAAGCAGTTCAACACTGCCAAATAGAGATGGGCACGCCTTGAAAAAAAATTTTTTTCGAGTTGTCGTTAGTCGGGCCGGTTCCGTTTCGGCTCGTTTCCGTTTTTCGCGAAAATTTGCAAAAATTAGTCGGTTCATTTTTTCGTTTTTTCGTTGTTGTTAGTACTGGTTTGGGGAGGGGGTAGCGGGCTCCTGGAGGGAGCTGCAGGAGTCAGCCAGAGCCACAAGTGACGGACTGGCAGACTCTTTGCACCCGCTGTGTCTCACGTACTTGCATGTAGTGCAATGCAAGTAGATCTGGCTTAGGGTTAAGACGGGTTAGCGCAAGGGCTAGGGTTAGGCTAGTTATGGGTGAGGTTAGGGTGAGTATTGGGGTGCACCTCTGGGTGCCTCTCTGACCCACTTAGAAGGACAGTGTACTGGCGTATGGGTTAGGCTTAGGGTTCGGGTTTGGGCTACAATTAGTGGGCTGTTTATGCCCGATTGGCACATCCCAGAAGTCTCTGTGGTCAACCTGGCCAAGTGGCCATGCGATTGGTGGAAAATTTGCATGGTCCACTCCCATGGGCGAGCCCATCATTGCAAATGTGCAGGTGTAAAAAAATAAAATAAAATAAAATAAAATAAAATAAAATAAAATAAAATAAAATCAACTGAGACTTTTTTTGCAAGAAAAACCCACTGCTACTACTGTAAAAATTCAAGCATTTAAAATAGCTAATTTTCGCATGTTTCTGTGGTGCTTTGGTGGGGTTTTGGGCAACGATTTCAAAAAAAATATTGTGGTCGCCATTTTGGATCCCCCCCACCGCATGGCAAATGGATGTGCCCTCCCAGCCTGGTACAGTCAGCAAAACCTGGCCATGCGATTGGTGGAATGGCTCCAAAACTTTGCATGGTCCACTCCAATGGGCGAGCCCATCATTGCGAATGCACAGGTGTAAAAAAATAAAATAAAATAAAATAAAATAAAATCAACGGAGACTTTTTTTGCAAGAAAAACCCACTGCTGCTACTGTAAAAATTCAAGCATTTAAAATAGCTAATTTTCGCATGTTTCTGTGGTGCTTTGGTGGGGTTTTGGGCAACAATTTCAAAAAAAATATTGCGGTCGCCATTTTGGATCCCCCGCACTGCATGGCAAATGGATGCGCCCTCCCAGCCTGGTACTAGCAGCGCAGCAGTAGCAATAGCCAAGGAGAGGGGGGCGGGGAAACCCCCCCCCCCAAATAAAACACCCTTCTGGCCTGGTAGGTGCCCTCAGACAGTTTTCGCCTACTTTTAGGGCCGGGAATCGGGTTTTTTTTAACTTTTAAAAACTTTTTTTCTGTGCCACTTGGCATTGCGCGATCGCCGCAATGCAAGTAACGAGCACGACAAATCAGACCAAATTGTTCATTCGCCGGTTCGAGCTCGAATTCTGGTGGAGTAATTCCCGTTTCCGTTTCCGTAGAGTAATGGATACGAGTAACGGAAACGGAAACGGGAATACCGCTAAGTCGTGCCCATCTCTACTGCCAAACATTGTTGGTAACTACCTTACACTCTCTCTACAGTGCAAAGTTTTGCCCTAACTATTCTTCTGTGATACGGTAATTTTAACTTAAGTGCAGGAAGGTACCCTGCTATGCTGGATGTAGGGACTTTGGGAACTGTATTTCAAAGATTGCTTTTCCAACCTCTGGATGCAACTCAGGCACATTTTCTTCTGTGCAACTGAATACAAACTTCTACAGTAGAATAGTGTTCCTATTCAAAACAAAGAACAATTCCTTACATTGAGAATACAAACTTTCTATGGGTAGAGTCTTAATGGAATACTTTTTCACCATGAATGAAGCTTCTGATACTTGGGCTTATTCAAAGAAATACTGTACTGAATTAAAGAGAGAACAGACATTTTCTTTGCATGAATAAGAATAATACCCCAAACCCCCAAAATCCTTGACTGCAGAATTTTATCCTGTTCCTCCATGTATATAATATCCTGGAAGTGCATGTATAACTTTTGTTAATAAAATACACCCTGAAGGAATATTCTACATGCAATGTAAAGTTAATAATGGAAAAAAAGTTGGAAATAACATTTTTCAGTAAAACCTAAACTGAATACTAGTGGCAGGCCAGGTATTTTACTTGGAACTACAGAGGCCCCAAGGATAAATCATAACTTTTTTTTTAACATCCTGGTCACTTCCTCTGCTTTAGGCTCATATACTAGGACTGAACTCTTCACATATCTATTTAGGGGTAAGCCTGAATGAAAGTAATTACCGGTATTTAATTGAGTCAGAAGATATAATGTTGCACTGAAATACACAAAGGCTGTGAGCTGCTCCTTGCAGTCCTTCTGCCCTGCATTGTGTGTGGCCCCTCTCTCAGACCCATCCCCTTCCTCTCCCATGTATGTTTCTTCAGCTTGCTTTCCTTCCTCACGCTCCTTGTTCTCCCAGTTCCTGGGAAACACCATATTTAGTTAATTGTGCATTGATACAAGAGCACGTTCCATCAGATAAATGCAAGACTCTCTTGTAACTTTTACCTAGCTACCTGTGTTCTATTTCCTTGTAACTGATGATTAATTGGGCCTTTGGTAACAGTAGCATGCCCTTCACCTGCTTTGCTTTCGGTTCACTGTGAACTTAGCTTCTTTTAAATAACAGATTACTTTTACTTACTTTTCACTTTTAAATAACGATTACTTTCAGGGATCTCTGGACACCTATCATGTTTGGTCTGCAGATATTTGACCCTGAACTGAACTTTGGATCTAAAATTTGAGTCTGACCTTTGGATTCCCTGCACACAGTTTGCATGACAATTTAGTAGGACACTGTTTTGACCTTGGCTCTGATTCTCTGATACCGACTTTAGGTACTCCTTGTGTAATCTTTCTGCAGGCTGGCTATGTACTTACTGACTTTTACCTTGGACAGCTTAGGACCTAGGTATCTGAAGGACCATCTCCTTACTTATGAACCTACCTGGCAATTAAGATCCAGCCAGGGTGCCCTCCTGTTAGAGCCATCCCTGAAGGACGTGAAAGGGATGGCTTGTAGGTCTAGGGCCTTTTCAGCAGCTGCTCCCACGTTATGGAGTGGCCTCCCAAGTGACATCCGCCTGGCGCCAACACTGATGACATTTCGGCGCCAGGTAAAAACCTTCCTGTTTCTGAAGTTTTTTAATTGACATAACATAGATGGTGGGTCCTGGTGGCAATTTTAGTGTTTTGTGTTTAAATGTTTTTATTGTTTTATTGGCCATAGCCTTTTAAAAGTTTTAACTGTTTTAACTGTTCATTTTAATTGTAAGCCGCCCAGAGACCTTTGGGTAGTGGGCGGCATATAAGTTGTATAAATAAATAAATAAATAAATAAATAAATAAATAAATAAATAAATAAATAAATAGTATGCCAACCGAAGCCAGCTTTTTTGAATGCAATGAGGGTTAGCTCAGAATCTTTGCTTCATGTCTACAGCGTAACACAGAAATGAGTACACCCCGTCACATTTTGTAAACATTTTAGTATATCTTTTCATGTGGACAACACTGAAAAAATGACACTTGGCTACAATGTAAAGCAGTGAGTATACAGCTTGTATAACAGTGTAAATGTGCTGCCCCCTCAAAATAACGCAACACAGCCATTAATGTCTAAGCCGCTGGCAACAATAATGAATACTATAAATATAATGAACTGCGTGCAACATTTTCCTTCCTTTCCCTGTCTTTCTCCCTTTCCCTGGTTGTCCTGAGGCATTTTACACCCTCCTTCTACTGTCAGGGCAAAATATATACATTTCTGAACATCTTACTTTAAATATGTTGTCCAATGCAGCTAAATTCTGTGCGGCGGCAATCATAATTTGTGCTGTGCAAAGCATTTCGACAAATGTTCAAGCAGTTTTGTATGGCTCAATTTTTAAGGTATCCTCCCTTGCCTGTTTCTCCTTGCCTTGTCTGAATCAATATTATTTGTGTGCATGCATTGTGGATACTGGTCATTGAGCTTAATAAAATGTGCACCCTACCTTTGGAAATGAAAGTTCACAGGTGACTGTACCATAGCTCATAGCCACACTATCATCGGAAGAGTTGAAACACTGGATTGGGGCACACTTACCAATCAAGATGAGGAAACTAGATGTACTTTATCTAAATTATATGTTCAAGGCCACCCTCAAATACTTTACATCACAATAGGGATAGCTTCAACAATATACTGTTCCTAGGAAAATCCACTTCTCTCAAAAGACTAAATGGACTGCAATTCACATTAAAGAAGGACACACTGAGTCCAGTTATGCAGAAAGTAAAGCAGTCAATTTTGATCTGGTCTACATAAGAGCAGACTACATAAGACGTCAGAAGAACAGCAGATATTTTCAGTGAAAAATATTTTTCAATTAACAAAGGAGGGATAAGATTCTCTTCTATGGACTTTTAATTACTTATTTACAGAGCTTAACAGTATTAATAATAAATCTCAAATAGATATAAAATCCTTCCACCTTTTTCTTGTCATGAAGACTTTAATATTTGGCTTGAGCAAAGACCAAACCAGAACTTTACATTTATGAATGTGTTATAAACAGACCGACATACCCATGGCAACACCCTGTCTAATTCTTAGCGTTTTCAACACCTAGGATGCCATTTGCACTTTTCTTATTATTCATATTTTCACGAGTTGTAATGGCAATAATGACCTTTGGGTCAGATGTTTCCTGTAAATTATGACCAAATCAGAACCTCATTTCCTCTGCATGGCTGTTAACTGCTATGCAATGCCTTTCTTGGCCTTCATTTCTGCACAGGGCCTAGTTAATCATTATGATGGAAACAGAAGTTGAATTTCTCCCATTTTTATAATATATTTTATAATACTTTTTAGAACTAGAACTGATGGATATTCTTGACATGAGGGAGTATTAAAAGAATCATTGAACTTTTACCAACATGGTTGTTTCAAACACACATACACATGCCCGGAATCCTTATTTTGTGTATTTATATTTTTATTGGGAACAACCAAAAATGTCACAAACACTTGGAGTCTTTCAAGTCTTTCATAACTATTTGTCAGATGAGATGGTACAAAAAATTAGAAAATGGACAAAAACACTTAAAAACTTAAGCCAAATGTTGTACGTAGTTCAGTTCAATTTCCAGGGCTTGGAAATGTTATTTGTCTGGGCTGCTGTTGTGCGCCATCAAGTTGTAACCAAATTATAGTGGTCCAAATAGGACTTTGAAGGTAAGCTAGATATAGTTTAACCAGTTCCAAACCCCCAGTACGTTTCCATGGCTGAGCTGGGATTTGAATTCATGCTTCCCAAGTCCTAGTGCACCAACCACTCTATACAGCACACTAGACTGGATATAAATAATGAGCTGCGAGACCCCTCTCCTCCAACAAGATGATTGAATTTGTAGAAAATTAACCTTTTCAAACTCTGTCAATGAGTTTGATGACATCTAGCAGAAAACAAAAGCAAAACCAAGAACAAAAAAGCATCAGCCAATCTCTGATTTTGGAAAGACAAGGACCTGCTGCAATTTAGAAATACTTCTTTTGTCTCCAATGAAATACAATGATCCAATCTTGCTTGTGCTAGAACCTGATGTTGATGTGATAGCAATTGATCAAGTTTCAACTGGGAAGTTGTTCCAGAGTTTTGGAAAAGTTGGTGAAAATCAAAATTATGTTACTCCTCTTTGTAGATTCATTTTGAAACATGTAGATGCATTGTTTGCAACTAAACAAATTACTGAATTATAATAATAGTGCTGAGCTCTTCAGAGGTGCATTTTTCTTTCATACTCACATTGTTTCCATGTCAGTTTGCTTTTATTTTCCTGCATATTGTTGCTGCTCATGGGAATACTAGACAAGGCACCACTTTTGTTTCACCAGATAATACACATGTAGGAAGGAAGGTCTGACTGTATATTTTCACCTGGTCTTGCCTTAATCTGCATTGGGGAAATTAGCTTGGTGTTGTTTTGTCATTTGCTCCCCTGCTGTTTTATCCCACGTCCTGTGGTGACCTGCACTCGACCAATGCTGACATTGTTGTTTTCTTTTTTCATCCTGATCCATGACATCATCAGTTTAGACACAGTGTCACAATGTCATGAGTAAAACCATATGATTTGCCACAGTCAATTGGGTCGAAATGAAATGTAAGCAAATGATGGTGGGGAGGCAGAGAAAAGAACAGTGTTGAAATGATACAAACAAATTCAAAATTGCAGCTCAATTTACCAACATAGGGGGTGCTTTTGGGGACTTGTGAAGGTAAAAGACAAGATGAGCCAAAATATTTTTCTTAAGATAGCCATAACACAAAGATCAAAAGTAGAAAAGCGAAATATGTATACTTAAGGTTGTACACGTGAAACTGGTAGCAGCTCAACTGAAAGTTGGAGATGAATTGATGGCAGACAGAAATATAATGAATTTGTAGATCCAATTAATTAATTGTTTGTTGCCCATGTAATTTTTAGGTATATGCCAATGAAGGCTTTAACTGACTGACTGACTGACTGACCGTAATCTGTGTTTCCAAATGACACTGTTCATTTTGAACTGTCAATGAATAACACCTATTTGAATACTGGAGTTCAAAAACGATACACCTCTGGGGCATCAATCCCCCCTTTCTTTCCATGATCAGCCTTGCTTTAAAGTTCAGATGGACAGGATAGTACAGGCTTATGAGATAATATTTTGTACAGAATTGATATGGACACCTGTGTGAGCTGAATAAGGGCCATTTAACCCTATGGATGTCTTAGTCATATCCCGACCTCTGTAAGACACTGTAGAGCAAACGATTTTACAGTTCAGTTTTCCCTTTGGCAAGTGATGCTTATTTAAATGCCAATGATTTTGATTATTATCAAACAGAGAAGGAAGATAAATCTGGCATACATTCATAGGATTGTCAAAATACATCAGCCACATTTTCTCCAAGACTGAGAAGAATCTCCTTGAACTAAACTCTTCAACAGATGTTTGGTTTTGTGCAAGTGAGCTCTTTCCTTGTGGCTCACGGGATTACTCAAGTACAAATCAAACATATGTTTAGTTAATTCTCAGCTCTATGGTGGCCTAAATACAACTAAATCCCATCAGTGTCTTGTTTGGATTTTTTACTTTTCCCTCTGATGAAGTTCATTTACTTTGGAGGAAATTTTACTTTATAATGCATTTTGTGGTATAAGAACATTTCAAATGCTATTCTGAATGTGTGAAGGAGACAGTTCAATTGTCTATAACTTAGGCATTTTATGTGTATATCGATCTGGATTTTTTTCTATCTGCAGTAAACTTGCATAATGTCTGGTTTCAAGATCACATGTTATGGCATGGATGTGGATAATAACTTGAAAGTAACTAGTGACAAAGAACACTACTTATACTCAATTCCTTTAACCCATAAAGTATTTCAGGATCTCAAAAAGGGACTGCTCACCAGTGCCTCCTTAGGCAAAGTTGTATCAAATAATACAAGAAATTACATTCTAGAAGGAACTGTTTGGCCGTAATCCTGTTCATGCCACTCTGAACAAATAAAACTGAATATGTAACTTTAATGTATTCTCTTGCTCCCCCTAAAACTTGCTAAAGATCTCATTGACCTATGGAAGCCTTTGGTTTCTTTGGGAATTGGGGGGGGGTGCCTAGAGATCACCAGCATTGGTGGACTGAAACTCGAACCAGCAGTGGTGATTTTGAAGCATCAGGCTATCTATCCAAAGGGCCCCAAAGGCTTCCCCAGGGAGAAAGGGGTGTCTTGGAGATCCCCTTGGAACTTGAGATGGAAGCCCACAATCTCAGGTCATCTCCTGTGCCTTCCACTACAATTGTTCCCTGGGGGAATTCCACAAGACAAATCTATATAAAAAGCAAAGAATAGTGTTCCGGTTATATACTGTCCCATAGCTCTCCAAGCACTTTGTGGGCAGTTTACAATTTAATTATGCAGGCTACACATTCCCTCCCCCCAGCAAGCTGGGTACTCATTTTACCCACTTCAGAAGGATGGAAAGCTGAGTCAACCATGAATCGGCTACCTGGGATTGAACCCCAGGTTGTGAGCACCGTTTTAGCTGCAGTACAGGCATTTACTTTAACCACTGCATCACAAGGCTCATATATCTGATAGATGTCTATGAAACCCACATCAAAGCTACCAGTTCCACCAAAATCACCAATTGTGATATAAGAGATGGCACAAGGTTCAGAAAGTGGGGAACCTTCTGAAAAGGGTCAGGTGCAGGGACTAGAGTCAGGGTCTGAAGGATCTAAAGTGATGAGGGAGAGCCTGAGATTATAAAACATGAGGGAGAAGACAGCAAGGAGGAGGGGGTGAATGGCACTGGTCAAGGAACAGGAGAAGACAGAAGATAGAAAGGACAATCAGAACCTGCTTTTTTAGGGGAGACATGTCTTCCATTTTCCATGCAACTGACCATGGTTTCAAAACTGTTTTTAAAAAACAAAACACAAAAAACAGTGGTTCACTGGACAAAGTGGCAAAATCCAGTTTGATTTTGGGACCACATCGCAAGCATTTCTAAACAGTCATGGAAATTCACTTCATGGAAACTTACTTTGTAAGGGTAAGTGTGTAATATTTCTGCTAGCTACCACATCATTATTTAAGATGAATTGTTGAGAGATGCAATGCAATACTCCTGATTCACATGTCTATTCCAGCTAATAGCTTGGTCTGTAGTGGTATAATACAGCTTGGCTATAGTCAGTCAGGAAAACTGATTTCTAATTTAAACCGTAGACAAAGTCAGCAACCCCTAACCTTCAGTCTGGAACAATTTGGAAAGTTGCCTTTGATTTCATTCCTCAGGTTTCTTTTTATATAAAAAGCACTGTCTTAATACAGTAATGGTAAAGGAGCTAGGCCTTATCAAAGAACTTTGTAAGTAATCTCATTTTGAAGCTAGGTGGTGTGACTGAATTATAATGGCCACAATAATAGGTTTCTTTCTTCTGGAAAGTGTGGTGTTGCAGCCTGAGACCAAGCTAATCTGTAGTTCATATCAAAACGCATGCACCTGAGAGTGTAAATAATAGGTAAAAGCATCTTACATGACTTTTCACCCTCCCTTACTTGCAATCATTATGGATGATCTGCAGCTCAGAATCGCACAGAGAGTCAAAATGAAACTGACTGCTACAGTTAAGATGTATTATCTTTCAGATGGAAGATCATCATAAAACAAACATTTTAAACAATTTCCATGTCATGTCTGTCCTTGTGGTTCAAACTGATTTGAAAGTAAAATAATGAGCTCTGGTAGCATGTATTGTTAAAGATGCAATGAAACCTCCAGTTGCCATCTTTTTCATCTCTATAGTTGCTGTTCTGATTTGCTAGCAGATTATACATCATCATAGTATATAGCTATACAGAATGCATCTAAAGGAATAGTGGAAAATCCAGACCCACAGATTTATAACTGTTTTTGGTATGGAGCATAGCCTATGGACTAAACAGCTTCATCCATAATTCAGTTGGTCTAAGAGTCACCCAACATTAAAAGCTGAATTAAGCAACTGCTTTGACCAAAATAAGTTTTTGCATCTGTATGTGACAGAAAGAAAGGCTTTTGCCCCTGTTGTTATGTGTTACCTACTCATCTCCAAACTACAATGACACCATGAAAATGTGATCTATTTATTTGGATTTCCAAAATGGCCTCCCCTCAACTTTCCAGATCTGCTCTTGTAAACTCAAGCCTATGGCAGTCTCTAGGGAGTCAGTCCACCTCCTATTTTGTCATCCTCTTTTCCTGCCGCCTTCCACCTTTCCCAGCTTTATTGTCTTTTTGAGAGGATCCTGGAATTCTTTTTATGTGCCCAAACTAGGACAGCCTCAGTGTCAACATTTTTGCCTCCAGAAATAGCTCAGGCTTCATTTGATCTAGGGCCCAGTTGTTTACCTTTGTGACAGTCCAGGGTGTCTACAAAGCTCTCCTCCAGCACCACATTTCAAATAAATCAATCCCCCATCCCCATCAGCTTTCTTTACTGTCCAGCTTTCACATCCATTCATGGTGATCAGAAATACAAAAGAGTGGATGATCTTGGACTTGGGCTCCAGTGACATAGCCTTACACTTGATGATATTTTACAATTCCAAAGGTATGGGCTGAATTTCCATGAAAGCGAGAGCTTGAAACTAGATTGTGTGAGCATGAAATTGTGTTAAAATAGAAGACTACGCCAAATTATTTGGAATGATGCAGTTGCACTCGTGCAATTTCCCTTCTTTTGCATTTTTATCAATGTATCAGAAACAGCATCGTGGTTTTAAGAGCATTTTAAATGTGAGCTACACTGATAAATGGTATTATGCACTGCTCAAATGATTTATTAAACCAGTATGTGGTTGTTGCTTGTTTATTTTAGCCATATACTATATGTTGCAGATAAACGTCTTCATTTATGACTGAATGTAATAGCCCATTCACTGGTTGATAAATCTTGTGAGTCTCACAAATGTGTTTGATGCCTTTAAGCTTGTTTAGGTTTTGATCTCTCTGCTAGGTAATAGTTGTGCCAATCACCTGTAGGCAGACAGTTTTTGCTTTGTCTAAGTATCTAAGGAGTGGGGTGTTTTACTCATTGTTTACTTCGAAAGCTCTATGGTATAAATTTTGCTCCAGACACATCATTTTCAAGCATCTGCTTTTTAGTGGTCATGCCATTTTGAGAATATTCTAATCCCATATGCAGAAGATGTGTCATTTTGGCCTGAGGTGTACTTTGTAGGTTGACAAAATCTAAATAGACTGCTGCTCCCTCAATTTTCTTATTATGTATTCTTGCCCGATAAAAGAGAGTTTAAGATCTGAAGAGAGAATTGTGTCATGAGTGATATCATCTGAATTTTAACAGCTGTCCTGTTTTTTTTTTTCTGAATTGACGGTACTGGTTAGGAACAAATATTTGAGTTTCATCCATTGACTCTTTCAACTCATCTGTTAAATTTGTTTTTTTCCTGGGTATTTCTAAAGGTGCTCAAAATTGTCAGCCTTTTTATGTGCATACATATAAGAAGCATTATCTTGCTTTGTTCTAGGTATGGCTCTGAAATTCTAGGAAGCAAATTAGAGCAGTGGTATTGGGAATGTTAATGGGGTGAGTAAGTACAAAATTTATTCACTTCAATTGATGTCCAGTACTGTTCATAGAATCATCATTACAGAATCATTGTAGGGTTGGAAGGTCTTCCAGTCCAACTCCCTGCTCAAGGCAGGAGACATCCTACCATCCTAAAAGCCTGCATCCTAAACATGCCATGATTGAATCAAATCCTGCTCTGCTGCAACTAGTCTTTAGTTATTCCTCAAACAGGAATAATAAATGTGCAAGGAAGATACTTGTTCAACCCCTCCATCCCTGGTTCTGTCAATTATTGAGGACAGTAGTTGGAGGCCTGGAGCAATCACTATTCATTGAGCTTCCTTATACAGTTCTAAATTCTGATTTCCCACATTCGGAATCACAAGGAGATCATCCACAGAGTGCAGAGATATTCTCAGCATCACACTAATCACTCTTTCTGTGTAAAGAGTAATGGAAAAATAATGGAAGAACAGAGCTGCTCATCTACCATACATACTTTAAAAATGAATTTATAGGGATAAGCGTGACTATTTATCTAGCGATAACCCCACAAAGAATGAATATTAAAAGATAATAGATAGATCTTTGAAAAATTCCCCTTTTTTGGGACTAGAATCCCCAAAATACCTGAGATAGTTTGGGCTGGTACCTGAGGGAGTCTGGGAGTTCTGACCCATGGCATAACTTTTCTACTCCATCATTATTGCTCCAGCAGTGTTTTTCTTTGGGGTGTATCCCTCTCTATGTATGCATGCCTTTTTTCCAGGATGCAAAAAACTTGGACTTCAAATGCCAAGTACCTGGGATGTATATGCAAAGCAAAGCACATATGAGATTTGTTTACCCTTTCTTTAAAATGACATTTGATATTTTCGGTAATTAAAATTCACTTTAAGGAAAATGCATGTTTTCAATCTGGGTTCCTCTGGTAATTGACAAGTATTTATCTCCTGTGTCACCCCCACAAATGGAATCAAATTCTAAGTCATGAATATTCAGTTTAACTCTTGTATATTTACCCTCCCTGCTCTTTTTAACAGTTATGAAAATGCCATTAAGGGTTATAAATACCTCCTGCAATAATCACACATTATATTCTGAATCCAGAACATCAGTCTTAATATATCAAGGGATATGTTTGTAGGCCTTCCTGCCATCTCTCAAAATTCTGTTAACATCATATTTTTCTATCTTTTTTCATTTCTTTTCACAGCTATCATAATATCCCTTTAGTTAAAAGTCCATTTTTCCTCTTTGACACTTCAGGGTTATCACCTGTTTTTACCCTTCCCCCTTCAGGTCCTTCTCATTTCTTTGTTTGTTCTCTTTGGTGACACCAGCTTACCCTCTTTAGTACAAAAGAAAAGCCCGCAGTATATTCTCCTTGGTGGTGATTGTTATTAATCCATTAAAAACCTATTGGCTGCCAATTGGAGAGATGTTTCCCCCTCAAAGTTATGTGAAGCAATTTGAAATGACATGAAATTATTAGATTTTTTTTAAAAAAAATAACACACAAATATAGATAAATTTCTGCTATATATATTATTATATGGTTCAGATAATTTATGATTTCTGAAGAAAAAAAGTGCTCACGTTTAATTTTTTTGATTGTTTGAATTTTAATTATGATTATTTATTTTAGCAATAAAGGGTGATGGTAAAGAAGTGGGAATATAGGAGTGTTTTTCAAAGGTAAAACAGATTTCAAAAAGCTTGGGAACCACTTCTTTATATACACAACTTCACAGGAACTTTAGTGGGTACATAGGACAGGGCCTTCTCTGTTGCTGCTCCCAGACATTGGAACTACCTCCCAAAAGAGGCTAGGTTGGCCCCCTCTTTAATGTCCTTTTGCAAGCAGGTGAAGGCTTTTATCTTCAGGCAAGCTTTCCCTCAGTAATTGGCTGTGTGAGTGGGGTTTTTTAAATGGATTGTCATACCTTATTGCTTTGAATATGTCTTGGTCTTGCTTATGTTATTTGCTCCTTTTTAGTATTACCTTATAATGATATAAGCTACCTTGAGTCCTTTTACAGAAGAAAGGTGGGTTAAAATATGTTTTAAATAAAAAAATTAAAATATTTTTGGTTCTAAAACATTGGACTAACTATCTGAGTCAGACAAAAGGCACGTACAGTATAGTCTAGCTTTTTTTTTTTTTTACATTATTAAATTTCCATTGAATTTTTTAAAAAAACTTATTATTTTGAAAAATATTCAATGAAAAATTACTGATATCAGGCATGCAAATGGCAGGCTTCTCTTCCTCAAGAGATTTCAGGGGATCCCTTGAAATTTGGAAAAGTTAGGGTTTCTGGGAACAGAGATATTAAGCTCCAAAGGAGGTGGGGGGTGCTTAATGGAAGGTGTGTGTCCAGCATCTTTTACCAATTATAAAATTAATTGACAGCTTCCTCTCAGTGCGCCGATCCACAGTCCTTCAATTACGTTCCCCCTGCAGGGGAGAACTTTAAACCCTGTGAGGGTTTGAAGTCAGGGCATCCCGGTTCCAAGTGTAAATGATGATTATCCATTCCAACTGTATAATTATTCAATAAAGTTTTATTATTTAACATAAAAGTATCTTTCTTATGCACTACAGGTGAAATATTCTCAACAGGTTCAATGACTTTCTTTACATCTTCTTCCAACATAAACAGATTAACAACGGAAATGTCAAAAATGCCTGAAGATGGATTCTCCTCAGGAAAACGTAGTGTAAGTCTGGGGAGCCCCTGCCAAAGCATTGGCTCCCACAACATGGGTGCTTTGCCCATTGGGCTACAGGGTTCTCCTTCATTACTGTCCTCCCCTTCACTCTCATTCTATCAGAATTGTTCAGCCATAACAAGGGTTTCACTTGTACCGAACAAGAGATTGGTTCACCAAATCTCCAATCTCTTCTTCCTTGGTACTCCCTTGCCCATTCCTCCTCTCTCTAAACCCCAACGTCTTGGCTCAACCACTTTTCTCCCCTCTCCAACCAACACTCCTCCCACACGCACAATTCCTCTTCATCCCCACTGTCTGTCACCCAATTTTCCTCTTCTATCTTTTCAGCCTCCATCCCTCTCTCCTTCTATATCTTCATCTCTTCAAGTTCCTTTTTCAATAAATTGCTTTGTGTTTGTTCTTTTCCCTCTTTTCTATTTTCTGCCACAGATGGCACACTCTCTGCTGTTTTCTCCTCCTCATTGGCTGTCTCACACCCCTGAACCCTAAATCTCTCCAAATTTGGAGGGCTTGAAGGGAGGAATCCAAGGAAGGTTCACATCAAATTTGGGGCCTCTAGGACACAGGGGAGCCATTTTATAGAGAAATGAATAGGACTGTTTTAAATTTTAAAAAAGCCAGTTCCATACCAACCTGTTTTACAGAGTAATGAATCAGGTTTTTTGTATGAATTTTTTAAAATTTTTTATAAAACAGGGTTAAACAAAATGAATCTCATTTTTTTCCATTTTGTGCCCAATGAAATAAATAAATTATCACAGGGGAACAAAATAAAACAAAATGAATCTCTCTGGGTTTTTTTCCATGTTTTGTGCCCATCAATAAAATTATTATTATTAGTAGTAGCAAGGTGTATTTCATTTCCATGGTCATGGAAACAAGACATGAAATAGATCCTCATCAATTAACAGTTACGTGTGGCAAGTTACACCTACCTTATGCAAACACAGATGGATTTCCGACCACAGTCTGTGGAAAATGTTTATACTTGAGTTTCTGGTTCTACAAAATAATCCTCCATCAGAGAGCATCAAACATACAGTTGCTCAAGGGTCCAAATTCAGAGAATGTGTTGCAATTATGACCAACTGGTTCACTCTTAGTTTGCTTGCACAAACAGTTAATCCATGTGAGTGCAAAGAAAACCCATATTTTTTATTGTGTCAGCATAATATACTGATTGTCCTTTCCCTGTTTATTTACTGACTTTCTCTAAGCAGCTGAAAGTACTCCTGCGGAGACTCCATCCCACGAAATTCATAGCACATGTTATCATAATCATAGTTCATATGTACATCTGTGATGGCAGATGGATGGTGAAAAGATGCTAACAAATTAGTTGCCAAATATTTTGAGCAAACTTTGAGAACTATTTACCACTTCATTACAACCCTGGCTCACCTGCTCAGAGAATACAAACACATGAAAAAAATGACCCCTAAGTGTCACTAAATGGCATTAAAGATTATTTTGACTGTATGCAATTACCCTCTGAGAACTAGTCTGAAGTTCTGTAATATCCCCAGCCACAACATTTTCTTTATAATCAAGCCAAAATGGCCCGTTTCATCTTTCTTTGAATACAAACATAATTCTTCACAGTTATAAGAAATGAAAGGAAGAACCAACAGCATACTGTGTATTCTTTAACCAAAGTTATGGTTAGTCAGAACTTGCCTGGGACATTGAAAGCAAGAGGTTAAGGGTAATACTTGTACAGTGAGAAAGAGCAAAGGAGGGGTCAAATGATGTCAGTCTACAAACAGATTCAGTGTTCACTATTTTCAGTCAGGATAAAATGTGTAAATTCCAGATTAGTTCTAGAAAAGTGGACAATTTCTTACCTCATTTCACCACAGTTAGCTGGCAAAACTAACTGGGAAAACCAGAACTGTCCTGCTAGAATTAAAAACTCTCATTGCCCACAACCAAGGGCATTTATACATGACCCCTAAGCTGTGCTGCAAATGGCTCCCAGCTCCGGAGCTTAGAAATGTTTTCCCACCAGCTCCGGAGTTTGGAGACAATTAAGTGCAACCCTGCCCACTTTAGCGTGACCCAGCGCACTTTCCTTGTACCTTCTCTTTGGAGGTGATAAAAAATTAGATGCAGATAAGAGTGCCTGGCTCTCCTGGCTTGTCTGTTGTTGTTTTGCCTCCTGCCCCTTTAAGAGCCCCTTGAGACGGAAGCAGGAAGTAATGGGGCTCATGACAAGTTTGACCGGCACGGGCAGGTTAGTAAAGGCTTCTTTTGTCCTTTTTTTGCCCCCCCCCCTCACGCCGACAGGAGCAGGAAGTGCTGAGGGGTGGGGACGCAGGAACAAAAACGAACCCCCAAGATCTCTGGTCCGAATTTAAGGGACCAACGGATCTTAGGGGTCGTGTGAAAAGGCCCCAAGATGGTGTCCAAACTGAAGAAGTGAAATGTTATTTTGTTGAGCTAAAACTCCTGGAACATGCTAGTTATGGTCACTGAATAGGCCATGGTGTCCCATTCTAGGTTTTGTGGCCCAAAAAGCTATATTTCCCATTTGTATCTGACTTGTGTAGGGAAATCCACATGTATAGAACAGGCTTTCTGCAGGAGATAGTCACCCTTTGGTGTGTTGGAGAGTGATAGAACAGCCAGTGGTGATGCAATAGGGAAAGCAGAGCTAGAAAACTCATATTTGATGTTCTCTCACATGATTCTAATTGTGTAAAGGTTTTAATGCCTAATTGCAGGGAGGCTTCATTGACTGAGCTTTTGATACTGTTCATCTGGTGGAGATATTAGAAGGTGGCTTTCCCTCCCACATTGTGTTGCTAATGGATGGCAGATCACAAACATGACCTGATTTCAAGAATAACAGCATTGTCAGTGGCACAGTGATACTCAGCAGATCCCCATGTCTTCAACTGATGCACTCTTCTTCTTTTGCAAAGGATTGCTTGAGTATAGCTCAGCTGGCAAAGGAACATAGTTGAAAGTACTGTCCAGATCATACAAGTATGTGCTGGCTTTGAAATCAGTTTGCTTTGTAAATCCATTTCTATGCTCTCAATATTCTTCTAACTTAATATAATGGAATGTATAAATAAATCCAGAAATCGTAGTGTAATTAATATAACATTTCTTAAAACAGCTGTTTCAACCAAAAGGCAGGTTTCCGAAAATTCTTTTCATTAAACGGTGTACATTCTCATGCATTTTGTTCCTGTGTGATCTCTAATCTCTCTGTATATTTTTGCATACAATTTGATTTTTTCCTGATGTTGGGTTTTAGCTTGTGCCTTTGGAAAGTTTTGACCTCCAAATCTGTGGTCTCCTTGTTGAAAGAATTGTTCAAATCCCTCCTCCACCTAGGTCAGACGTTCCAATGAGAAAGGAAACATACACAAATTGTAGGATTTCACAAAAGTAGAGGGGAGGGGTATCTACCAAACTCCACATGAATACATTTTAAATCACCAGCAAAGAACATATATTGTGCAGGTTTTTAAGGGGGTAATTTTCAGTTTTAAAGTTTTATAATGGACACTGGAAAGTAAATAAATGCCATGTATATGCATTGTGTGTAGATGGTTTGTTAAGTATAAATCCAAAGAAAGCCTGTTGGAAATGAGGTGCATACAAATGGGAACATAAACGAAATATCATAGTATGAGGTGCTCCCATTCACTCTTCAGCTACGTCAGCCCTTCTCCTGAGTGTGCCACTCTCCACAGCCCACATTTAATGATCACTGAGCAATCACAGTCCTCAGACCTCATTGCTTTTTTAGCAGACTCCATTCTACTGAAATTTAAACAAAATGGGGGAATCTGTCTTGCATATGATGAATGTTGTTTTGGCTCGATACATGTCAACACAAAAAATAAACAATGCATTTTCTTGTATTCCAGTGAGCTACAAGGCAGGACTGAAATAAACGTCATTAGCTGGTGCAAATTGGCACCATAACGCATAGCAGATTCTTGTCTTAATGGAAAAACTTAGGCAACAAATTAAGCCAACAAGAAATGAAAAATACTGTATGTGAAAGTTGGCACCTCTTGCCTAAATATATAAATGATAATAGACACATATTAGGAATGTGAAATTTCCATTATAACCCAAGAGCCTCATGGCGTAGTGGTTAAATGCCTGTACTGCAGCTAAAACTATCAAGTATTTTGCAAACAACTGCGCTCACGACCAGGGCTTCAACCCCAGGTAGCAGGCTCATGGTTGACTCAGCCTTCCATCCTTCTGAGGTCGGTAAATTGAGTACCCAGCTTGCTGGGGTGGGGGCAATGTGTGGCCTGCATAATTAAATTGTAAACTTTCTAGAGAGTGCTTGAAGTGCTATGGGGCGTAACACTTTGCTTTGCTTTAAACAGAGGAGGAAATCCCACAGATTTTGTTTTCAAAGATTGAAAACAATGCATTCAAAAATAATGTATTAACATTAAAATCATTCCTTTATTTATTGATTTATTTTGCACCCAGGCAAGAAATAAACTCTCAAACATTAACTTCCCTAAAAAGTAATATTTACAAGAGTTTCAGTAACTGAAAAGCTTTGTCAGGCATATGTATTCTCCAGAGGAGGGATGTGATTGTGCCCTTAACCAAAGGGAAAGATCCCTATATCACCATTTTAAAATGATATTTATAATAAATAGTTCAATCAGGGGCCATGGACCAGAAGTCCTGGCTAACAAATCTAAGGGTATATGGGAGTCACTGAAGTCAGATGAGGCCAATGAAGAGGCCTCCACCCTATCTGTGTGCTCCTGCTCCTACACCTCTGCACTCATGTCACCTGTATTGGCGTACCTAACAATTTTTGAGCCATATTTGCCAATGCTTTGATATTTTGAACAGAGGAGGCAACGCCAGTTGTGTGCGCCGCTGTGCTCCAGTCCCTCCCTTGGCAGATTCTGCTGCTTGTGCACCTTTAAAAAATAAAATAAAATAAAATAAAGGGCCGACCTGGCTCAGGAGCCACATGTTCGGCACAATAAATTAAAGGAATAAAATAAAATAAATATAGCACCAACCTGGCTCCAGGGGCTGCGTGGTCAGAGCTGGAAAATGTAAAAATATAATATAATAATAAAAAAATGGCACCCACAAATGGCGCACAGGGAAGCAAGAGGTGCTGGCTCCAAGCCAGCACCTCTCAGCTCTGGGGGGGGGAAAAAGCCCCCTGCATCAGGGACTTTAAAAACAAAACAAAAATAAAAGATTTTAAAGAAAACCAGGCACGTGGGGAAGCAAGCACCAACTCTCAGCTATAAAAAAAAAAAGCCCTGACCTGGCCTGGGAGCGGCGCAGAAACAAAAAAATAAAAAAATAACCAAAATGAAATGAAACGAAATAAAAAATGATTTTTTTTTTTTAAAAAAAAATCATTTTGTATTTACAAAATGAAATGGGGGGAAGAAAAGAATAACAAAACGAAATGCCATTTTGGCATTTTGTGCCCATCTCTACTATTATCTATGTATTGATTGATTGATTGATGTTACGTGTCAAAATCCCTGGGGTTTTTTTTTTTTTGTAGTTGCCAATTGGTCAATTCAATTAATTAATTAGTTAATTAATGCCTTGGCGCTGTCAGTTAATTAATGCCTAGGCTCTCAGTGTCCTTAATGTTATTGTGTAATTGATTAATTGAGTGAATAGCCATCTAATTTCACTGAATTCATTTATTTAATATTTGCAGGAATTCATAAATTAATGCTATATCAATCAAATAATAGTATATTGCTCTAATTTCAATAAGTTGCTGAATCAATAGGGTAGCTGAAAAACAAAATTAATTACCTACCATGATGAAATAACCACTCTTAGAATCAATTGATTAATGTGAGCACATTGAGCATCCACCCAGCTAAAATCTTAAGGCAAAGGAGTTGATCCCCCACAGTTAATTAGTGCCCTTAAAGCCCCTGATGAACTTGATTAAACTGATTTACTTGATTAAATTGATTATGTAAATCAATTACATTGATTGTACAAGTGACCAATTAATTAAAATTCACAAACAGGGTAGCGGCAAAGCCCTGCACTGCGGGACTATTGCGAGGTGACAGTGAGTCAACCAGTGCTTTTTCATCCCAATGTGCCAAATTCAAACAGGCCACCTCGCTTGCTCTCGCCCAGTGCCCAGTGGAGCTTCACTTGCTGAAGTGCTGGGTCAATTCTCTCCCCCCCCTTCCAGCTTGTAGAAGAATCCCGGAGGGAGCCTAACGCCAGCCAGCTTGTGTGTGTGTGGTGGTGGTGGGGGGGAGAGAGACATTTGACATTTTAATGTATCAAACATGATAATAAAATTCTACTGAAACATCTGAAACGTATTATTGATTTTGGGGTTGTTTGGCTGCTTCTTTTTTAAAGAGGTCACTGACTTTCAAATGTAAGCGTGCTCATTTTTAATGCATAATCACAACTTGCTGTTTAATTAGCAATTCATTCTTAACTGATAATCCTCCTGGGATGTCTGCATGGTAGATTTGAGATTCATGGCATAAATTTCATCTCAGCACAGCATCTAATCTAATTTTGAATGCAGAACTGACATTTCTACAAGTTATAACCAGAAATTGAAAAAAGGGGTTGTTAAATGTCACTCCTGTGCCAAGGCTGTCATAATTCCCCCCACTAAAAAAAAAATCCTTAAAAGTAGAGATGTGTAGCCCATATTTCTGCCTGCCTCCACCTCTGCTCCCTTGATTACAAGATAAAGATGACATAGCCAAATTGCTCATGCAACATAATGTCTGTCCCAAATTATAGGGGGAAAGTGCTGTAGAATCATAAACATTCTTTGATTGATTGTGGCATGAGCATATGTCAGTTTCAATGCACTGATAAATAAGTTGGTTCCTGAGGCGTCACTGCATCACTGTTAAAGACAACATAGCGAATGTGCTGGAATATTTCACAAAGTGGGGGCAAACTATTCTCCTTCCCTCTCTGTCTGTCTGTCTGTCTGTCTGTCTGTCTGTCTGTCTGTCTGTCTGTCTGTGTCTCTCTTTCCCTCTCCCTCTATCTCACCCTCCCCACTAAACCCCCACACAGGTGTAATCAACAGATAATTTCTTTGATTTTGCACACAATTTGAATAATCTTTTCAGTTTCATAGCTCCACACAGTGTCACGTTAGTAACATTGGCTGCTCTATGCTGGCTCTGTCCGGTGTCTTTGTCGCCCGCCCAACAGAAGCTCAGGTTGGCTACGCTGCTTGCGTAGCCTACGCAAAGGGAGCACACCTATTTAAGTTCCAGGTGCACTCCCCTCCGGAGCCTCCGCAGTCGGTGTCTTCCCCACCCTCCCGCCTCTTTTAATTGTGGATGGTGATGCTTTGCTGGTCGCTTTGGGGCCAGATGGGAATTTTTGACTGTCACTCAGATTGGTGGAGAGTGGCAATGTGTTTTTGCCCATCCCATCATCCACACGCTGGCAGTGGGTGTTATAATCCCCTTCGACCGGTCACAATTGGCGGGTAGTGGAAGGAGTAGATTAATTAACCTCCTTCACTTGGCATCTTCAAGGTGCTTGGCAGCCCTCAGATAAACAGCTAGAATAGGAAGTAGCTATAGATCCAACTAAATAGCAATCCCGATCACATACAAGAGGGCTGCCAATGATTAATTATATTCAGAACAAAAGGATGCCCAAAGAATGTAAGGCATCCAATCTGCGGCATCCTAACATGCCGCAGAAAATTCTGTTATGGGAGGGACCTTGAAGGTATAATATCCACCAATAAACTTGCGCTACGTCACAGGCCCTCTTTGAGTTCCAGTGCTGATAAAGGTAAGAGTTAATTACTGTTAATAATAAATTGTGGCCCTTGTTTAACCCAAGACAATGTGTGTGGTCTCTTTATTTCAGGCTGGGCTGACAATGCTCGCTCCTAATGTGGTGTAGTGGATAGAGGGATTTCATTTCTTTCATTTCATTTGTTAAATTTATACCCCACCCATCTGACCATCTACCCACTCTGGGCAGCCTACAATAGAAAAACCAATTACCTATCACATAGATATAACAACTAATAAACAATAAAACCACCACAACATCAGAAAACAAACCTATAACTAAATATATTAATTTAAATTGAGTTGATCTTAGTACAATGAAAATTAATTGTACTAAAATGAGAACTAAGAGTAAAGATTTAAAAATTGAGGTGGCAGAATCACAAATATGAGGTATAACTAAAAAATTGGGAAGGCCTGTTTAAAAAGCCAGGCTTTCAAGGCTTTTAAAAATGAACCCAGTGAAGGGGTAGGCTAATCTCAGGCTGGAGCACATTCCACAAAGTGGGAGCAATCAATGAAAAGGTACAAGATCTTGTTCTTCTTTCTGTCCCTCTTTTTGGGTGATAGATCTGGGATGAACATAGAGTACAGGCAGTTCTGACTGGAAGCAGGAGTTCTGAAAGGTAACAAGGACTTCTATCCCACGACTAAAGAGCTTTTTAACAACTGCTTTTTAAGTAAAAACTGCTGCCAATTTTCATGTCCCCACAAACAGCTGGTTTTTTTTTTTTTAAATCTCAACCATGCCTCCTAAAGCACAATCCAATGTGTTTTCCTACTCCTGGCTCCTGGGGCTGAAATTTTTCAATACACATGTTTGGAGGTCCATAAAGAGGATCAAACACCAATGGGGAAATTGTAGCATGCTTCTCTCTCTCTCTCTCTCTCTCTCTCTCTCTCTCTCTCTCTCTCTCTCTCTCTCTCTCTCTCTCTCTCTCTCTCTCTCTCTCTCTCTGTGTGTGTGTGTGTGTGTGTGTGTGTGTTTCTTTTTCATCAAGTTTCTAGAATAGGGATCTTGGTGGGGATGAGTGGGGGGGGAGTTGGAAGTAGCATGGTACCTTTTCAGGTCATTTTCAGTGTTTGCCTTGCTGCATTTAGGTGCAGATTGAGTAAACAAGGCTCTTAGCAGCAGAAGGTGGATGTATTAGGGGATGAGACGGGGAGAGAGGGAAAGGAGGGGAGAGGGAGGTGGTGTCTAAGGCCGTTACTTCACGAGCCGCTCGCTTCGTGGCTAGCCTTCTTTTCTGTGCGAATCGATCGTTTCAGTCCGCACGCTCCTCCTTTTTGGCTGCAATGCCACCCCGGCCACGCCCCCTTTACCATGCTCCAAGTAGGGCGAGTGGTTCCCCTGGCTGCTGCCGGGAATCTTTTCGCTTCGCATCTTGCTTCGCTCCCAACGTCACGTGTGGTCTCGGTTTTTGGCTTTTATTTCAAGTTTTTTTAAAAAATATTCAAACAGGGATATCGATGCATCGCTATATCGTTTCATCGCTTTGCGCTGTTACTTCCTCGCTCAAGTAGGGGCGGCAGCGGCGGCGGTGGCGGCGGGAGCAGGAGGAGCCACTGCCGCCTCACCCGGCCAGAGCAGGGCACCCGGGGCAGGCAGCGTGCAAACGGCGGAGGGCGGGCGGCTGTGCCATGCGGGGCTCCTCCTGAGTAGCGGCGGCGGCAGCGGGGGGGGCTGCCAATGATGCCAGGAAACAGTTGAAATCAGTAGAGCCATTGCAACTGACAGTCCAGCATTAGTGCATCGATACACCGTCGGTAGGAATTTTTTTAAAGGACGGATGGGAAATAACGAACATTGAAAAGTGGCATGCGAATGCGAAGGGAGCACGTGAGGTTGTGCTCGAATCGGTCCTAAAACTGCAGCTCGTGAGTACTGAGAAACAGGGGCGGGAGCGAATCGAGAACACGTGACCGCCACGTGACCGCCTCCGAATTCAAATCGAAGGCAATATCGCTGCGGAGCGCCGCGCCTCATGAAGTAAGGGCCTAAGAGACAGGCACAGAGGGGACGGGGTTTGGTCAGGAGTCAGGATCTCGGGACTGTTGACTGTTTGCAAACTACACTAATTGGGAAGGGTAGCCTGTTGAGGGGATCACCAGTGAGATGAGCACAAGGTCGTCAGTTGAGGGTGAGGGTGGCGAAGGAATCTGTTAGGATTCCTGATGGCAAGCTCTTACATCAGAGCTTCCTGACGAAGAGGTCAGGGACCGCCAGGGGTGGATTCATCCACAAGCACAGTCATCAACAGTATTTGAAACAATGCTTTCATGAGCTTTTTGGTAGTGGGGGAACAAGGAGGAACAAAACATGCCTTTCAATAAAATGCTTTTGTGGGAATGGTATACGCGCATCTTACACCACATGATCATTCTCAGAGAAAAAGCACATCTAAATATCAGCCGTTTTTTCAACTCAATGTGATAGTGGTCAAGGTCCCAAACTGTTGAGGGCTTTATAGCTGAGAATCATCACCTTGAACCTGGCGCAGGAACATACAGGAAGCCAGTGCAGCATGGCCAAAGATATGATCGAAGTGTTTCAATCTCGTTAACAGTCTGGCTTCCACATTCTGTACCTGCTGGAGTTTCTGCACCAGCCACAAGGGCAGCCCCCCATTGAGGCCATTACAGTAGTCGAGTCTTGAGATTACCAGCACATGAACCAAGGTGGTGAGGCTTCCAGAGTCCAGGTATGGGCTACAATTTAGGAGAACAAGGTTCAAATCCCCACACAGCCATGGAAAGTCACTGGGGGATTGGAGCTAATGAAACCACTCTTTAATATTATCTCACTTACCTGGAGAACCCTCTTAGGTTCACTACAAGTCACTTCCATATTGACAGTGCATAACAACACTGTTAGCAGATGAATGAAATTGTGCTAGCTGCCCTGACAGAATAGTGAGTTCATTTTGTTTTGTTTGCTGTCACTGCTATGTAAACATAACTGTACTAGGGATAAAGGGGCCCAAATGTTCTTGTTATGCTTCTTCCTTAGGCATTTTCCATGTTTCTCAAAACATAAAATTGGCTACTGAACATAATTAGGAGCTAGGGATATAAAGATCTCTTTTTCAATTTTACTGAGTTTCTCAAAATGCCAGCTGCATTTTCTTTCATCTATATCTGTTTATGAGACCATGTTTTCTTCATGTACTGGAATGTGCATTTATTTTAACATATTTTTCCTGATAAGCAAATTTTCCAGGGTTCTTGCTCATAGGTAGAGTCTATGGATGTGCTGCTACTGCAAACATTTTAACAAGTGGAAATAACAGTGGAGAGGGTAGAGGGTAGGGGCTCCTCGGGTTAATATATGGATCAGGGCAAAGATGTTTCTCCTCTTTTATTCAGGTTGTTTATTCATCTCAAAAACTATATGGCCATCTGAGAAGCTATGAATAGTATTAGGAATAATCATTTTATTTGGATTTTAATAGTGTCCCCCTTCCATGATGTCACACTTGATTGGCTGAAGTGTCAGTGCAGTGTTTTTCTCTCTCATATCTTCTAAAAGGTATTATATGTTCAAATTGTGAATAATAATTTGAAAGTGAATTACAGCATATTTCAGCCATTTTGCATCCTTACTTATTCTCCTATACTTTAGGAATTACAATGCTTGTCAAGGACTCAAATAATTATAGTGATTGTAATTATAGTAATTATACTGATTGTTCAAATAGTTGGACTTCACGATGCCTTAGAATCTATAACTTCTGTTTCTGATACTTAGATTGTGATTACATGTGGTGGTGGGGATTGGTTGAACACTTTTCAGTGATTGGGTACAATATATTTCCTAGTGCTCACACTGGAAAGCTGTATTCCAAGATGACCTCAATCCATGACCAAGCTGGACCTTTTTGAGCCAGTTGAAGAGTGTTTTGGAGCCGTGCTGGAATGATTCCATAGCAGACAGAGGTCTGAGGAAATTTAAAGGGAGATTATTCTCATTAAATGAAACCTTGCTGGTGTGATCAGGAATGTGCTTTTGCAGCTGTCCAATTGCACCCTGAGTTGAGTTTGCTGACTGTGGCAGCCCCTTTTTTGGAGAATGATTAATTTGTTAAAAGGCCTTCAGCAAAAATATTATGTGTGCAGTATTCGTTTTAAAAATATTTGTAGGATTTCAAAAGGTTTATACTTCTGGAAAACAGAGGCGTAGCCAGGATTTGGAGCACCTGGGGCAAAGTTAGTTTTTGCACCCTTCCTGCTGCCCCCCCACATTGTACCCACCTAGCAACAGGGGCTGAACCCTGTGTGTGTGTGTGTGTGTGTGTGTGTGTGTGTGTGTGTGTGTGTGTGTGTGTGTGTGTGTGTGTGTGTGTGTGTGTGTGTGTGTGCCTTACACCTCTCCCACCAAGGTGAGGAAGAGGAGGGCGCCATGGCCATGGCACTCCTGCCTGCCTGCCTGCTTCACCGCTCACCTGGCACACAGCGGTGGAGGCGGCAAGGGGGTACCGTTGCCAAGCCTTACGGGTTAAGGAGGACTGCTGGGCGGTGGGAGAGTGCACACCTTCCTCCTCCTGCTTCCCCTCCAGGTGCCCCCAGATTGCTGCACCTGGGACAGATGTACCCTTCTGGCCCCAGATATGCCCCTGCTGGAAAAATTCAAGCAACACAGCCTTTTCAGGTGAAGTATGAAATGAATTTCAAACAGTATTATTGAAATGAGTACAACAGTTAAGAGATCTATATACCATGGATTTGCATACATCTCTGTTACACAAAAGGGATCTGCCATTCTTTCCCTTGATGAAAACAGATATAAACAACAAGCATGAAGGACTGCTAGTGGTGATCTCTTTTGACATCCGTAACAGTTTATTGGCAATGAGAAATGCGTTATTCCAACGGAATATATTTGTGCAAGAAAAAGTTGCAGATGCTGAACTTACATCTGTCATCACGCCATAAAGGCTGGGAATTCTGCCAGGAAAAGATGGCAATACTGATGCCCATAAACAGTACTGGAGTGAATCTGTACTAATTATGGTAGTTTAAGTTGGGACACTCTGGGCTGAAGGCATTGGACCTTATTCAAATCCTCACTGGTGCTCTGATTTGGAACCAAAACTTTGGATGAGCACAGGTTTCTCTTTCATTGCAGCACCAGGATTGTGGATTGAAGAGAAAAAGCAAGTTCTGGATTGGTGCAGTGTTGCATATTGTGAAAAATATTGCTGCAGAATGGCAACCTATACAATATATTGCTTCCATGAAAGCAAGCACATCCAAGTGTGCTTGCAAATGAATGAAAAAGAATTTTTCAGTGGGTTTATGTTAGATTAGTTTAGCATATTCTTGATATTTGAAAATAATTGAAGGTTTAATTGAGGATCAAATATTAAATCTACCTAGGCTACGGACTTCATTGTTTTATTTTTATGCAAAGACAAAACAGAAGATCTTCTATATTATTTTTAAGTGCAAACTCTAGTGTATTCAGCAGGATTTATTCCCAAATTGGAACATGGTATAACACAGCCTTCATAGCTTCAAAATATAGACTATAGAAACAATACTGTTTTACATAAATATGTGTTCCTTTGATCATGTTGGTGTTGGCTAAACCTTGGATAACATTAAAGGCCTAAACCTTCTTAGTGTTCTCAATTATAAATGTTATTATAGTTAAAAGCACTGCCACACAACAGTTAATAATACAAAGAGCATCTGAACAGAACCAGTAGAAGCATTATCTACTGACTGAAAAAGGAGCTAGAATAAAATATTTTTAACCCAGAGTTTCTTCACAGATAAAATGTAACCTGTTAGTTTCTTAATATTTTGACAAATTGATTATATTATTCTGATGAATTTAAAACCTCAGGCTTGAAAATAATTTACGTCAAACAGCCAGAATTAACAACTGAGTATGATAATACTTTCAGTGACCTTCACAATAGTATTACACAGGTTATTCGATTTATTTGATGAGATGTTTAGTGATGTATCATTGTGGCTTGAGTGATTTTAGAAAATGCGGTGTTCTTCAATTATGGTTGATTGCATGGCACAGAGGCATAAATCTCAATTAAAAAGAGCTGCTGCAAACTATAAATGTCAATAATTGATGCTGAGTTTGGAACTATCACCTGACAAAGGGAGAAAATATTACTGAATGGAAAAGCCTATACAATTATTTCTGTAAGAAGCTGTGACTGGTCTGACATAAAAGAGTTCAAAATGTGAATTCTCCAGCTGAAAATCTTGCAGTGTTTGGAGATGATGGGAGTTGGGGTGCAAAACATCTGGAATGGGCTTGAAGTAACCAACTATAACTGTGTAACTCTGAGCAATCTGAGGCAGATTCTTAGGTAAGAGGGTAGGAAATGTAGAACAATTGTGCACACACCTTCAGAAATGATACTGCAGGTAAATGGAAGTGTTATTTGTAGAGATGGGCACGACCAGGAAAAATGACGTTTCGAGTTGTCGTGTGTCGGAGCCGGCACATTTCGGCTAGTTTCCGTTTGTCGCGAAATTTTTCAAAAATTTGTCATTTCGTTTGTCATCTGTTGTTAGTACTGGTTTGGGGGGGGTAGGGTAGTGGGCTCCTGGAGGCACCTCTCTGGGGTGGGTGCCTCCTCTGGCCCACTATGAAGGGAAGGCATTTAGCAGGCTCCTGGAGGCACCTCTCTGGGGTGGATGCCTCCTCTGGCCCGCTACAAAGGTAAAAGGAAGGGTACATGACCATGTAGCCATTGCGTACCAAGTGGCACTGGCAGAGGCACCTCTCTTATGGGTGCCTCTAGCTCACTAAGAAGGACAGCATACTGGCGTACAGAGTTTTTTTGAACTTTGGACTGGTGAGCGAGGTGAGAGAAGAATGCCTCTGCTGGGCGCCCTCTGACTCACTAAGAAGGACAGTGTACTTGCATGTAGTGCAATTCGAGTACAGATCTGGCTTAGGGTTGGGGTTAGGGCAAGGGCTAGGCTTAGGGTTATTACGGGAGAGGTTAGGGTGAGTTAGTGGGCTTCACCTCTTGGTGCCTCTGACCCACTAAGAAGGACAGTGTACTGGCGTATGGGTTAGGGTTAGGGTTAGGGTTAGCGTTAGGGCTAGGGCTAGGGTTATAGTGGGCTTTTTATGCCCAACGGGCACATCCCAGAAGTCTCAATCAAAACCTGGCCAAGTGGCCATGTGATTGGTGGAATGGCTCCAAAAATTTGCATGGTCCCATCCCATGGCCAGCCCATCATTGCGCAGGTGTAAAAAATAAAAATAAAAATAAAATAAAATAAAATCAATGGGATTGGAGACAGACGTTTATTGCAAGAAAAAACCACTGCTGCTACTGTAAAAATTCAGGCAGTTAAAATACCTAATTTTCACATGTTTCTGTGTGGTGCTTTGGTGGGTTTTTGGACCACGATTCCAAAAAAATATATTGCAGTTGCCATTTTGGATCTCCCCGCACCGCATGGCATGGCGAGACGACGAGGATGCCTCCCACCAGAGCAGCCCAGGACAGGAGAGGGGGGGAGGCCGGGGACCCCCCCGCAGAAACCACCCCTCTGGTAGGTGCCCTCACTCAGGAAGGCATATTTTCACCTGCTTTTTTGGCCAGGAATCGGGGTTTTTTAAAAACTTTTTTTCTGTGCCACTTGGCATTGCGCGATCGCCGCGATGCCATGAACGACAACGACAAATCAGACCCAATTTTTCTTTTATCGGTTTGAGTTTGAGTTCTGATGGCTTAATTGTCGTTACCGTTTCCATTGCGTAACGGAAACGAGGAATGGAAACGGAAACAAGAATTTCGCCAAGTCGTGCCCATGTCTAGTTATTTGTCTTGACTGCTGTTATTCTGATCTGATTTATCTGTACTCCTAACATGTTATAGCTTGCTAATACAATAGTGTGCTTTATGAGTCCTTTTTGAGGGTGTCTTGTCTTTCTGTTTGTTGGCAATACATATGCTTTCCTGCATTAAATGCAAACTGTAAGCTCTCTACTAGAAGATTATGTTTCTAAAACCTTGAGGGAATGTCTAAAAAACCCAAGGCTTTTTTTAACTCCAGTCAGGAAGACTGCCAAAGGTTTCAAATACTTGTGAATGACACAGTACTTTTCTATCACCATCCATAGATGCCTCCATTAAAATCTAATAGCAGTCTTCTTGAAATAGCTTCTATTTCAACTGACCATGCAGCAGGTGCAACACAGAACACTGCTACTGCACAAGACAGATTGTGCTTTATATCCCCATTCAATGTTGACAGAGATATGAAGTTCCCATTATTGGTGGGAGACCCCCATTTGCAGGTCTACATAGTACAGGCACCATATGGAGTGGTGTTCATTTAAAATGCATTTCAGAAAATACCTTTTCTGCTTACATTCCAGACATCGCAATTTAACACAATTCAAAGTGACTGTTGACAATTTAATAACCTGTCAAGTCCTGTTATTGCCCTCAGTGCCAGTCCATTCCTTTACAGTAGGGTAACATTGGAAAAATTATACTGTTCTACATGAAACAGGAGAAGAAGCAGGAGCCAACTGGAGAGAAATCAGAGCTCCATATTTCTGACCTGTACTACATCTATTAAGTAATCTACTTCAGGTAAAATCATGAGGTGGTGAAAGAAGGACCAAGGTACAGTTATCTAAACAGCACAATAACATTTTAAAAAGTATCCTAGTTTGTATGTGTATCTGAGGGTGGAATATGGCCTTCACTTCAAGGAGCATTTTAAAGGTCTTTGGATCCATCTTCATGTGTGGATTAAACTACACAATACCTTGGGATAACCTACCAATCTAACCTTCAAATAAAAAAGATACCCATAGATGGCCCTGCATACCACATATTTAACAGAATGTGGGTTTTGATCTTTAAAGTGGGGTGTTTAAGGCCTCCACTGAAATACCCATTCAAATCTCCCTTTGTTGTCTTATCAGCTATAATGGTGGTTCCCAAGCTTGGGTAACCCAAATCTAATTGGACTTCAGCTCTCAGAAGCCTTGGTCATCACAGCTGGTGGTGAAGATCTCTGTGAACAGCAGCCGAAAAATATGGTTGTTACTCATGTTTGGGAAATCAGTTTGCTATAGTACTGCATATGTGTTGTCACTGTTAGTGTTGACATTCTTCTTCTTCAAGTACCATGTCCTTGTAGAACATTGGCGATCAGTAGCCTGAGCTAGTGTCTATCTAAAGCTATTCTAAATAGAGCACCTGGGTTCACTGGGGGCCATTGTCTTAAGTTGTTAAGCCAGAATGTTCTTCTATGCTTCCCATCTATTTTTCCTTGAAGGATAACTTGCAGCAGATGGTATTTCTTATTGTGCATTATGTATCCGAAATACTTCAATTTTCTTCTCTTCACTGTATTGAAGATTTCTTACTTTTTATTCATGTGCCATAATACAGACACATTAATGACTCTGGCTGTTCAAAGTATCTTCAGAATTTGTCTGTACATACACATTTTGAACGCTTCCAGCTTCCCGCATAATGTGTCTGTAAGGGTCCAAGTTTTAACACCATAGAGAAGTATGCTGAATACATAGGATTGAAGTATTTGAGTATGAAGTCTTATAGATGTCCAATTTGTCAAGACTTTCCTCATTTCCTGGAAGGAATTTCTAGTTTGTTCAATTCTGCAGCAAATTACACATGAAGGATCCCAGTTATCTTTGACAAAGCATCCCAAGTATTTATAAGATTATAACTCTCTCAATTACATCACTGCTGATCTTGAGAAGATTCTGTGAACCATTTTATTTTTTGCTGATAACCATCCATTTTGTCTTCTTCACGTTAAGTTGCAATCCCATGACACTGCTTTCTGCAGCAACAGAATCCAATAATCCTTGTAAATCTGCCAGATTTGTCGCAAGCAGGACAGTGGCGTCAGTGTATCTTATGTTATTAACAAGAACATTTACTTTCACACCTTGGTTTTTTCCATTTGAGACCATCCCGGGAATATTCTTTCTGAACAGATATTAAAAAGTAGGGGTGAGAGAATCAAGATGTAATCAGTCTGATTCCTGATATTCCTGTCAGCATTTGAAGTCCATGTATAAAGGCAGTGTGGTGGCATCTGGAAATGCTATTTGCTATTATAAATTCCTCTTCTTGATATAACTGAATTAGTCAGTCAACTCACTCATTGCTAATCCCTAATCACCTCATTGCCAATTTCTAAATCATATTTACCTACTACTTCAACCCATTGGCCTTGCCTACCTTTGCATTGAAATCACCTATAACTATGGTAACTTCAATTGATTTTGTAAATGCTAATGCATTCTTTAACTGAGTATAAAATTCTTCTATATCACCATCTGATGCATCACATGTTGGTGCATACACCTGGATAAGATTTAGCAAGAGAGGTTGTTCATTAAGTTGGAGAAAAATGACTCTGTCTGACACTGGCACAAACATTCTGACAGTCTTACTGATGTTTGGATGGACTGTGAATCCTATTCAGTTAAAGTGATGAGGTCCATTGTTACCAGCATATTACACATGATATTCATCCATTACACACCTTCCTATATTAGGCCAACACATCTCACTAAAACCAAGGATATCAATATTAAGTCTTTCCATTTCCCTGATGGTGCTGTTTGAAATAAGCTGCAAACATTCCAGGTAGAGATGGGCACGACTTAGCGGTATTCCCGTTTCCGTTTCCGTTACTCGTTTCCGTTACTCTACGGAAACGGAAACGGGAATTACTCCGCCAGAATTCGAGCTCAAACCGACGAACGAACAATTTGGTCTGATTTGTCGTGCTCGTTACTTGCATCGCGCAATGCCAAGCGGCACAGAAAAAAAGTTTTTAAAAGTTAAAAAACCCGATTCCCAGCCCTAAAAGTAGGCGAAAACTGTCTGAGGGCACCTACCAGGCCAGAAGGGTGTTTTATTTGGGGGGGGTTCCCTGCCCCCCTCTCCTTGGCTATTGCTGCTACTGCTGCGCTCCTGGTACCAGGCTGGGAGGGCGCATCCATTTGCCATGCAGTGCGGGGGATCCAAAATGGCGACCGCAATATTTTTTTGAAATCGTTGCCCAAAACCCCACCAAAGCACCACAGAAACATGCGAAAATTAGCTATTTTAAATGCTTGAATTTTTACAGTAGCAGCAGTGGGTTTTTCTTGCAAAAAAAAGTCTCCGTTGATTTTATTTTATTTTATTTTATTTTATTTTATTTTATTTTATTTTATTACACCTGCACATTTGCAATGATGGGCTCGCCCATGGGAGTAGACCATGCAAATTTTCCACCAATCGCATGGCCACTTGGCCAGGTTGACCACAGAGACTTCTGGGATGTGCCAATTGGGCATAAACAGCCCACTAATCGTAGCCCAAACCCGAACCCTAAGCCTAACCCATACGCCAGTACACTGTCCTTCTAAGTGGGTCAGAGAGGCACCCAGAGGTGCACCCCAATACTCACCCTAACCTCACCCGTAACTAGCCTAACCCTAGCCATTGCGCTAATCCGTCTTAACCCTAAGCCAGATCTACTTGCATTGCACTACATGCAATTACGTGAGACACAGCGGGTGCAAAGAGTCTGCCAGTCCGTCACTTGTGGCTCTGGCTGACTCCTGCAGCTCCCTCCAGGAGCCCGCTACCCCCTCCCCAAACCAGTACTAACGACAACGAAAAAACGAAAAAACGAACTGACTAATTTTTGCAAATTTTCGCGAAAAACGGAAACGAGCCGAAACGGAACCGGCCCGACTAACGACAACTGGAAAAATTTTTTTTTCAAGTTGTGCCCATCTCTAATTCCAGGTAGCTATCCTTCTCATGGCTGGCCCAGAGATTCTTCGTACCCCCTGTCCACTGAAGGGCTGCTGGGAACTGGGGGCCATGGCTTTAAGTTTTCCAGTCATGCTAAAGATTTGCCTGGGGAAGTTAGCTTAAGTGAAGTGGTTTTCCTCTTGCCTACTTCACTGCCATTACTGGCCATTATGTCAGCTGCCCATTATGGATCAGATGCTGTTTGAAGCCACCCACTCTGGATCAGACGCTTCGGGGGTGGATCTTAAGTGAAGTGGTTTCCCTCTTACCTTCTTCACCACCATTACTGGCCATTATGTCAGCCACACATTATGGACACTGGAGTCTTTAAACACCCTGCTCTAAAGATCAAAACCCACATTTCCCCTTAACCATCTGGCACCCATTGAGGCACTTAAGTAGAAGGAGGTGAACAGATGACCATTCTTACAGGCAAAGTGAAGGAGGATTCTATAGGCAGTACTTTTCAGGGCCATAAAGTGTTGGAGAATGGTGCAGTGTCTGGTATGTGACTTGGATGTTAGCCTGCTCTCTTCAGCCAAAGTGGGAGAAACTCTTCCATTGTAGGTGCTGGGAACAGACTTTTTTTTTGCCAATTCACCCAGCTTCTGTATCTGGAATGAATATGGGGTCCTTTGCCTTGGACATAAAAATGCCTTGAGCCAGTTTGCATAGATGTTTCTAGTTATGTTCCCAAAGGGAGGCTTAATCTTTTGAAAATACTTAATTAAGTGATTCAAAATTAGCTATAAATTGAAAGGTCAGCTACTTTGGGAACTACTTAGAAAGAGATTATCTTTATCTAATCAAGAAAGCATAAAAACACGTTGGGTGCTCTTAACTGAAGTGAGGAGAAAATAAATTCTGTTCCTGCTTTTTCACTTACTCCAGGGGAATTATTTCTCATTATGCTGCCCTTTTCTTGATATGCCTCCAAACTTATGTTTTTTTTAAAGTGAAGCCAATGGATTTGCAAAGATATTAATTAGAGATGGGGACGAATCAGAAAAAGGGTAATTCATTTTGATTCATGATTTGTCAAGGTCAACAGATCATTAAAAAATGAATCCTGCAAGTTTGGTGAAGTTTGGATTATGCATGTCTGAGTTATGCACCACCAAATAAGACTCCAGTAAAGTGTTCCCCCCCAGGGACCTAAAGACACCAAATATGCAAGGAAGCCTCCCAAACATGGAAGGAAAAGAGGGGATTGTTGTGGAGTTATACGCCCATCAAGTGATCCTGGCCAGGAAAGTGCCCTTTAGCATTTGGCTTGGGAAATCCAATCCTCCCCAAATTTGGAGAGATGGTAGATGGGAGTCAGGGGAAGCTTCCCTGCAAATATGGAATCTCTAGGTCCAGTTGTAGCCCAATTAATTGACAAAAAAAAAAACACTAAACATTCATCAGCTCATTTGTTGAGGGTACCAACTTGTATGAATACGAATTGATGAACTAGGAGTTTTTGAGCATATTTTGCAATTTGTTTTCCTGTCCATATCTAATATAATGCAAATAAATTGTCATATATGACATCACATCATGTTCTTTTCCAGTGCAGAATTTCATATATGCCACTATGTTTCTATCACAGCTTGATATTTTATTTTGCAGATTCTGTCAGGCATAATCATGTGTTGTAAAGTAAATTCTGACTTATGGTGACCATTTGCAGGGATTTCCAGGTAGAGAATGCACATAGGAAGTTCACTATTCCCTTCTCCTGGGACTGTGTACCTTGCCCAAGGCCACACAGGCTGGCTCTAATTACAGGAGGATCAGTGAGTAATTGAGCTCCTAAACTCTGGCTCTGCTGTCAGATACCTAGACCACTGAGCTCTGCAATTGTATTGATTTCAAACTGTGTTGTTCTTTCTGTGTTGTTCTTTTTATGATGCTTGCAATATAAAGTATAATTTCCTTGTTGAATCAGGTTTTTCCTCTTCTTCTTTCAAGAAAGCTTCTGTTTTGCCTCTTGGACTGGAACCTCTGCCTTTATTAACTGATCTTAAATTGCCTATCCCCGAGAGGCTGAGAAATAGGTTAACAGAGATGAGACATGTTCAGTTAGAAAAGTTGCTGGATTGTATTCATTATTTAAGAACTATCATTAAAGCTTACTTTAAAAGTCATCCTCACACATGAGGTATGATTTTAAAGAGAACAGATTAGAATGTCCCTGCTCTTATCTAAAATTTATTTCTCTGACTTTTAGATAATTTATGCAAATTTTTAAATACAAGTTGTAAAGATAGTTCTTTATGCTCTAGGAACTCTTCTCACTGGCTGAGATAAAATATAATTTCCTCCTACCTCCCACTGCCCAAATATACTGTTGTTCCCTGAATGACATAAAGGAGCTACTGTTGACCATGCCTGTTAAAGCATCTGTTTCAGTTCTGAACCAGTGCTCAGAAGTGAAAGATATGTGTTAAGAACGTTGTTCCCAAACATTTGAAGTCACCAAGTCTCCAATATAACATATTGTGATTAGAGATGGGATGGAGAGAAACTACAGTTTAGCAGTTTGTTCCAGTTCAGAGTGGTGCCCACAGAGGTGTTCCATGGGAGCCTCACAATCCTCTCTCACACATATTCTGCATACTCCCTGCATGAAGCATGGTTCCATCTCCATCTCTTCAGTGTGACTGCCCACCCACCATGTGCTTCCCTCCTGCAACAGCCACCTACTCAGGGGCAGTGCTGTCTGTTTCTCTCCCCCACTTCCTCATTGGAATGGGTGGTCATCAGAAGAGGCAGAAAACAGAAGTAAGCAATGCAACTGGCAAGTGGGCAGCTTTGCCCAGGAAATGGGTGAGTGTGCAAAGGAGGCAGGAGAGTAGAGTATACAGCACTTGTATATCTGTGTTGGCACTATGACAAAGGTCAAACCTCCAAACTTTGTTCCATGTCCATCTCTGTGACCAATCAGAAGGTAGTTCTTTGAGAAACCACTCCACATACCATAATGAGACTAACTATCCCATGAAGCCTTGTGACACCCTTGGGGCCTCATCCCTCTCAAGCATTTCCAGGGCAGTTTTCATCTTCTTGAAAGGTGAATAATAGTGCCAGAGGTTCATATGGAAGTAATGGAAGCTGCTCTGTGAAATTTTTCTTCTTCTTCTTCTTTAGGCTACATCCACCAAATATCTGTCTGGGGGAATTCTGGGAGTTAAAACATTCCAACCTCCTCATCTTTGAAGATTTGATATAAAAATGGTACCTCAGTTTAAGAGTACCTTGGTTTAAGAGTATGTTAATAAATGAACAAAAATTTATCTTGGATTTTGCCTTAATCAATGAGCAATGTCTTGCAAAATGAACACCTCCTCTGGTCCTTTTGCGATCCCTGCAGCTTGCCCCCTTGCTGCCACCCACCCTTCCCCTCCTTCATACACCTTACCTCAGCCACACACCCCATTGCTGCTGCTGCTGCTGTGCTTCTGGCCACCAGGGCTGCTAGCCTCTTACTTCCCCATACTGTATAGTCAAAGAAGAGCCCTCCCAAGCAGTTCCTCTGGTTCTGGCTTACCTGCTACTGGCTCCTCCATCATCTCTGGTGACCAAGCAGAAGAGGAGGAACAGAGGGGGAGAAAAAAAGTTTAGGGGAGGGACCCCCCCCCCCAAATGCACACACTTTGTCTTGCTGAGCCCACTCACCTTCCTGCCTATTGCTCTGAGGCAGCAATCAGAGCCTCTGCCTGCCTTTCAAACCAGCCCGCCTACTTCTCTCTGTATGGAGGAATTTCCTCACCCGACCCCATCTATAGAAACATTTAAAGTGAGAGGTGCTGTGGCTTAATTAAAAATTATCAATTAACAATTATCCCAACTTGAATCCATTTTGACAATGAATCCACTTTTCAGAAAGAGAGAGAGATCTGGGCAAGTTTCAGTGTTGTTATTTGCCATCCATGTTTCTCCTGTTTTAAACACAATAGATATCTTGCCGAGATCACTGACTGAAAGGTGGATTGTGGAGTGTTGGGAGAATTAAGCCAAAACACTCTCACTTTAAATGTTTCTGCAGTCTGGGGGTGGGGGGGGGAGAGGAAGGAAGTTCCTCTGTCCAGAGAGCGGGAGGCAGGTTGGTTTGCTGCTGTCTCAGAGGCATAGAAGTGTGTGCATGTTTTTGTTTTTTGTTTTCCTCTCACCCACAACCTTTCTTCTCCTCCTCCATTTCTCCTCTTCTGCTTGGTCATGGGAGATCTGGTGGCTGGGCTCATGGAGGAGGAGCCGGCAGTGCAGCTGGGGTGGGGCTCCCCTTCAACTGTTGGTTGATGCATTTCCTTCCTTCCCAACTCCCCTCTCTTCTTTTCCCTCCCTAGCACATTCACCCATCCCCACCCCACCAGCCCATGGCCTTCATGTTGATGATAATGAAGAAGTAGTAGTTTAAATTCTACTTGGAGCTGGAGCTGAACAAGTTCTCCTATTTACCCTTCGTCAACAGGATCCTTTTCTGCAAAGTGCGGCTCCTGCAATCCTCTGAGCTGCTGTCACCACTCCCCTCTCCAAAGCCACTTTAGAGGGCAATAATAGCAGCAAGAAGACCTGCATAGGAGGGGTTGTCAACGGCAATGAGAGGCCCTGGAATGAATCACTTGAGTTTCCATTATTTCCTATAGGAAAACTTGCTTTGATTTATGAGTATTTTGGTTTACAAGCATTTTTCTGGAATGGATTATGCTCATAAACCAAGGTACCATTGTATGAAGTAACCAAATCTAAGTATCAAGATACAGAATCTAGTTTCTAAGTTAACATTAAAGTTTATTTTCCATGTCCTTCAGTAATCTCTTCCCATTGTTCCTATAGCAATGGTTTCTCACAGATTCTATCATGTACAACTACATTTGGCTTATTTTCTCCATCAGATTACATAAACTCAGGAAAAGTCTTTGTATTTCATATCCTATTCAACACATTTAAATTCTCATTCCAAACCCAGCCCTCATCCCCACCCATCTCATATATTTTATTTAACACTACCAAGTGTTTGGGGATACAATTTTTATGAAAAGTGCTATACTAAATAAACCTCTATTGCATATTAGAGTTTACAGCTTTCACATGGGGGACAGTGCTTCATAACTGTAATGTTCTGCATTAGCATATCCAAGCCATTAAAGCTACTTTGTTTAATCCGAGAAAGCATTTTCTTTAATGTGTCTCAATTCCCTCTACTGGGCACGATCCAACTGAAGTTAAACACTTTAAAGCAAAGTTAAAACACATGCTTCATTTTTAGTGTTCTGCTGAAAATTTCTCCCATGAGATTGTCAATCGTTCTCTTCCAATCCAGCAAAGAGGAATTATTTTCAAAATTAATTTTACAGAAGAAATCTCAGAGAAATTCATATGGGTGAAGTACACGATTCCTTTGCTTAGCTTACTTTAGAGTAACAACAACAAACAACAACAACAACAACAACAATAGAGTAAGAGTAATACAGTAAATATTACTTTAGAGTAATATTTTAATGTAACATTTAGTGTAGTCCATGAAACGTTATATTAAAATATGAAAGTTAGTCTTTAAAGTGCCACATGTTTTTTCTCTTTTGTTTTGTTTTGTTTTGTTTTGTTTTGTTCTTTGATTTTTGCCTGAAATTCTTGAAAACACTAACATGGCTACCCTCTCTAAAACTCTTACTTTAGAGGTGGCTGAAGTTATACATAAATCTTCTTATTTCTATTGTATAATCATCTGTGTGATAACTGGCAGCCTCCCCAACTTCCCACACTTCAACTAAAATCCAAGGAAGTCACCATAACTTAACCACTCTCAGATTTTAATTTCCAATCAGAAAAGAAGGTAGGGCAGCCTTCAAAGGTAAAATTAGAAGACAAATCCATTACCCCTGATCACGCTGTAGAATTGTGGCAAACTGGGAAAATAAATTCTGAAGAGCCCTGAGAAGACTATAGAAATAAAAGCCCATTTCATGGGGAAATAAAACTTCAGGGAAATTAGAGACAAGCAATGACACAGCATTATGTTCACCTTTTTTCCTTGAACTTGCTATAACAGTCCTTAGACTTCTTACCTCATTATTTTCTACCAGGCTTACAGGGAAGCAGCTGTATTATAAGTATTTGTTACGATAAAGAAAAAAAATGTATCTACAGTGTTTCATCCAAAACATAAGTGGAAAAGTTTCTGAATTCTAAAGCTTGACAACATAGAAACATTAAGAAGTTACCTGCTCCTTTAGTCACTTTGGAATAGAAAGCCACTTTGCAGAATAATTCCCAAGGTTTCTCTACCATATATTCCTTATTCAGCTCTGGTGTGGTGGAGAGAACATTTGAAAAGGACTTGAGAGTAGGCTTTCTTGGTGGTTGCCCCAAGGTTATGTGATGCCCCTCCCTACAAGGCCAGGCTGGTTTCCTCTCTCCATTCATGTTTTGTTCTTTCATCCCTTGATAAAACTTTTTTCAAATGATTTAAAAAATGCAAATTAGCCATGTGATTTAGCTACAGAAAATATGTGATGGGTTTGATCACTTAAAAGTTGCTTTTAAATCATCCAGAACTCTTCATCTGTCATAAATTTTATAAAAGGATACAGGTCTTTTGATGTTGACCTTGCATGAAAAAATGGGGAGTAACAGAGCAAGCATTATGTCAGGGAAGAGAATGCTTGTAATTCAGTCATAAAAACAATCTAACTGGTAGTCATACTTGGAGGCTGGGTGAATTAAAATTCTCATTGAAAACAAGCCAGATTATTTCCATTGTCTCAAAAGACCTTGTTAATGTCTGAGACTTTGTGTGTGTGTGTGTGTGTGTGTGTGTGTGTGTGTGTGTGTGTGTGTGTGTGTGTGTGTGTGTGTGTGTGTGTGAGAATGTTTGTGGTTATGCACAAATTCGCCTTTAGATATAATGTGAGAAGTTCTTTTGAAGCCATTTGGATGCAATTTACTGTTCTGAACAGAATTTGGAAAAGGACCAGTTGACTTTGGGCAGTATGTTAAAGTACCTTTTGTTTGGTAAACCTCTGTGTGTCTTGTTTAGACAGAGTGTCTTCAGCTTGGATTTAGGAATTTGAAGGAATGAAATCAATATTGGGGTTCAATGAAGATACTTTTAATGCTGCATCAGTGAAAACAATTAGATAGCCAAATGCTAATTCAAAGAATAATTTGGCTATGATAAAAACCTATTGTTCTGTGTTCATTCAAAACCAGTACTTGGTGATGTTATGGAAGTGAATGCAACAAATACGAATGCTGAGGCCTCCTTCCTGTTGAATATTGCTGAAATTCAAACACACACACTGCAACTTTTTCATATTCTTGCCACCTTTAAGCTTCATGACATCCGTTTCAGTTAAACAGGTGGGGAAACCGTATCAGTTTTTCTTCCCTTAAGTGTTTTTTGTTACTCTACAATCATGTCAGAAATAACCGAGTTGTTTCAAGTCTCCAAGTGGAAAGGTAAGGTGCCACTATTTCATGTTCATAGTGAAGAAACTGAGGGCATGACAACACTGGGTTAGTGTTTATTACTCAAACCACACTGTTCAACATTTAAAAAGAATGTGAAGCTAAACATTTCTTGCATATTTCTTGCCTATGGACTTATCATATCTCATATCTCATTGGGAGTTTTGCAATGTGCCCTGTATGGAACAAGTCTTGTAAATGTCTTAATATATTTTGTGGTAAGAGGCATTACATAATACCAGATGTATAGCTGTTTGATGCATTGTGCCAGTCTGTTCAGGGGTCTTGTAATTCATCTGTTCTTTTCTTTGTTGTTGTTGCTGCTGCTGCTGTTGTTTCATTAATTTTTATACCCAAATAAAAATTTCCAATAAAAGAAACCTAATTTATGGTTGAATACTTAAAAAAACCCCACTAATTGTCTCATGCCCAGTATGTTTGTTTGTTTCAGATATGCTGTGCAATTTCAGGAAACCTGAAATCAATTGAATAATGCCTCAACCTGCTAATCAAAGATTATGAGCATTATTTCCCTTAAATGTAGCCACATGACTGCAACAAGTGCTTAGTGGGTTTTAAGTGTGGAGCTCTCCTGCCACAATTGCCAACATTCCATGCACAAAAACTGCTAGAGGGATCATTCAGATGGGTATTTGAAGGAAATGTGTGCTCGGGCAATGAGACAAACAGTAATTACTCTTGTTCTGCCAAGAAGTCATTTCAAATACTTTGCTCCTGGGCCCTAGCTTCTTTTCTGTTTGCAGTTTTTAAAAAATCCACGAGGCATGGGAAAATTAACAGTGCTGTCTAATTGTCTCCATCAAGCACAAAGGTCTTATCATCCACGTTTTGAACAGTGCTATACAGATTATTTTATAGTTAGTAGGATATTCTAGCCAGCCATTTTGGTTCAACAAACTAAATCTGAACAAGAGCAAAAAGGAAGTAAGATAGTTTGCCAGATTCTTCATAAATAAATTGGCAGGTAAGACATATGATGATTTATCGTCCTCTTCTACGTTTTGCACTGGCTGTATGTTTACTGTTAATCAGCGTGGATTACTAAAATGGTTCTGCCAGAATATGGCTGCAGGAAATTTAATTATTTAGAAATTACAAATGTTCCTTTTGAGTGGAAATATGTTTGAATGTGAAGAAATACCACTTAGGCTTACCTTACTTGTTTTAATGAGTTTTTAAAAACTCAGCATTTGAGAAGGGTGTGGATTTTTTTTCATTTTTTCATTTTTTGTTTCATTTCAGAACAAAATGAAAAATGAACTGATCTTTAAAGAAAAATGAAATGAAATGAACTGGAAATTTTTTATTCATTTCCTTTCATTTTTTTTTGTTCCCCCAATCAGGTGCATCTGTAAAAGGTGTCCCTACCTGAGGCCTCTTGGCACCTGCCACTGCCGCTGCCACCACTGATCCAGTGCTGGTATGTCTTACAAGACTATGGGGAGGCCTACTGGTGTCCACCACTACCACTGCTTCTCGGGGCCCACCGTTGCCACCGATGATCCAGGTGGCAATTGCTTTGGTGGCTAAAAATGTTTTAAAACCCCACACCATTTCCCCCAGTGTGCCCAACTGGGGGAAAGCATGGGGTGTTTAAAGTGTTTTTTAGCCACTGAAGCAAGTGTTCATGGCTGTGGACACCACTTGCTTTGGTGGCTAAAAACAAGTTTTTAAACCCTGCACTTCCCCCCAGTCGGGCACATTGAATAACACTGATTAAAAATGAAAAATGAAACAAATGAAAAACAAAACAATTTTTTTAAAAAATTGTTTCAAATGAAATGAACCAAAACAGAGAAAAATGAAACGAATAATGAACCAAAACACCATTTTAAGGTTTCGTGTTCATCTCTACTCAGCATCTTAGTCTATGCTCATCAGCATCAACTTCTGGAAGTGCAGCCACATGAGCAATCCTGTCATAATTATTTTAAAATATGAATGCCCCAAGTGAAGGTAAGAGATGTCCAATGAATGTTTAAATCAGTCTGTAGAATGGATTAAAGCTGATCTGAAAGTAAGGGAGAAACCGTGAACAACTTCAGCCTGTTCTGATAATTGCTTGGAGGGAGACTTTCAAATTTGGTTATTCCAAACGTTACAAGTGGTACATTTAAGTCAGGTGAAAGTTGTTGAATAATATACCCTTCTTGAGCCAATAGTCCTCAGTATGAAGTAGGAAATAGATTAGGAAATTAGGAACATTAGGTGCGAGGTATAAATACCCTCAAAGATTAGAAATGAGGGCTGCTCAGACTGCAGATTTTGGGAGGGCGCTGAACAGGTGGGCAGCATCCTTCTAATAATATTAGGAAACATTAACTGAGCCACTTGTGCTAATTTCAGGGTCCCTTGTTTAAGGGACATTTAACAGCTGAATTCAGTGAATTCATATCAATAAATTGTGGTCCAGTTTGAATCCCACAAATGTGTCTTGCCTCTTTATTTCCGGGCTGGCTGAACAAAGCATTTTTCTGCCTCCTTAACTCACTCTCATTATATTTCATGACACCTTCACATAGTGCAGTCTGATTGGCTGCTTAACAATAGTAGTTGGGAAGAAGATCAAAATAACATTCGTAGGATTATATATATATATATATATATATGGCAAATCTCTAATGGGGCATGGCAGTTTCCATTTCCTCTCAATTTTTAGGTAGGTAACACAGCATAAGCCTCAGAGTGTATCTGACAAAGTGGCTTGTATCCAAAAAGTTAATGTTGAATACTCTTAAAGATGCAATAGTACTGTTGTATAGTTTTCCTTTTCCCCCTCTTGTTAAAATGGCATTCCATTATGCTTTAATAATTCAAAAACATGTTATGTGTTTTACATGATCCCTAATTGGCTTGGATTGCCTTTCAATGAGAACCCCCTTTAAAACAATGGAACCATGTTACATTTGGATGAATGAACAGGCAGCAAGTAATGGAAGTAAAAGTCAAGCAATGCATGCGTGTGAAACTCCATTCTCCAATATTTTAACCCACATTTTTATCAGATAGAACTCAACACAGCCCTACAAAACTGGTAATTTCTGAGGCATGGGTCAGGTGTTCTAGAACAACAGAGTTTGAATTTCTGATCCTGATCCATCTATTTTCATGATTGCATATTTCAGAACCTTTAATACATGCCTATGGAACTCCAAGATTCCTTTGAACTCTCTTTGAAAAATCCAGCCTACCAATCTGGATTCTATATCTTCCCAGCCTTTTTCATGTCTCCTTCCCATATTAAAGTTTAAGCATAGCCAGTTCAAATCATTTTAAGTAATCCCTCCTAGCTGTAAAGCCTTTGAATGTAGTTCACTTTGTTCAAAGTTCAGCATTTGACCTTTAAGAAACAAGCTGTACTGATTACCATAATTATCCTATTTTGCTTGACTTGAACAACAGAAGGCAAAGAAAGGCTCTAAAACACAGTTTTTCTTTTGCACAGGTAGAGGGGCTATAATTATTCATGGTAGGTTTGAGACATGCAGCTATAATAAATTACTACTAAATGTTCCTATGGCCCAGAATATATAACAGAGACAAATAACAAGCAATAAGCATTTACTCTTTGGTAGCCTTCCATCTCACTCTGTCTTCTCATTGAGAACTGACACAAGATTCCTGTGATTAAAGACCTAACATCAATATTCATCAGTTAATCGTAATTACATATATGGCCAAGACAGCTAGTGTGTGTGTGTGTGTGTGTGTGTGTGTGTGCGTGTGTGCGTGTGTGCGTGTGTGCGTGTGTGCGTGCGTGTGCATGTGTGTGAGTGTGTGTGTTGTGTCATATGACCCCATGTCCATGGAGTTTTTCTTGGCAGGAATGCTGGAGTGGTTTGCCAGTTCCTACTCCAGGTGCCTACAGCACTTGGTATTCCCTGGTGGTCTCCCATCCAAGTACTAACCAGGGCCCACCCTGCTTAGCTTCTGAAATCAGGTGAGATTGTATGTGCTTAGGGCATTTGTATGCTAATAGTTAGAACCAAAATGCAACCATGCCTACTGCATCTGAAGCATGGTGCAATTACAAGGGACAACAAAGGTGAGAAATGATAGCTAGGTTCCTCTGAGGATGTTCCTCTCTTTCTACATTGTTTATACAATGAAATTCTCAGCTTTCATTCTTTTCTTTTTCAGTCTCATATCTGCTCAATCAGGCACAAAGATCAGCACAAACATTTCTTGCTGTTTCCTAATGTAGCTCCTGCCAGGGGTGATCCTGTCATTAGGCAAAGTGAGACGAGTGCCTCAGGATGCAGCCTTCCAATAGTGTCACATTTTGTGACAGTGCCCTAAAAGCCCAATTATTCCAAAGAAAATCTGTTGGTATCCTTGACTATATGTTTTATACCTTCTTGGCTCTAAAGTCCTTTCACATCCAAAGAAAAATAGCTAGAATTACTACGGGGTGCACACATTTATTTGTGGAGATTGCCTCCTCCTCCTCCTCCTTAATTTTACAAGGCAAGTTAAAATTATAGTACAAAACATCACCTTACTTATACATTCTATAAGCACAATATCTCTCTCTATATATACCTGCTAACTAATTTTCTAACATAATTAATTCTTTTAGAATATTACACTCCAGCAAAATTATTTCCCATAGCCTCTGCCATATAGGGAAATCAACTGTGGCTTGGCTAGGCCAATTTCCCTAGCAAGACCAGAACATTTGGCTGCCAAAATTAATCAAGCAATGTTTAATGTGGTTGTAAGCTGTGTTGTATATTGGCATTTTGGCATGCCAGAGCCCAGTTTTCTTGTTTTTTCCCTTGCACCAGGAACAATTCTTCACCTCAACCATACCTTGTGTCCTTTTTGAGATGTCACTTACCTGCCTTAACACAGCTGATAAGGGACTCAGCAGCTTTCATTCATAAAAGCCAGCATCAGCTGCCTACAATGCAGCTTACAACTTCTTGAACAGCTTTAAGAATGGTTATGTCTGTCTATTTGAATATATTTAAATCCATTGTTTGATGCAACTTCGGCCTGTTGCCCATTTGGTCCGAGTTCAGCTCACCCTGTTTGGGACACAGGGAGTTTCCAGTGGCACCATGAGGTGGCCTGACCATTGCCAGTATTCGAATATGTTTACATATTTAAATAAATGATATTTTAATATTAGTTTTTATATAATTTTGAAGTGCAATAGCAGTAGTTTGATGCAGTGATAGAATACAGGAAAAACATTTCAAGTATGCCAAACTTGATGCAAAAATAGAATTATTATGACATGTTGTTAAGCCCTCAGATTATTCAGTGGGTGGCAGTTAGAAATTAGCTAGCTCTGCAGAAAGACATTCACTCATACTGCTCTACATCTGCAGAACCATTCTGGGAATGTGGGACTGAGAAAGCTTAAGCTGCTGTCCTTTAAGAATGGTTATGTCTGTCTATTTGAATATATTTAAATCCATTGTTTGATGCAACTTCGGCCTGTTGCCTATTTGGTCCGAGTTCAGCTCACCCTGTTTGGGACACAGGGAGTTTCCAGTGGCACCATGAGGTGGCTTGACCATTGCCAGCATTCGGAAATGTTTAAATATTTAAATAAATGATATTTTAATATTAGTTTTTATATAATTTTGTAGTGCAATAGCAGTAGGTTGATGCAGTGATAGAATACAGAAAAAACATTTCAAGTATGCCAAACTTGATGCAAAAATAGAATTATTATGACTAGAGATGGGCACGACTTGAAAAAAATTTTTTTTCGAGTTGTCGTTAGTCGGGCCGGTTCCGTTTCGGCTCGTTTCCGTTTTTCATGAAAATTTGCAAAAATTAGTCGGTTCGTTTTTTCGTTTTTTCGTTGTCGTTAGTACTGGTTTGGGGAGGGGGTAACGGGCTCCTGGAGGGAGCTGCAGGAGTCAGCCAGAGCCACAAGTGACGGACTGGCAGACTCTCTGCACCCGCTGTGTCTCACGTACTTGCATGTAGTGCAATGCAAGTAGATCTGGCTTAGGGTTAAGACGGCTTAGCGCAACGGCTAGGGTTAGGCTAGTTACGGGTGAGGTTACGGTGAGTATTGGGGTGCACCTCTGGGTGCCTCTCTGACCCACTTAGAAGGACAGTGTACTGGCGTATGGGTTAGGCTTAGCGTTCGGGTTTGGGCTACGATTAGTGGGCTGTTTATGCCCGATTGGCACATCCCAGAAGTCTCTGTGGTCAACCTGGCCAAGTGGCCATGCGATTGGTGGAAAATTTGCATGGTCTACTCCCATGGGCGAGCCCATCATTGCAAATGTGCAGGTGTAAAAAAATAAAATAAAATAAAATAAAATAAAATAAAATAAAATCAACGGAGACTTTTTTTTGCAAGAAAACCCCACTGCTGCTACTGTAAAAATTCAAGCATTTAAAATAGCTAATTTCCGCATGTTTCTGTGGTGCTTTGGTGGGGTTTTGGGCAACAATTTCAAAAAAAATATTGCGGTCGCCATTTTGGATCCCCCCCCACCGCATGGCAAATGGATGCGCCCTCCCAGCCTGGTACAGTCAGCAAAACCTGGCCATGCGATTGGTGAATGGCTCCAAAACTTTGCATGGTCCACTCCCATGGGCGAGCCCATCATTGCAAATGTGCAGGTGTAAAAAAATAAAATAAAATAAAATAAAATAAAATCAACGGAGACTTTTTTTTGCAAGAAAAACCCACTGCTGCTACTGTAAAAATTCAAGCATTTAAAATAGCTAATTTTCGCATGTTTCTGCAGCTTTGGTGGGGTTTTGGGCAACGATTTTAAAAAAAATATTGCGGTCGCCATTTTGGATCCCCCGCACTGCATGGCAAATGGATTCCCAGCCTGGTACCAGCAGCGCAGCAGTAGCAATAGCCAAGGAGAGGACCCCCCCCCAAAATAAAACACCCTTCTGGCCTGGTAGGTGCCCTCAGACAGTTTTCGCCTTCTTTTAGGGCTGGGAATCGGGTTTTTTTTAACTTTTAAAAACTTTTTTTCTGTGCCGCTTGGCATTGCGCGATGCAAGTAACGAGCACGACAAATCAGACCAAATTGTTCGTTCGTCGGTTCGAGCTCGAAGTCTGGGGCAGTGATTCCCGTTACCGTTTCCGTAGAGTAACGGAAACGAGTAACGGAAACGGAAACGGGAATACCGCTAAGTCGTGCCCATCTCTAATTATGACATGTAGTCAAGCCCTCAGATTATTCAGTGGGTGGCAGTTAGAAATTAGCTAGCTCTGCAGAAAGACAGTCACTCATACTGCTCTCCATCTGCAGAACCATTCTGGGAATGTGAGACTGAGAAAGCTTCAGCTGCTGTGGAGCCAGAAGTGGCAGAAGGAAACAGTATTGATGAACATGGCAGGTGGGGACCATGGATGAAATGGTGGAATGCGAAGGAGTGTTGGAGGCAGAGTGGAGAAAGAAGTAGGGGAAAGTAGTAGTTTGAAAGGAGATTGAAATGGGGCAGTGCTTTCTTCCAAGCTAAAACAGTGCCTCACACAGTTTCCTCAATCAATAAACCAATTAGCCTTTATTGGGATACAAAAACAAAACAGCACAGTTACATTCCAAGCTTTAAAACATTGTTAAATTACTAATTACATTTTCCTTTTATCTATTCTTTCCACTTCTTCCAAGCACAAGTTTCCATGTAAATCTATTCATAAATAACAGATAACACTTTCATTTATTCTGTTCTGTGTTGCATTTTGTGTGTGTGTCTAAAATATATTCTGGGAAGAATGGGGCAGTGAACAAAGTTCCATCTTCACAACGCCCCTGTGATATCTATTAGGTAGCAAGAGGAAGCATGCGGCACCTTCTTGTGAATACTGTGGTGGGGAAAAGGCTTTAAATCCGTATCTCCTTGGTCACAGCCCTATGCTCTAGCCATGCCATGCCAAACCATTTTTCCTACCACCCAAAATCTGAAATGAGCCAAAGGATTACACCTTCTCAACAGTTTGTCATATACAGGTATATGAAGAGCAGTAATTTGTGGAAACAGTGCCCACTGGCATACACGCAATTGCTCTTAATATGGAAGGGAGGCTTTTTTTCAAACTGAGGATCCCATTTCTTCAAGATAAATCTTTTGAAGATTGCATGAGCCCATGGTTGGAAGAGCTACTTTCCCTTAATTTCCCTCACATAACACATATTATTGCTTTCTCTCTCTCTTTTTCTGTGAAGCAATTTGATACATCTCTAACAGCTTCAGTTCCCCACTCTAGTACATTATAATTTGGACTTTCTGGCATAGAATTTGAAGCACTTTACCAAATCTCAAATCTCAGGGTTCCATATGGTAATCATACTAATGTGAAATAGCTCTATGAAATGTAAGCTGAACCTCCCTTCTCTTCTTTTCCTGGTTTTTATGTCTGTCTCTTCCACTCCCCCAGATGTACTTTACTATGCATCCAAACATATATCCTGTCAATCTGTCCAATTCTCTCTCTTTCCAACTTCTCTTTCCCTCTAATGAAGGCACCAAAGTGTTAAAAGAATCCTTAGCTAATTTCATTGTATCATTCAGCTTAGAACCAGCTCTCTAGTTATGCCAGGCACTTCTACTTCATTTTCTTTTGATTAATGGAATGATTCATAATTGAGAGAACTCTGTATTCATGTATTTATTGGTTTTTACTTCCTTGGTCTTTTTCCCAAGCAAAAGCATCTAAGAAAAACAAAAGGACAATTTTGGATCAATGTTCACCTTAATGAGAGTGGTTTAATAAATAAATAAATAAATAAATAAATAAATAAATAAATAAATAAATAAATAAATGTATTCCTTTAGCATTTTATACAATGGCAATAAAGCATACATTTACTGTCTTGGAAACATGATCTATTTTGCTTTGGAAAGGGAGCCCCAGAAGTTGAACTCTTCCTCCACTTACTAGTCTTTCATTTTAATATTAGTGAAACAAATTGATCCATGTTGACTTATAAACAAAATGCATGTTCCTTAGAGTGTCAGGCTTGATTTTCATGATCATGTCTTGAAATTCATTTTCCTTTTTTGCCTTGGAGGATTTTAGTGAACCATAATGAATGCCTGCTTTAAGATGCAGAGAGAAATAAGGTTAATGAACTGTATTGCAGAATGGAAAACAAAAGATTAAAAAAATGCTGTAATGTAATGTCCACACAGAACTAATGGCCTGGAATGTATGAGGAAAAAAAGTATCTTTACAGGTTTACAGTTATTCCCCATTATGCTATCAAACATTACAAAAGGGAGAACAAATAATATATTTCTTACTGGGGTGTATTAAAAAAACACATAGAGATAAGCAAAGAAATTAGCTCCATTGAATTCACTAGGCTTCACTTTTAAATAAATACAGTATGCAGAGGACTGGACTATGAAGCCATGTTTACGGAGGTAAATATATTGCATAATTTTAAGATTAAAGAGTTGCATTGCACCAAATCTTCTAAAGAGCTTTCAGCAGAGAAAAAGGCTGCTGCATAGAAATATCTACAAATAAATAAGCAATGGGTAGAAGAGCAGGGATGGCACTTGTGAGTTGTGACTCGTTGACAAATCTGATTTAAGTCAAGCTGGATACTTGAATTGCACTCAACCTGGGTATTTTTGGGAAGAATTTAGCTCTGTTAGAGATGGGCCTCCCTACCTGCTCTTGTCGCCACCACCACTGCAGCCATCCTCAGAGGAAATATGCACAGTTTCCCTTAAATGAGCTAGGCTGGCACATGCAGAGAAGTAGGGGCTGGCTCCAGGAAGGGAAGTCAGCCCACTGTCTCTTTGCAGGTGCATATGCTCACCTGGCTTTCCTTCCAGTCCTGCTTTCTCTGTGCATGTGCCTGCAGGGGCTACACGGAGACAGCAGGCCTGGAAAGAAAGCTAGACTTGAGGTTTGGGACTCAGATCCAAAGATTTGGATTCAACCTTCAGACTTGGACTCAAATAGTTGGACTTGGACTTGGGGCTTGGACTTGAAGACTTCCCAACATCCCTGGAGAAGTGTGTGAGTAAAAGCCAGCAGCATTTTAGCTCAAAGTAGGTTAATTTAGGAACATGTGGGAGATGTTGGAATTCTCCAAATTGCAACCAATCTGAATGTGAATCTTCTGAAGGTTTCATTAGATGGACCTAGAGACCTTGCAGAAATTGGATACTTTTGACTCTAAGCTTTCCACATAATGAAAATGTCTGAGATGGGAGAGGTAGAAGGGAAAAGAAAGGACCAGCAGTTCCAGACTGTAATCAAAACACAGATTTTCATCAGGGCTTCTCTAGCCCAGACCTTTGGGTATAGATGTTGAATCATACATTGAAGGACTCTATCCAGTTTCTATACCATTTGTCTGTTCTCTTTCTAAGGCATAAGATCATTATAAGGATTTTGTAGAGATTCCAGGACTTTTGGCTGCTTGTTTAGTAAATGTTCTAAGATCAAGTCCTCTCATCTTTGTAATTGTATGCTCTAACCCCACCCTTATTTTTATTCCATTTTATGACTTTGTAGCATCTAGTGTGGCATTGCTGCCAAATGGGTCCATTGATTCAATTGGCCTATTCTAATTGTGACTTATTACTGGAGTTCAGCCAATGACTGGTAGGTAGAAGTACAGTATATGCAACTCCCTCCATATTTGAAGGATCCCCTTCCAGAAAATAAAAGCTTTGAATTGATTCCAAAAATCTTCAGGCTTTTAAACTAAATAGTAAAGGCCACCTCTATGCTGTTACATAGAAGTGACAGCATAGAAGTAGCTTTCCTCACATACAAACATCAGGAGATAAGTGCATTTTCCACATTCCCCCATCTTTTTTTTAAAAGAAATCAGAATACAACTCTTTTTGGTACCTAGCTCCCAGCATGTCTTTCTCTCTGAAGGCATACTATGGCAGGGAATGCCATACTTGTTTAAAGGCAAGTCATCTGTTGACTTCTAATGATAGTTGGTATGTAGCATAAAAATTTAAATTTCTAAATCAAGGTAACAGATTCAGCTCCAAGCTGAATCTAATGGAGTCCGAATTGGACTAGGGTAAGTTAGCTTCTTTTCCAAGTGCTTGTTCAGACTAAATCCTGTCAGTAGAGATGGGCACGAAACAGAAAAATGGTGTTTCGGTTTTTCATTTGTCGTTGAGAGGTCTGTTTCGGTTCGTTTCCGTTTGTCGGGAAATTTTTGAAAAATTTCGTTACCGTTTTTCGTTTTTTCATTTGTCGTTTCTGCCCACTTTTTGCGCAATTTTTAAAGCATTTCCGTATGCAGGCATCCCCCAACGCCCCAGACCAGAGGGAAAACACTAAAAAATGGATGCTGGCAGAGACACAGTATAGACTAGGTATGCAGGGAGGCTGCAAAGGCAGCAGGGGGCGTTGCCCAGGGTGCAAGGCAGCTGCAGAGTGACTGCACTGCGGGGCAAGGGAGGGTACTCACCGAGAGGTACGTAGCACACACGCACACAGGGAGGCTGCAGGACTGAAGCTAGAGTCACAGCAGAGACAGCAATCCCACCCCAACTCCCACCAGAGACTGCAAGGAGAACTGGGGCTGCCAGAGTGTTTTATGCCCTCTGTGGCTGCCAGACCTGCCCACCCAGTCTGCAACCTGGGCATGCTATTGGTTGAACATGATCCCATCACATGGCTTGCCTCCATTTTGTGGCTGGTGGCGACATCCATTTTAAAGGGAAAAGAAAAATACATCGCGATGGGAGAAGACTAAAACAAACGTTTTAAGGATCCCAACCCCCCTGGTAGGTATTATTAGACAATATAAATAATTATTGCTGCGTTTTTATGGATGTCCAGGGCGTTTTTTAACATTTAAAACAGCTCATTTCATTGTGTGTTGCCATTAACGGAAACAAAACGTAACAACCACAATTTTTGTGGTTCTGTTTGTTTCATTTCATTTTCATCACAATTTTCATTTGTCGGTTCGTTGTGTAACAGAAACGACAAACGATAATGGAAACGAAAAAATGTTCGTTCCGTGCCCATCTCTACCTGTCAGCTGTAGGAGATGACTTTCTGTATTGTATAATCATTGTACAATGATAAGTGAAAGAATACCCAAAGTCCTGCAGCAATGTTTGAAGTTAGACAATATTTCCCTGGGAATTTCATGAATTTCATTTTCAAATATCTTTCATATTTAGCATGCCCACTTATAAAATTTGCAAGGAATGTAGCATTAAACAAACTTTAGAAATTTGTGCACAGAATTGTCTAAATCCTCACTTACTTTCCCCATCCACAGTTTAGTCTGCTTTTAAGAATCTGTTTGGTAGTTTTTGTCAGATGATTGGTTTCCTTAAATGTCTTGCCAACCACTTAGTTTTTAGTTAATAACAGTCAAGACTTCCCGACCATATAGGATCTGTCTGTACAGTATATACTGGGTTATGACTCCACAGTATTTGGTCCACATAGCTAATGGCTGATTTAGAGTATGTATAATTCTTCCATGGTGGAACTGAAATGAACATTAATAGGGTTCTATTGAAACACTGGCCATTCTACAAAAAATTGTTTCTACATATTCAGTATTATGTGTTCAGAGCATTCCTTCTGCAATTGGTTGTTTCATATGAAGCTTAACCCTGCTGCCATTTCCCCCTGTTTTAGTCTTTTAAAGAAGTGAAGACAACTTCTGTTTGTAGATCAAGTGTGCCAACCAGTGGCTTCTCCATTCGACCCTTGCCCATCTTGGCTGATCAAGACGGCTGGAGGGAGCATGCCAGAATGGGTGGCTGCAATCGCATCTGCTTTCTTCAGGGATGGAAGTTCACCCATTCATCTGAAGGAGACCGTGATCCGGCCTACCCTCAAAAGACCTGGCTTGGCTGCAGATGATTTATCTAACTATCATCCTGTAGCCAATGTTCCCTTCTTGGGCAAGGTGAATGAGTGGGTTGCCGCGGTCTGGCTCCAGTTGTTCCTGGGGGAAGATCGTGCCCTGGACCCACTCCAGTCTGGGTTCAGGTTGCAGCATGGGACCAAGACAGCCCTGGTAGCATTGCAAGACAACCTTTCAAGGGGGCTGACAGTGGTTGCTCTACCCTGTTGGTCCTTCTTGATTTGTCAGAAGCCTTTGATACCATCAACCACAGTATCCTCCTGGGCAAGATATCTGAGGTGGGTATTGGGGGTCATGCCTTGCACTGGTTCTGGTCCTTTCTCAACAGTCATGCCCAGAGAGTAAAGCTGGGGGATTGATTGATCGGCCCCATGGACACTCTCTTGTGGGGTGTCCCAAGGGTTGGTAGTCCCTCCTGTGCCCTTTAAGAGGCCTCTGGCTGAGGTCGTTAAGAGTTATGGGGTCTGCTATCATAAGTATGCTGATGACACACAGCGTTCGCATTCGTGGAATGGACAAGGACTAACAGGCTCAAACTCAACTCCAGGAAGACTGAGGTTCTGTTCAGTGGGGAGGGTCTCTGGACGGGTACACTGGCCCTCTCCCCAGTTGGGGGGACTGATCCTCCAGCTGGCAGATTGAGTGAGGAGTCTGGGTGTGGTCCTGGATCCAGCTTTGTCCCTGGAAACCCAGGTGGCAGCTGTTTCCAGGGCAGCCTTCTACCAACTTAGTCTTATCACCCAGATTTGCCCATACCTGGACATGGATTCCCTTAGGACAGTAGTGCAGGTATTGGTGATCTTGAGGATAAATTACTGTAACACTCTTTACAGGGGGTTTTCCTTGATCCTTGTTTGGCAGCTGCAGCGAGTGTAGAATGTGGCAGCCAGGATGGTGGTAGGTGTGGGCAGGTTTGACTGCATCACCCCCCCCCCTCCTGGCTCACCTGCATTGGTTACCCATTGCGTCCCAGATAAGGTTCAAGGTACTGGTTTTGGTTTACAAAACCCTCCATGGCTTGGGATCTGACTATCTGGTGGAGCATATCTCCCAGATATCATTTTTGTCCTGCCCCACCAGAGATTTGCTGGCCTTTTCTTCTGGGTGGCCACATTGAGGGAGGCCTGAAGGGTTTCTACCCACAACCGGGCTTTCTTGGTGGTTGGCCTGGCACTGTGGAAAAACTGCTCATGGAGATTAGGCTGGTAGAGTTCCTGCCGGCTTGTAGAAAAGCTTTAAAGACCTGGCTCTTCAGGGAATGCTTTGGGGATTGTTGATTGTACGATTGTGTGTCTGTTGTTTGGTTGTATTGTCTGTCCCCCACTTCCCCTCCCCTTGCCAGATTTTGTATTTTTCTTTTCCATGGTTATTGCTTTTAATTGGAATATGGATTGTTTTCACAGGCAGTTTGTTTTTGCAATTTGTTGTATACTGCCCAGAGTCCCTGAGGGGAAAATGGGCAGTTAATAAATAAATAAATAAATAAATAAATAAATAAATAAATAAATACTTAATGATATGATATATTCAGTTAAGTGGGTTGCCTACATGCACCTTCAACACAAATGGAAAAGTGTTGGTCCAGGATCCTGTGATCTACCCCCAATAGATCCCATTGCTTCTGTGAGAATCAGTGATTGCACTTCCCTCCGGCAACCCACCATGCATCCTGTAAATCTGCTTCAGAACTAGGAAAGGGTCCAATATGAATTTTGGTGATCCAGAGAACTGCAGCAATTGGGAAGGGTGAAAATCCTGATTCTCCTTGAGGACACTGGATGACCTGATGGCAATCTGGCTAGGGGATTCTGTGGGAGAGAGAGAGAGAATCAATGAAACATTGAAAAGAAAATAGTCAGATTTAAAACTCTGGATTTAACTGGATTTAACAACAGGTACAAGACCTGAGTCCCAGGTCCTTTGGCACTTTTAAAAGACTCAATGAGAAAGCTGTCCAGAAAACAGAATTATGCACGAAGGCAAGAGATCACAAAGGAAGGAAGGTATATACAAAATGCTTGTGCTGGTGCACATGCATTTAGAACTCGGATTTTGTGCTGAGTCCAGAGCTAATCCATCTCATTTTTACACATGAATGGAACCTATGATGTTTGGTTTGGCTATGTCAAATACCTCTGCAGTAACTAGTAAAGAATATATGTGCAGCCTCTACCTGGCATTGTAGTTTCTTAAAATACACGGATGGAAAATATATTTTGCCACATGGCTCGTAGCCCACCCTCTGATGCTTATTTTCAAACTAAATTGTTTTGTTCTGCACAACCTATTGTTTCCTTCTTTTCATTTTGCCTTCAAAACAAATAATGCTGCATTTAGAGATGTGGTATTTTTTAACTGGAAAAAAAATAACCTCATATGTGCTTCGGGGCATAGTACAGCATACATCCTGTTCAATGTCTACAGATGGCTCTCATTTGGATGTGCATTTAGCTTTCCACACATCCTGTCTTTCAAGTTACTGGAAATTAGCAAGTTGCCCTTTAAGAGGTGTAGAATGGAAATGCCCATGTGAGTTTGGGTTTGCACAATGAACCCTGAGAGCAGAAGGATCCACTCTTTATATTCACTACAGTGCTTGGTTGACGTTGTCATGACATCTCTTGTCCTTTGTATTACCATCAAGACCATGGAATATTTTGCCAAACAAGGCCAATTTAATTTAATTTAATTTAGCTACTTCAGATGAAATTACTGACTTGTTTGAACATTTTCTTCAAATGAGCTGCAGCTTTTCATTCCCCTCACTAATATAGATGGCATGACTGACTATTATTTTGAAACCCGTATTTGTTGTTTACTATTTATACTAGTCCAATTTAGGTTTACCATTGTTCACTGGAGGAAAAAAATAATGCCATGGAGGCTTAAGCGCCTTTTCATTGTTACTCATATGGATACTGAAGTAAGAGGGGGTGCATACTTCTGGCTGTACTCCAAAATCTCATTGCCTTGTTCTAACACTTGGTCATTGAGCAATGATACTAATGTAGGAAGCTTACAACTACTCTGTGTAGGATCTTCATATGATCAGGATACCACTACTTCTTTATGTAATCAGGATACCGTCCACACCCAGATATCTGGTCACACAGAACTCTTGAAAATAACGTGCTTCTAGTGTGTTGTGCAGTCAAGTCAACTGCGCTTAATGCACAGTTGCTAGATTATAGAGATATGTCATTGTGGGCATTGTGAAGAATTGCCCCAATCTTATTTCTGCACAGCAAGGCTTTACATTTGAAGAACACATGAATATGTAATTGTAGCATACAACTGAGCGATGAAAAATATGGAGATGTTCACTTTTTGAAATGCTGAGATCAAACCATGTATTTGTGCATCCACTTACTATTACATTTTATTATGGTGCTATCAATTCTTGCTTTTTTATTTTCACCTAAATGGTATGTGCCTGTTTGCCTTCTGATTTGTTCATATAAATCACAGTGCAATTATATTTATGCTTTCATGTCTATTAGAGATGGGCATGACTTGAAAAAAATTTTTTTCGAGTTGTCATTAGTCGGGCCGGTTCCGTTTCGGGTCGTTTCCGTTTTTCACGAAAATTCGCAAAAATTAGTCGGTTCATTTTTTCATTTTTTTTTTTCGTTAGTACTGTTTTTTGGGGGGTAGCGGGCTCCTGGAGGCACCTCTATGGGGTGGGTTCCTCCTCTGGCCTGCTATAAAGGGAAAGCGGGCTCCTGGAGGCACCCGTGGGTGCCTCCTATCCTCACCCACTAGGAAGGGGAAGCAGGCTCCAAGAGACCCCTCAACATGGGGGTCTCCCCTCCTCACCTGCTGCTGCAAAATGGTATGCAATAGCCATATGGATATGCATACCAGTTGCAGACAGTGAGAGTAGTGATGGCAGTGAACCCAGAGCCATAGGTGATGCCTAAGGCTCTCGCACCACCATGTCTTACACAGAAGGGAATTGTACTTGCGTGTAGTGCAATGCAAGTAGATCTGGCTTAGGGTTAAGGTGGGTTAGTGCAAGGGCTAGGGTTAGGCTAGTGACGGGTAAGGTTACGGTGGGCTAGTAGGTTGCACCTCTGGGTGCCTCTCTGACCCACTAAGAAGACAGTCTGTGATGTATGGGTAAGGACTGGAGTCAAGGGTTAGGGTTAGGGTTAGGGTTAGGGTTAGGGTTAGGGGGCTAGGGCAGGTTTTAGGGGGCTTTTTGGCACATCCCAGAAGTCTCCATGGCCAAGTGGCCATGTGATTGGTGGGATGGCTCCAAAAATTTGCATGGTCGTCCACTCCCACATGGCTGGCCACTCGGCCAGCCCATCATTGCGCAGGTGTAAATAAAATAAAATAAAATAAAATCAATGGAGGACAGAGGAGGAGAGGAGAGACATTTTGTTGCAAGAAAAAACCCACTGCTACTGTGAAAAATCTGGCAGTTTATACATTTTCGTGTGTTTCTGTTGTGCTTGTGTGTTTTTGGACCACGATTTCAAAAACAATATTGCGTTCGCCGCCCCATTTTGGATCCTCCGCCTGCACCGCATGGCATGGCGAGTCCGGCTGCCCAGGATGGGGAGGGAGGCGGGACCCCCCCTCCAGAAACCACCCCTCCGGTAGGTGCCCTGTGCCCTTAGTCAAGCAGGCATGTTTCCGCCTGCTTTTTTGGCCCGGGAATGGGTGGGGGGAGAGTTTAAAAGTTTTTTCCTGTGCCATCCGTGCCGCTTGCTTGCGCTTTAATTGTGGCGGCCGGCGGCGAGACTGGGCTTTTTGCTGGCTGCGAGCCTGCGGCGAGTCCCACCAGAGCAGCCCAGGATGGGGGATGGGGGGAGGCCGGGGACCTCCAGAAACAACCCCTCTGGTAGGTGCCCTGAGGCACGGCAGGCATTTTTCCACCTGCTTTTTGGCCGGGAACCGGGTTTTTTTAACTTTTAAAAACTTTTTTTCTGTGCCGTGTGGCATCACGCGATCGCGCGATGCAAGGAACGAGCACGACAAATCAGACCAAAATTGTTCGTTCGTCGGTTCGAGCTCGAAATCTGGCGGAGTAATTCCCGTTACCGTTTCCGTAGAGTAACGGAACCAAGTAACGGAAACGGAAACAGGAATACCGCTAAGTCGTGCCCATCTCTAATGTCTATTAATGTACATATCTGGTCAGAAAGGATAGCTAAAAGATTGACACTTGAGTGATTTCAAACTTAGAAGTTATTATTGTGTTGTGTTGTATCGTTGCAGTCTTGACTGACTCTTCGTGACCCCATGCCCATGGAGTTTTCTTGACAGGAATACTGGAGCGGTTTGCCAGTTCCTACTCCAGGCGCCTACAGCGCCTGGTATTCCATGGTGGTCACCCATCGAAGTTCTAACCAGGGCTGACCCTACTTAACTTCTGAAATCAGGGAGTCACATGAAATAGACTAGCTGGAGATAGAGGGGTGTGTCTAAGATCAGGCAAGGATGAAGGGAGGATGAAAGAGAGCCATTATTTGGTCTAACTGTGAAAACAAATCCATTGTCCTGATATTGTTTGTAATGTCCTTTAGAAGATCTTCCCAATACTGTAGTTACATGATCTTCCAGTGTCTGGAGGACTGAAAATGGGTCATATGCTAAAACACTCTATTAGCTGATCTTTTCTCTTTTCCCATTATGTGGGTGTATATTAATAAATCACTTCCTGGTCACCCCCATAGTTTGATATTCTTTTGGGATCAGCAAGCTGTGTCTTAGGCAGGGCTCATCACATAGTTGGTTCATATTCAGCTAAAACAATTCCAAGATCCTTCTCATTCGTGTCAGACAATTCATATATTATCCTTATGTTAGTTCTGATTTTAGTTTGTTTTCTTCCTGTCCCCACTTTATGGGTGGGTGGACTGGGGGGATGAATTGCCACTCTTTGGGAACTCTGGGAATGATAGTTCACTTCTCAATGAGGTTTGAAGTCCTTCCATCAGCACTTAACACATATAAAATATTCAAAGTAGCTGGCTGGGAAGACAGCTTGTGTAGCCTGGGGCAATCGACACAGTCCCAGAACAAGGGAACATTAAACCATTTCTGAGTCTTCTACATCCAGAAAACCCTGGAAATGTTTGTTAGTTGGAAACAACATAATGGCATACAATTATTAAAGTTTTTTTTCCGGACCTGGGACTACTAGCTGCTTCTATGGTCAGAGATTGATAGTAGAACTCTTCTGTTTTCAAACCAATGGATGGTTGTTGCTGTTCAGTTGTTCAGTCATGTCCGACTCTTTGTGGACCAGAGCTCACCAGGCCTTCCTGTCTTCCACTGCCTCCCGGAGCTTTGTCAAATCCATATTGGTTGCATCGATGACACCGTCCAACCATCTCATTCTCTGCCGTCCTCTTTTCCTTTTGCCTTCGATTATACACCTCTGTTGTTGAGAGAGGATGATTTTTTTAAAGTCACATCACTGAGTGACATTTACTTTTCCTTCTCTGCCTGCACGAACCCATCTCATCACTACTTGGGCATATTTAGCCTTGAGAAAACACAACTGAGGAGAGATATACTAGCACTTTCAAATACTCGAAAGGTGGTCATACAGAGGAGGGACAGGATCTGTCCTTGATCATCCCAGAGTGCAGGACACACAACAATAGGTTCAAGTTGCAGAAAGCCAGAGTTGGGGGTGGGGAACCTTCCTATTGGTTAGAGCAATATGTCAATGGAAACAATTGCCTCAAGAAGTGAAGAGGGCTTCAATGCCAGAGGCATTCGAAAGGAACTTAGACAACCAAATGGCAGACATCCTTTGATGTGTATTCCTGCTTTGAGCAGGGGTTTGAACTTGATGGCTTTCCAACTTCATTATTCTTTGATTCTGTGGTCTCCTCATGTACTCAGTTATTTGGGTGGCTTTGCAGTGGAACACTTCCTAGTACTACCTGTTGAAAGGCCTTCTCTAGAGATCTTTGCCACCTCAACAGATTTTTTTTGTGATGGGGAAAATATGGAAGTAGTAATGAGAAAATGCATCTTTTGCTCTATGCTTTTCCTTCCCAGTTCAGTGTTTCGGGTTGCATTTTGATGGAACAACGCACCACTCAGTTTGACCTCTAAAATATAAGCTTTCACATACACTGCAAAGTTATTACAACATATAGCCCAACATTATTGTGTTCCCTGAAATCATATGGAAAGCAATTTATTAATTTTACAGGCACCACAAACCTTTCATTTCTCTGTTGCTGCTGTTGGAACAAGCTCATAGGGCTGTTTCCCTGCAAACTGCAAGTGACTTTACCCTATTTTGCATGCTGCTTACAAAAGATATAGATGTACCCAACATGTTAGAGGAAGGTATTATCAACTCACAAAAATTGTTTTTGTTTTCCATTTTGTTCAGAATTAGAAAGCCACATTTTGTTTGAATAATCCATAACCTTTTTCTTGCTACTATTTAGAGGGCTGTATTTTTAATCTTTATTCTTAACATTATGAGAAACATTGCTGAAATTCGATATTCTTTAACTTATGTATTGGAAATATTGTGTTAAATCTATATTTTCTTCAAAAATTATTCAGTGAAATTTAATCTCAGAAGAATGTGTTAGACATGACAAATTCACTTGACAAGATTTAGATTGAGGGCAAAATATTGCTTGTGTTTATAAGCCACATTGATGTAATGGGAAGGCAGTTTTGATTGTCAAATCTAACCGTTGTGGTGTGTGCCTTTTGATCAAGGCAATTCTTTATTGCAATTTTCTTTCTGGGAGAAATATTCCTACATATAAACAATCTTTTTGACAGAAAGTAATCTGGGAACTTGTGATATTTGTTCATTGGAAACTCTGCATGTACACGTTGCTGCTTCACATAGGAGGCAACAGCTTTAGTTGGTGCATTTTAACCAATAGAACCAAATACTTACATGCGTAACTGTATGTGTTCTCATCAAAGTCTATGAAAATGTAGTGAAATCATAACAATTTCCTGGCATGGCCTTACTATTGTGACAGAAAGCATATCTTAAAATAAACAGTCCATTGGACACATGCAATTATTCTTTTTCCCTCTCTCAAGTCAAACAAGCATATTTTCATGTGTGGGGTTGCATACAGACTTTCCTAAATAAACACATCATTAAAGTCTTAAGTGGTGTTTCAGGTTTAGCCTTTGATATAGTTGATATGTGTACAATATAAAAGGATGGGAAATTAGAGGTCTGCTTTCTGTTCCCAAGAATAAGGACATATAAGACTAGAGTCTGCCTATTATATGATGGGAGGAAGAACAAAAATCCATGCCCTAAACAGTGAGAGGACTACTTATTAGAACTTCCTCATTTTGGGAGATTGATAATGTGTAGGCTGAAAATACTGTAGGTAAGTCTGTCAAGTTAGGGTTTCAGCACATTAGGTTTCAACTAATGGCCTATTGAGGCTATTTGTCCACTTAATGAGTCTATTCAGGCCATTGTTCATCTTATGAGACTATTTCAGACCAGGATGACATGAGGTCAAAGTGAACTATAAAATGGAGGACTCACAACTAACTTTGCTCAGACTGACGAAACTGGATGAGCAGCAAAACATTTCAATCTCTCAAGAAAATAAATCCAGTTGCCATGACTCAACTTCCAGACCTATCAAGTTAGATGTGTCTGATACTCACATTGTGAATTTCGATAAATCCAGTTAAAACCTAGCAGAGATGCAACTCTCATGTGTTCCTAGGGAATAAATAAAGGATAAACCTGACAGTTTTACCTTTTCCCCCACACTGATATTTTATGAATTTGGATATGTTCCGATCAATGGGGTCTTAAATTCTCACCTTAGTCCAGGTTGTCTTTCCAGGTCTTTCTGATCACATATTGATCTTGGAAAAGAAGAAGGACCCTTTGAGGAGTGCTGATGTTTGTAGGTCTGCAGCCCAGGGTGGTTGGCAAATGTGCTTAGATCAGGGATGGAGCCTGGCATTATAATACTAATCATCTCTGTAAGGGACTATTGGCTATAAGAAGAAAACTGCAGCACATTTATGTTCTGAAGGATACTATATTGAGCCCTGACATAATGTCTATCCAAACTGATTTTTATGCCATAAACTTCAGATCAATGTTGTCTGTGAAGTTAGAATTTCTACAAAAATAGCAGTAACCCTGGTAAATTGGTTATGTGTCACCAAGTTTATTCCAGTTTATAACCTTAGGGTTTCCTAGGCATAAAGTTATCAGAGGTGCTTTACCAGTCTCTTCTTTATGTGGGATTCTAGGGTGATGGAGCTTGCCCAAGGCTACATAGGCTGACATTTCTCCTGGATAAACAATGGGGAAACAACTTTCCAACCCTCTATTCTACATCATAGTACTCCTTCACTTAGCTATCCATCCATTAATCCATATCTGTATTTTCGTATGAGGAGGAAAGGCACAATCCCTTCATTCCACATTCTGTTGTCCTCAAATGTGTGCATGTCTGCAAGCAGGGCTGATTCAAGGGCCCTGGACAAAAAAAAAGTCCAGCTTATGACCATAAGAAAGCCATCAGTACTAGAAAACAAAATGTGTATCCAAAGAAAAACCTTCAATAAAAATTAGAGTCATGGCCCCAAAGGGCTGAAGGGCTGCTTCCTAATGCAGTTTTAAAATAAACATGTTGGATATGTCAATTTTCTTCTCAATATTTGATTGGGGATCCAACAGGAATAAGATAGTACACCAATTCCAGGAAATCTAGATAAATCATGCAGAGAAGTGCACTGTACAAGGGGCAGGGAGGATTGCTTTTGTTAGGATTGGTCACTACAGATGAGTGTAGATTAGAGACAGGGGGACACATCTGTGTCATACTCATTACACATGCTGTTGGGCTGCAATTCCCAATATTATTTACTATTGCCTACGGGAACTGGCAAACCTCTCCAGTGTTCCTGCCAAGAAAACTCCATGGACATGGGGTCATGAAGAGTTGGTTAAGATTGTAATGACACGACACACACACATATTAAATAGGATGGATGCGAGTTACAGTCCACCAACATATTGGGGATCAGAAGACTTCCAGACCTCATGACCTAGATTTCAGTTTGGAAAAGTTACTTTAAATAAAAAACAATAATCCTCAGGCAATATGCACCCTGGATGAAGGATTCGGGGAGTTGTAGTCCAAAGACACAAAATACTCTGATGGAATTGCAATGCATATAGTTAAATGCCAGTGAGATCAGGCGGAGCCATATCTTAGGCCTTTTCAAATGGGAAATCCCACCAAACTCAATGGAGATTCCTTCCCAAGTCAGCCCTGTTGTATGGAAATGCTTCAAAGCAACTGTCCTTTTCTTTATTTACCCTGCAGTTAGGAGTCCAGTCCTTTTGGTTCACTTCCACTTTCCACACAGAAGACATTTTGAAAAATACTTTTTGGGAAAAAGAAACCTGGAGCACCAAACTGACCATCTTCCTGTGTCTAGGGGGACCTCAGGAATTTCTGATACAGATACTCCTGCCAATTTTATTTATTTATTTATTTTTATTTATTTATTTTTGCATTTGGAGAGAGAAGCGCTGAATGAGCCAACAGGGCAGAGTCTCCTTTCTGCCCAAGCTATTTGGGGTTGGGTTAGGATTAGGGTTGAATGAATGAAGTTTGGGAAAGAGCAGCCAATGCTAAGTTGAAATGGGATACACAATTTAAGAAGAGATTGTTAAAAGATAATACCTTTGTTGAAATATGGCAAGATGTTTCAGCTTTGTATTATTGAAAGAGCCATCCTGGAGTTTCAAGGAAGGGCAGCATGTGGGCAATATGCACGGGTGAGTGGGAGGAACACTAACCTACTACCTTAAGTTTTCTATTCACTTGTAGAGTCACCCTTGCCAGCTCCTGTCACAGGGAGGGAGAGAGGAAGCCAGGCAGCTTGAGGACTGACTGGGAGAAGGGAGCACAGAAGCTCATTAGCATCAGGTGAATCAGAATCAGCTGCCACCCATGAGCCCCATCACAAATTAAAGGGAAAAGTGAGAGACTGAGGGGAGGGGAGAGGACCACACACCATTACAAAAGGAAGGAAGGAAGGAAGGAAGGAAGGAAGGAAGGAAGGAAGGATAGAAGTACAAAAAAAGCAGAGAAAGAGAAGGAAATGGGGAATATAGCATCCTGCTTCATGTCCTTTTGCTGTGTCTCTGATGTTGTTATATGCCATCATGTTGGAATCGACTTACAGCAATCCTAATTGACTTTCAAGATAAGGCAGTTCCATATCTCAGCAGGGATTCAGACCTAGATATCTTGAGTAGACATGGGCATGACCAGAAAAAATGATGTTTTGAGTTTTCGTTTGTCGGAACGGGTCCGTTTCGGGTCGTTTCCGTTTGTCGCAAAATTTTTCAAAAATCTGTCGTTTCCGTTTGTCGTTTGTTGTTTGTCATTTCCACCGCGATTTAGCGCGATTTGACTTCCCAGAGCATAGGGGCGTCCCGCAATCAGAGCTGGTGCTAGGTTTGGGCAGGGTGGGGGGCAGGCGGCGGGGGGAGGTGCGGGCGGGCGGTGGTGGCGGGGGGCCATGGGTGGGCAGTGTCCGTAGGCATGCGAGTGGGCAGGCGGTGGCGCAGGCTGCAGGCTGGCGGCAGCGCGGGTGGACGGGCAAGTGGGCAGTTAGGATATTACTTAGGATAGAGGTTCTGTTCTTGGCTTGCACCCCAAATGTGTGTGTGTGCAAGCAAATTGAAGTTGGGAAAATAGAAAATAAATGGTAGCATATAATATATACTGTATTTAAAATAAATCCACACCTCCCACTCCCAGTCAAACCTCCCCCTTTATCCAATATCAGAAAAAAATCCTCAAACTGCCAGAGAAGAAATAAAGAATCAACTGCTATTCCCTTCAGCAGACAAAGCTGCAGGGAATCAAAGAAATTATTTTCTAAATTCAATTCCCTCCCTGCCTGCCTAAATTAAATCCTAAAGCCTCCAGCCTCCCTCCTCTATCTCGATCAGATCACACCAGCACCAGCAGCCAGCCCTCCTCCCTCAACCACATCCATACACCCGACTGCGATTTCTGGAAGGTGCCTCGGCTTTTTATGCCCTCCGAGACATCCAGAAGTGCCAGTCAAAAACCTGGCGATGCCATTGGTGGAATGGTTCAAAAAAATTGCATGGTCCCATCCCATGCCCAGCCCAAATGGGCAGGTCTAAAAAAATAAAAAATAAAATAAAATAAAATAAAATCAATACGACATTTTATTGCTATAAAAAAAACCCCTGCTGCTACTATAAAAATTCAGGCATTTAAAATAAATAAATTTCACATGTTTCTTTTCAAAAGAAAAATTGTGGTCGCCATTTTGGATCCCCCCCACCGCATGGCATGCAGCGAGACAGACGACGAGGATGACCCCCCCAGCCTGGTGCAAGCAGCCCAGGACAGGAGAAGAGGGGGGGAAAGGCCGGGGACCCCCCCAGAAACCACCCCTGTTAGGTGGCAAAGCCTCGGGCAGGCATATTTTCACCTGTTTTTTTGGACGGGAGTCGGGGTTTTTTAAAAAAACTTTTAAAAACTTTTTCTGTGCTTCGCAGCGTGCGATCGCCGCAATGCCACAAACAAAAACAAAAAACGCGACCAAGTTTTTCTTTTTTCGGTTCGAGTTCGAGTTCTGACGGCTTAATTATCGTTGCCGTTTCTGTTACGTAACGGAAATGATAACCGAAAACGGAAACGACAATTTCGCCGAGTCGTGCCCATGTCTAATCTCGAGCCCTAGGGCATCACTCTGACCACAACACCACCCTATGTTTCTACTTATTGTTTTAAAAGTTGCTTGAAATCTTATACATCAAGCATTTTTCTGGCAGATTATACAATGCCTCAGTGCCTAGAGTTCATGTAATTGGCCACTTACTAATAAGCCCAAGTTTATGGCCCAATGTGTCAATTTAGTAGCCAGTAGTACATGGGTTAAGCCGATGCACAAGCAGCATAGATTGCCCTCTAAGCTGTAATGTGGACCTGTCTCATGGCTTCATTAATCAAAAGGTTAGAGAACGAGTAGGGAATCTGTCATGTTGCTTGTGTAGAGGTTTGAAAATAATCCTCACCATTGCAACCATTCTAGTCAATCACAGTTTCCACCCCTTCTTTTTAAAAAAAAATGTTTCACTTTAAGGAACAAGCATTACTGGACTAGAGAGCTACATTTTGAATCATGTCAAGGCTGGGATCATGTTTCTGTAATTTGTTATTATTCCTTTGTTTTAAATTATAAGCAAGCACTAATTTTAAACTGGAGAAATATTGAGCCTTCAATTCTTTTGGAAGACAGCTCCTGCAAGCTGTTACTGAAAAGCTGGGGCTGGTGAGGTTGCTGTGAGTAGAAGGCCAAGACAACTGGAGGCTGCAAATCTCCCCATCTACATTTTGCAGCTATTTCGTCTTTATCTTTTCTTGATCATTGACTGTTATTTTTTTATCTCTCTCTTCACAGGGATTCTAATATGAATAAAGCCTCTTTTTTAAAAAAAATCAATCCATCACAATGCCCTTGATCATTAAAACAAAAGCACATACTGAGAGTTTTCTGCAGCAAAGCCTTTGCACGTAGCGCTAGTGTGGTCCAACAACTTAAATGTTAATACTGGGATCTGGGAGACATTTTGTTCAAATCCCGGGGAATCCATACACTCCTTGGGTGGGCTGGACCAGGTCAGTATTTCTAAGCCTCAGTTCATGCTGTGTAAAATGAGAATACAAGTGGACTAATACACATCAGAACAAAATGACCAAACAAGGCAAATCATTCTGAATATAAGACATCTGTGTTAATAATTATGCTGATAAATACCTTACCCCTGTGAAAACAGGACAAACTAAAAGGAAAAGAACAATTAATAATCATTCAGACTTAAGACCAGAGGTCAAAACCATGGAATTATACCTGAATTTGAGAACACAGACAACAGAGTAGTTGAATATTTCTGCAACATACATCTGATTTTTAGCATATTTGGGAAATAGCCGCACCAGTGCTTACACACCCTGAAGTAGAAAACTTTAATATCCTGATGGTTTTTAAAGATGGTAATCATTGCTCAGTTTTAATTTAGGAAACACTCTTCTTGTCTCCACTTAGAGAGCCCTACAGGCATTTAAACTATTAATCCAACATGCTTTACAAGAGGTATGCTGGTGATTTTAACATGTGTTACTTACCACTGGGAACATGTTCAGACTTCGACTAAAGAGCTCTATGCTGAAAGGCCTACAGTTCCTGTGCTGGTTAAGTAAATAAAAATGAAGAGTTGAAAACTGTGTGGAAGATAGCTAACCTACCTTAACCATAAAGCCTCTGCTGATCTCAGTGAACAGTTTTCAAAAATTAATTCAGCCTCTCAATAGAAGGCCTTATTCATCATTCACAAAGTTCTGCTCAATCTACTTCATTTTCCCAACTTGGCACATTTTGCTTTCTTGCCATTATCATTCAAGTTTCTTGTTCTCTTATATTCTCAGAGGAAATGAGCATTCTTTTTTTATATAGTTTGTCCCATTTGATGGTGGGGTCTGCTATTTTGGTTCTTGCCTTCCATTTGGCACAGTCACAGGCTAGGTCTTGTCGAACCTGGGACAATTTCATGTCGTTGTCAAAGGTGTTCAACCAGAGCTGTTCTAGTCATCCCCTCAGTCGGGATCCACTGACCTCCTGGATGAGACCCTTTTTGTGCAGAGTTTCCTCATCAGCACGCAAGACGTATCCATACCAACACAGTCAGGTTTCAACGCATCTTGTCAGTGATTGGTATGACACCACATTTAAATTGGATGTCATCGTTGCACACATGATCATTTTGTGTTAGGACTGGGGTCCATCAAAGCATCAAAAGAAGAGAATATTGGGTAGAATTGAGATCTTACATGGAGCTGTTCATAGCAGTGAATGTGATGAGGATCTTTACATAATCCATAATCTTCTGACCATAGTAGCAGAATATCAAAGCCCAGCCTCCCACTCCATACAGGAATACAGATCAAAGAATATCTGCCAGGTGGTTGTCCAAGTTTCTCTTGAATGCCTCCATTGTTTGAGCACTCACCATCTCTTGAAATAATTAGTTCCTTTGCCATACTTCTCTAAAAGTAAGGAAGTTATTCCTGATATTTAGCTGAAAGCTGGATTCCCTTAACTTGAGCCCATTTTTGCACGTTATGCACTCTGGGATGATAAGAGACCAGAGCCTGCCCATCTTCTGCATGACAGCCCTTCAGATATTTAATAAGTGCTATCCTATTGTCCATTAGTCTTCTTTTTTCTAGGCTAAACATGCACAGTTCTTTCAGTCTTTCCTCACAGGGTTTGGTTTCCAGCCCCTTGATCATCCTTCTCATTCTCTTCTCAAATTGTTCCAATTTGTCAGCATCTTTCTCCAAGTAATCAAGATATCGTGGGAAACTTTGTCAAAAGCATTGCTGAAGTCGAGGTATATTACATCTACAGCATTTCCTCTGTCTACCAGGCAGGATACCTGATGAAAAAATGAGGTCAGGTTAGATCAGGAGGATTTAGGAATATTTTTGAGATTTGCATTGCTTTCCAAAACTAGAGTTCCACCATCTCTACCACCATCATTACCACTGTTGCCACCAACACCATCACAATTTCTTTTGTAATCCATGTGTACAACAAAAAAATGTCTTGAGGAACTTAGCTACAGAAGTTTTCTTCCCATTCATTTCCATTGGACACACCTGGAAATGTAAACTAAGACCTTTCTTTTCCTCTCAGGAAGGAATGTATTCACTTGAGATATTGCTACTAGCATCAGTGAAGCTTCCCTCTTGCACTTGCTGCTCATCTACAATGATAAATTTTAAAGGAAGTGATATGAATAATGGCAATGTAAAGGTTATTTTAAATCTATCACTTCCTTCACCACCCATGACACTTGAAAATCTAGTTGTTCCACTCATATTGAAATTGCCATTTTCACCGTCCTCATGGTGCCATTTAAAATAACCACCCAGATCCCTGTAGAAGATAAACAAACAAAAAAACTAATGTATTTTTAACCCCATAAGACACACTCACTCACCCTCAACAGTAAGGATAAATGTCTGTGTGTCTTATGGGGTGAATGCATCCCAGCCGGCAGCCTCCAGAGCAGCTGCAATGGAGGCCTTTGGATCCCATGAAGCTTCTCTACCTGGCTGTTATAAAAAAATTACCTTGCATGATTGTTTTGTTCCATAGAATATGGATAGAGGTCATTCTGCCCAAATGAAGACCATAGAGATAAGAAATAGATTAGAGAGTAACCACCCACCATGATGACCATAGTGCTGAATCTCTATGGTCATCACGGTGGGTGGTTATTTTCTAGCTGCAACTCTATGGTCATCATGGTGGGTGGTTATTCTCTTCTAGCCCATTTCTCATTTCTCTGGTCTTCAATTGAGCAGAATGATCTCCATCTATTCTACAGAACAAACCAATCGAGATCCTGGGTGTGTGTGTGGGGGGGGGGCAGCTTGCCTTCCCATTTTACTTTCCAGCCATGCTGCTCCGGTCCTCCCAACAGCAATATGCATGCCTTTAAAATTTAGGTGTGTCCTATGGTCCAGTGCGTCTTATAGGGCGAAAAATATGGTAACTAAAAATATTGCAGTTACAAAATCCCTTCTTGCTCATAGATATCATATAAACATTATAGATATTCATGCAGAAATCTTGTTCAGTTTTACTTAAGAACAGTCCTACTTCTCTATCCCCACCAAAATCCCAGGACCACCATCACTTTCCCTCAATTTCCCATATCTGACTATAAAAATACTGTATTTTAAAGTTCAGGGTTCTTTAGTTTTTCCTTTTCTCACAGTATGTCACACTTGTCAGTTCTGCATGCCTCTGTGCTTCTGGTGCTCAGCCAGAACTAGAATTGGACTGAGATTTCCTGGCAATTTTTTGCTGAGTCCAGAAGTTTTAGTAAGCTCTGGATAAACAGCTATATTTCAGGGGGCTATCCAAAATGAAGCTGACCTCTAAAATCTTTGGTGTCTATGGCATCCATGTTGATAATTCCAGCACACAAATTTCCTGCCAAGGTTGGAATGGGTAGTCAGTTGCCACAGATGGAGCAGAAGCTATTTTGTTGCTGTTTTGTTTCACAGAACAGCTTTAATTCCCTGTTACTGCTCATTTCATTTCTCTTTTTTTACAACATATCACTTCAAATCAAGACTAATGTGTCAGAACTGTAATTACAATTGCGTCTTTGAAGACAGAATGTATGCTATATGATACTCTTCTTATTGCCACCACTACCATCATGTGTGGTTTCAGGTTCCAGTGCTCCTTAAAGGGTCTCATTCATAGCTATTCAAATTACTGTATTAGATTCTGATCCATCCTTCAAGAATCACACTGATGTTAGCCCTCAGCTTGGAAAGAATGAATGGAAAGAACACAGAGAATCTGTTCATAACTGAGTAGGAGGAGAATATTGTGTGTCCTGGAACATCATCTTCTCACTAGTAATAGGTAGATGGATTCAGCATGCCACCACACTTATTCTACTTCAATGTAACTTTTCAAGCTCTGCATTAATTGTTCAAGGATTCTTTCCAGTTATTTGTCTTCTGTATTGAAGCATGAATTGAAATTGCACTGATAAGCCATATGTGGTGTGTGTGAGGGGGAATGACAGTATAACATGAGATTCAATCACTTTGTATAGGGAGTCTTATCAAATTCACTGATGGGCATTTGAGTTCTAAATGATTTGAAATGCATCAGCAAGTGTTAGCACCTTCTGATGATTAACAAGTAGTAGCTGCAGAGTCTTCCCTCTAAAATTAGATTACTGAAATCAAGAGTGTCAGTGGAAGAACAGTTTGTCCTGGCTTCAAGCAAAGTCGGGCAGCTGCAAAGGTTCGAAAGAGAACTTTGTGTGACCCATGATTCAGCTTAGTGAGCTAGTTTAGGGCCTTCTAGATTGGCAACGGATATGTTCCTCAGCAGTGTTAAGAAAGATCCAAGGATCAGTCTACTTGACTGTTGTCCATCTTGTTCTTTACTACAGGAAACAATTTATACAGTATGTGAATGGGTCCGTTTCTATGTGTCAGTTCTGGTACTGAAAACAAAAAGTATCCTTGGAAGCACAATCCTATGCTGCCCTTTTGCCCTCGTCTGCAGCGGGTGGACCACATTTCTAATAGAAGGCCAAGTGAATCCTGTAATCCCCAACCCTCCTGTGTTAAAGGTTGACAAAGGAATGGAACCCACACATATCAATGTTTTCTTGCTTGAGAGGTAAAGTGTTAAATTTTGAACTGCAGGCTTTTGGATGGCAGTATATCCCCAAGAGGACTTCAAGTAACCACAAAGTTTTGTTGATAGAACAAAGCAAATTGTTCCCAACAATTAAAGCAAATATGCCACTTGAAATTACTCCATGGGAATAATGTAAAAATCCAAAAAGAAAAGGAAAGAAGGAGAGGAGAGGAGGGGGCCGGTTTTCTTAATATTTTGGGGGGGAAATGAAGAAACAGTTTGATTAAGGACCCTTGCTTATTTTACGATTATCAGTGCTTGATTCAAATCCAGAGAAGATGATAAGAATGGATTGGAGTATTACATGCAAGAGTGAACATTTCACTTTAGCACTTATTTCCTTAAAAACTGCGCTTGTGTTGGGGGGGGGATCAGTGTCAAGAGCTGGAAAACCTGTTGCTAAGGGTTATATCAGCACCACTTAACACCTTCTCCAAGAAATCAAAGAACAAAACAACAGGGGTCCCAACTATTTGTAATAATTGAAATGGCAAAGAATACTGCCTTAATTTGTGACCCAAAATGTATTTCTACTATATAATCAAGGTCTGCAGTTCTCGGCAAAGTAAGGACACCATGAAGACATAGCCTGCTATACAAGGACAAAAAGAAGTTGGTGCTACTTTAGCTTAGCTGAACACTACTTGAGCAGATTAAATAGAGGTTATTAGATAATAATAATAATAATAATAATAATAATAATAATAATAATAATAATAATAATAATAATAATAATAATAATAATAATAATAAATGCCATCTGTTGTGTTATGAAATACACACAACAGATTGAGGTGGGTTGCAAGCATGCTCAGCGTCCCAGGTGTGTGGTATCCGAGTCTCTCAGTGCATCTCTGGGTCGCCTGGGACTGAAGCTCTTTTATTAGGGGTAGTAAACAACATCACAAGGGAGGGGGTGAGTAGAATTGACAATTCAACAGAGGAAGACAAAGGAGGAGGGATGGTCTTTGGTCACGTAGCCTCCCGATCTGGGGTAGGGAAACCTTATATGGAAGGAAATCCTTGCCAGTGGGGAAGAGGGGAGAGGTGCTTGGGCTGGTCATGTATGCCTCCAGACCAGATGTTGCCTGATCAGCCTGATATCTGGGTAGCCATCTGTTTTCTCCCTGAGTCATAACTGTTGGGGGCTGACCTCTGCCATAGCTCAGGGTTATCCAGAGTTCCCTCTGGCCTGGTCTTTCCACACCTGGCCATGCCCTTCTGGTGGGTGACCTCAGTCCCTAGGCTTAGGGCTTGCTTCAGCGTTTTGCCAGGGCCTATTGGGATTCAGAGCCTCTATGTGGGCTCCCTACAGCCATCAAGACAATTCAGACATATGGCAGCCCTTTTCAGAGTTTTCTAGGTAGAGAATACATAGAAGTGGTTTACCATTCCCTTCTCAAGGGGCTGTCCCAGGACTGTGCAATTTTCCATGACTGCACAGGCTGGCTCTTCTCCCAGAAGACATAGTGGCAAACTGATCTTTCAAGTTCAACCTCTGGCTCCAGAGTAATTCACTGAGCTCCAGTAATTCACTGACCTCTCCAAACAGCTGCTAGTCATGCAACGGATAATCTTACAAAACTAGGCTCAAAATTGCCATGCATTCATTCTGTACCTGGTCTCTCCACCACCACCTAAGTTTCCTGCTTCTTTCTCTTGGAGGCCTCTCCCTGAAGGCCTGCTAAATCATTGCTAGATTTCCTTTGGAACTAAAGGCCATTCTACTAAACAATAAATGTCTCCTTGAGACCAGGCCAAGCTAAAATCATTTAGAAGGAAAGAATTGGATTGAAGAGGGAAAATAAATTCTCCCCTCCTCGTTCCACTGACGGCAGCAATTCCATCACCAAAAATAATTCTACTTCTTCCAGGCTCTGTCTGTACTTTGGTAAGTTTGAGGCCCTCGGTATAACATATAAAGGGCCTGTGAACATACCTTAGATCTTTGTAGGTTCCATGTTTAACAGTGATGTCAGTGTCTGAAGGTCAGATGCATAGGAGACATGATTTTCCTCCATATGGAAACTGTTTCATTATTTTGGTGAACTATAGGTGCTCTTCCCGTCTCCTGCCTTCTAGCAAATATTTGCAGGGAATAGCTCAAAAGATTCATTAGCCTTGAAGAATATTTTCCTTTCAGGAATAACATGTATTTCTGAGAGATTATGTTGTGACAGAAATGGCAAATTGTTATGACAGTGAACTGACTGGACAATCCAGTTATATCAAAAAGCTCTTTTCATGTGCAAAATGGGGGTGAGGAAACACAGCCACCAATTAACTGGAGAGAGTGACAAATGTATCATATTCTGTGCCGCTTTTCAAAGCAGCAGTCACACTAGCCTCTTTCAGCAAAAAGCATCCAGGGGACCTGGGGCACCATTAAGATGAATCCATTTTAGCATTAGCTCTTGTAGATTGTAATCCATTTCCTCCTGGATATGAAGTATGATTGGAACTTCACATAGATAGGTGCAGTGTACTTTGTTAGGGATGGATGGATGGATGAATCAGAGCATGGCCAGCTGCAAAAAAAAAAAGGGGGGGGGTTATTTGTATATATTTGACAGTTTAATTACATGTCATGCACTTGAAAAAATAGGTGATAATCCAGGGAAGGCACACATTCAAATAAAACTTTTTGCTTTAAAGGTGTCACCAGATCCTGTGGTGGCAGTGGGAATCAAATGCTCCCATACTACTAAGTAAGGCAGTAGAAGTTCCTGAATCTGTTCTCCTCAGTTCTGAGGTCCAAAAAAAATTATGAAATTATAGCTGGAGCAGCTCATAGATGGTGCACTGTATTCAAATGCAGAATATATTTGAATACTGAGAAGATTAATGCCAAAACCAAGCACTTCTTCACAGTATTTAGCTCTCAAAATTTAGCTTTTCTAACCCAGGATGAGATATCACCAGGTGTATTGATTTTACTACTTCACCCTCATTAGTTGTAAATTTAAAAGTAAAAGAGAAAAAGAAATTTCATCAGAGAAAAAGTCCCCCTTGTAACACTTCCTATGGATAAAAGAAAGAACTGCATAATGAACACTCTTTCCATATCTTTTTTTCCTCATTTGTTTAGTTGATAACTCAGGGCTTAAGAAGGAGCACATGGGAAAGTTCAGCAAAGGCACATCAGAGGGAAAGACAGCATACCTTGTAATGAGGAGGTAGAAGGGTATACTGCTTAACTTTCAGAATGCAGGGCTAAATTATAGCCCTTAAGGTTAAAACCTTCATAGTAAACACATTATAATCAGTTACTGGTTATAGCTTTGAAACAATCTGCCTTGCCATTTCCTGTGTATTTGGCACAAATAGTGCTCAGATGAATGTACAAGGAAAAGTTAGACTATAATCATGAATGACTGTATGCATAACGAGTAATTCTGTGCCTACATATAGGGAATTTTTGCTTCTTTTTAATCTTTGAATTGCCAAAGAAAGAAACAAGGCCGGGTGTCCTTCTTTAGAAGTGATATGTGGTTTTATAGCATTGTGGCGAGGCTGGCTGAGGGACATGACTTGGTAGCATGCCAGATACTCTTGGACTGATTAAATACAGTATCCAGTCATCTTTTAAAGAACCCATTTCTCCAACCTCGAGACCGCCATGTGTGCTTTCCTTGTGGCAAACGTGGAATAGAAATAAATAGTGCCAGATTCATGAATGATCTGAATCTATTTTAGGCACACCAACTGTCCTATGGTATAGGCATCATTTAACAATACAGAAGGGGGGAAACACTGTTAATTGTACAAGATATTTTACAGAAAAGCTGGACGTCTTCCACAGAGGCAATAGCAGAAGCTTCTGATTGACAGGTTTCATTCTTTGGCTGTGGAATAGGGTGCCATGGGGTACTAACTGAGCTGTGGTAAACTATGAACAAGCAAGATTATGGTATTTGCATGTGCCCACAACATGGCTTACTCTGCCACCACCAAAAATGAAACATAGATGAAATTAAGATTGGCCTTTCATTAGAGAGAAGGGGTAATGATAAATTGTATATGTACGAATTAGACATGGGCACGACTCGGCGAAATTGTCCTTTCTGTTTTCGGTTATCGTTTACATTATGTAACAGAAACGGTAACGATAATTAAGCTGTCAGAACTCGAACTCAAACCGAAAAAAGAAAAATTTGGTCAGGTTTTTCATTTCCATTTGTGGCATCATAGCGATCGTGCAATGCGAAGCACAGAAAAAGTTTTTAATTTTTTTTTAAAAAAAACCCGACCCCCCAGCCTGGTGCAAGCAGCCCAGGACAGGAGAAGAGGGGGGGGAAGGCTGGGGACCCCCCAGAAACCACCCCTCTGGTAGGTGGCAAAGCCCCAGGCAGGCATATTTTCGCCTGCTTTTTTGGACGGGAGTCGGGTTTTTTTAAAAAAAACTTTCAAAAACTTTCTGTGCTTCGCATCGCGCGATCGCCGTGATGCCACAAACAGAAACGAAAAACCCGACCAAATTTTTCTTTTTTCGGTTCGAGTTCGAGTTCTGACAGCTTAATTATCATTACCGTTTCCGTTATGTAACGGAAATGATAACCGAAAATGGAAACGACAATTTCGCCGAGTTATGCCCATGTCTACTCATATACTTTAAACTGCTCATTCCAGCACTATGACAAATCTGCAAATAGTGCGGATCTACAGAACAGTCCTTCTGCCGAAAGGGCCAAGTGGCACATTTCTTATAAATACAGTAATGGAGCAGGGTCATTCTGAAAATCAGGGAGCTTTTTTCTTTTTGGTGAACCTGTAAGCAACCTGTTGATTAGTAATTGAAGAAGAAGGAGGGAGGGATGGAGTGGTGTTTCAAACTGGAATGTTATATATTTACAATTTATGACAGATTCTGTTAATATTGGTTTTGCTAGCCACGACTCCTGTATTGTAGATATACTCTTAAAAATTATTCATGGCATCTGTGTCTCACTTTATTGGGTGCACCTAAGGTAGGCCACATTAAAATCCAAAACTATTATTATAATTTTTGAGACCTCTACTTAGTAAAATGGCATTTTAATATTACAACCTCTTCTTCATTGTCTTAAATCATTTTGTGAGCCATCATGGATGCCTGCATTAGGAAAAAAAGGTGGGATATGAATACAAAGTTTAGAGCAGCAGTTCTCAACCTTGGATTTCCAAATGTTCTTGGACTAAAACTTCCAGGCGTTTCACCTGGCCAGGTTTTCTGGGTGTTGCAGTTCAAAAACATCATGTATATAACACTGTTCTTGGTGGTGGTGGTACTAGTGTTGGTTGTGCCAGATTTGTTCCACATTATTTTTAAGAGGTTTGGTGCATGGTGTCAAAGTTTTGCATTTATTTGTGTATTTGTTGCTATTGATGTTGCAGCTTGAATATGTTATCTTTGTAATCACCAGTGCCATTTTATATTTTCTGTCTTCTTTTTTAACACTTAAATATAACTAAACATCTTGATGCACAAACAGTTGTATATTGCAAGACATTGCATACCTTTTGAAATGAAAAAGACCATGTTGTTGTATCTATGCAGGAGAGATGGATGACCACTTGTACTCATTATCTTAGGTATGTGATCTGCCACTGGACTTACTTTATTCCAGAAGCAATAAATGATTTAAAACATTGCAGGAAAGTAATAACATCTTTGTTATATAAAACCATAAATTTAGAAGTGTCTTCTATTAACAGGGCATTATCAAGCTAGTCTTGTGAGTTTTTTTCCCTTTGAATGAGAATTTAATTCATGCAGAAACTTTTGTTTCTTTCTTTTAACATAAATGGCACAGTTGTCTAAGCTTAAATTCTGTTGATTTTGGAAAGATGCTTTGGAGCTGTATATTCTTTTGTATGTGTGTTACTGTACTAATGAAGTCCTTGGCATGATTCCTATGTATAGTTAAAAAAACAAAATGTTTTGTCAGCATATATTCTGGAAACTTTTATATATCCACATTCTGCTATATATTAGCTACTTTAAATATATTTAATTTAGTAAAATTAAATATTATTTTATTATATGAAAATCATATATTCTATTTTATCTAAATACTAGATATTCCTTTATTAAATTAGAAAAACAGTATTATTGCCATTGAATGAATCAACAGTTTGGTTTTACATAAATATTTATTCATGATATGTACATAATACAATAGAACAGTATGATTTATTTATTTTATTGGTTTCCTCTTAAATATGTATAAATTGATTTTTGGAACTATAGGCTATAATCATTGGTATCTGTGTATAGTTTGTGCAGCTTGCTTGGTATACATCTCAATTGCACAATTGAGCATGCAAGCAGACATTGATAAAGAACTAGACCCAGACTTACCTGAGGCCTACATTGTGTCAAGGGTGGTGGCCTGGTCTCTCCTCAGCCCTGCTCTGGTGGCTCCAATATGATGGCAGCTATAAACAAATTCTGGGTGTGTCTAACCACACTTGGCCAATAAAAGTATTCTTCTAAAAGTATTCATGTACCATGCCTCCTGGGATTTTAGAAGCATTGAACCCTTGTGGATGATGCTGGCAGAATCTGTCTGGCCAGCATGACTGGGGTGGAAAAAACTGCTGGATGGCAGACCTGAGGGGTGGAGTATTCAGTCCAGTTAACTAGTGCAAGGTCTGGCAGAATTACCCTCCATTAGAGATGGGCACAAAATGAATTTTTTATTGTTTCATTATTCATTATTCATTTCCTTATGCAACAAAATGAATAATGAACTCCCCCCTCAAATGAAAACAAAATGAAACAAAACAAAAAATTTCATTTTGTTTGTTTCATTTTTCATTCTCGCCACTGCCACTGACCAGCCCGCACAGAGGGGGCTTCCAAAGCGGCAGCGCTGATCAGCTGTAGCGCGGCCAGGGCTTATTTTTAAAAAGCACCCTCAGCCGGCCACACTATAGCTGGTGGGCACTTGGGGCTGTCAAAAAAAGTTTTAAAATCACTCCTTTTCCCCCACCCGATTGGGTAGGGGAAAAGGCAGGATTTTTATTTATTTATTTATTTATTTAGGGGCTGAGCCCCAAGCGCTGATCAGCTGTAGCATGGGCTTGGGGGAGCAAAAAAAAAGTTTACAAATTGCTCCTTACCTCCCACCCGATGTGTTTTACAGCACTTGGGGCTCAGCAAAAATAATAATAATAAAAAAATCCCCTGATTTCCTTGCGCCTGATTGATGGGGGGAAATGCAGGATTTATTTTTTTTAATGTTTTTTATTAAATTTTAAACTACATACAACATAAGAAAATGAAAGTAAAAAAAAAACTACAACAAACAATATAAGTGCACCCCCTGCAGGATTTAAAAACTTTTTTTGCCAGGGTGTCCACTCTCACTCTGTTTCAGGGTCTCAAAGGGCCCAGTGTTTGTAAGGCCTGCCATGGCCATACCAGGGGGGTCCACTATCTGCCTTGGTGTTCTTCATGATGCCAGGGGATCCACACTCTCCCTGCATACCTAAGGGTCTGAAATGGCCCATAATGTTCGTTAGAGCTGCCCTGGACATAGAGGTGTCTTTTATACTTTGGACATTCAAGGGAGTTCCACTCACACTCTTTCTTCATACCCGAGGGTCATATGGCCGAAGCCCAATGTTTATTTCTTGCCTGCCTTAGCGGGTGCAATTCTGATACACCCAATGTGCCTTGGTAGGATTAAAGGGAAGAGCTTGAGGAAGCTCCACTGTAATTTCCATGCTGCTAGATGCCTGGGATCAGTATTTTCAAATACTTTAAATTACAATTTTTTCCATGGGAGCCCCATTTGCAGTTGAATACCTTGGCCCCCTGTACCCAAAACCTCTCCAAATTGGGGGTGCTTCAAGGGGAGAGTTTGAGGGAACTCCACTGTAATTTCCACACTGCTAGCTGTCTGGGATCACTATTTTCAAGCACATACTGTAACATTGCAATTAGATTTTTTTCTGGGGGCAGCCACTATAAAGTTGAATAATTTGCCCCCCCCCGAACCCCAAATCTCTCCAAATGTGGAGGGTTTCAAGAGAAGAGTCCAAGGAAGGTACTCACTAAATTCGGTGCCTCTAAGACTCAGGGGCCCAATTTTATAGCGTAACAAATTGGTTCATTGCTATTTCATTTTGTACAATTTTTTTAAAAAAAATCATTTCTAATGAAATGAAAAATAAATCATGGGGGAAGAAAATGAAACAAAATCAAACACAATTTTTCCATTTCATGCCCATCCCTACTCAGAACCAACAATGGTTCTGTGGGAAGTAAACCAGTATGCCTACACTATGCCATGAATGTCAGAAAGACAAAAAATAGACCCACATAGCTTCAAGCTTTATTAGCTGGTCACAAGAAGAAAAAAAATAAAAATACCAGCTACAAAACTGCTGACAGGTGAAGAATTATATGTCATCCTGACCTCAATAAGTAGAGTATTTTAGAGTTCAGGATTGAATGGAGTGAAATTTTAACCCATTAAGCAATTAAGTAACGGCTTCAGACACTCTCCTCAGTGAGCCTCCAGATGGAATTTAGTACATTTGTAAAATGAATAAATTATAGATGGAGGAAAGAGATGTGACTATGTCTAATAGGTATGGCCATTAACATTGACCTAGATAGTGCATTCAAATAAGGTTTGATCTCCTTGCAGTCCAGTGCTCCTGCTAATGTCAGCCTTCTTTATGTAGTTTCATACATTACTGGGAATGAAGTGATGTCTCTGCTCTTTAGGATGCTATCTACCATTGCAAGCCCTTAATCGCCATCTGCTGAGGAGCCCACTCTGTCATTGCCTCCATTTCTTCTCTATTTGCCTGGACCATGATCTTAGATTAGGCTTTCCTAAAGTTTTCTAATAAGTAGTATCATCTGCGTAAGGTTGTTGATATTTCTTGAATCTTATCCGGCTTGGAGCTCATGATGTACTCTCAGCATATAAGTTAAATAGCAAGGTGACAGTATACAGCCTTTTCTTTCCCGATTGTCTCATATGAACGGTTGCCTGTCCCACATATAGATTTCTTAGGAGACAGATAAGGTGTTCAGGCACTTTCTCTTGCCATAGAGTTCCTTGCCTAATAAATGGGAAGACTTTTGTCTGGTACCCCTTTTCATGTGAGCTTGCTGATCCGGTGCCATATAAATCAATATAGAAGTTAGAACATGGTTAGTTTTCAGTCTTTGCACTTCTGAGAATATTGTCCTTTATCATATCAAGACACGAAATGCCCCTTTAATATCTCCAACATTGACCTAGATAGTGAAATAATGGTGAAGTGCTTGCTAATGTCATATGTAGTTTCTTTGGGAATGAAGGAGAATAGCTCATTCTGGAATGGATTAGGCTCCTAAAGTTTTCTAATAAGGTGAAATGGGACGCTACAGTGACACTCTCTCTCGTCCTTGGGAAAGTGGATATAAAAATGTGTATGGTACAGTAAAAAGTGGGAATTTCAAAAACTCTTCTGCCCCAAACAGCATTATATGAAGGGAAATTGCTCGGGCTTGCTGATCCGGTGCCATATAAACTAGGCAAAAGTTTTCAGTCTTTGGGAAATGCCAACTCCACTAAGGATGTGTAGTAGTAAAAAGATATTTAGCATGAAGGGTGCGAAATGCAAAATTTCAGGGAAATCCCTAAGGAAGAAATTTAGCATTTGCGAGATGCAAAATTCCCAGAAACTTTGGAAATATGGTAAAAAAAAACTGATTTCACCCAATTTTTCCAAAGTCCCCAACCCACGGTTTTAAAATTTCAAGAAATTTTGCATCTCTACTGTGATGAAGTCGATTGAGTCATGGACTAGGATCTCCAGGCTTGATAAACAGGGTACTTCAAAGGCCAGATGCAGGGGAGCAGTATCAGGAGACAGATATCGAGTCTTGTGAACTCCCAGAGGCATTTGGCGGGGCCACTGTAAGATACAGGAAGCTGGACTAGATGGGCTCTTGGCCTGATCCAGCATGGCTATTATGTTCTTATGTTCTTAGGTTCTCAGGATACCTATGTTCAATTCCCCAGCAGTGCCATGGAAATTTGCTGGGGGTCGGACCTGTAAAGCCACTCTACTTCCTCATCTACCTTGAACATCCTATTAGAATTTCCAATTAGAATCAGTCAGTCCAACCTTACAGATTTGCTTATACCTATTTTCCCTTTCGGACGTCTCATCCAATTCTTCATTTCTCCTCAGAGTGTTATTTTTCCTCTTGTTATGGTCTCACCAAGCCCTTGAAGTACTCACAAGTCACTTGACATTTTCCTACTTCAGACATTGGTTCCTCTATTTTACTAAAGTGAGTCCTGAGTAAACCCTACTTAAATTAATATAATAATTCCATTGATTTAAATCATAGCTCATGCTGAGCCCTTTATGCCATTTGATGTGCATTTTTAAAATGAAAAGCAAGTGCAGTCCTACCAGTCTGGACTGGGATCCTGGCAATGGAATATATGGATTTGATGCCAATGGATATTTTTGGGTGCTGGGAAGACTCCAGATGCTTACAGAATATCTAGGAACATTTGGTGGCATTGGGCAAGGGGAAAATGTTAAAGCCACCCTCCCATAGCAAAGAAGCATGTGAATTCAGAATGCCCCTCTATCTGTCATTAAAGTTGTTCATTTCATTTTCAGTGGTGTACTTGTATCCACAGAGACCCAAATATTCTTCACCTTTCATCCTCATTTTGCCACATGTGTGATGAGCTGATGAAATAGTGAGCCAGGAAGGTTCTGGGAGGCCTGAAGATGCATGGAAAATTTCATTAGGGAATAGGACTGATCAAAACGTGACCTAGAGATTACATGACTTTCACCCCCTTCTCCCTTCGCATTTTAAATCCTAAGGGGACTGTTGCAAAAAGCAGTGCCAGGAACACCATATTCTACTGAGCCTCTATTTCCTTCCACAGTGTTCTGTGAGAACAATACTATGCCATAACATGAGATGCCCACCGATTTAATAGAGATGGGTAGTGGTGAAATGGCAGTATGAATGCTGTTGCCACCACATGCAGTAGTGAAGATAGCATTATCCATCTCAGGCTTATTTTCCTAGGACAGGCAAGACTGTGTCTCTGGGAAGATCACAGGCAGGAATGTGAAGTGATTTCTGGATCAATTGAATTGTGAAACACAAGTTACACAGCATAAGGCTGATTACATCACCAGTTGGAACCATTTTTAGGAAATTAAACATTTCCTACCACAGTCTTAAGGTATCCTTCCATTTTTAAGTGCTTGTGGGGGCCATGGGACAGGAGGACACTTTAATTGCCAAATATCATTGCCACCAGTAAAGTGGTCCTAGGAGTGACCATTTTCACTGACTGAAGGATTCCCTTCCTGTACCCCCCCCAAATTGAGAGGCTAAGAATTCCTTACATGGAGATACAGTGATGTGTGTGTGTGTAGGGGGGTGTTGGGGTGTCTTCACATATTCATATCTGCCTACAATGCAGCTATTAAAGACATTGAACCTTCATCTATGGACAGGTGGGAGAAATCCACATTCATTGCGTGTTTGTGTTTGGGATGGTGTTTTAGACCAGTACAGTGAAGTGTTCTTTGTAGTGTATGCTTCCCCCCCCACACACACACACATAACTGAACAACAATTTCACTTAGGTTACAAGGTAAAGAAAACGTTGTATAACTTTGGTCTCTTCCTTTCCAATCTTATAGGATTTATAAGTACTGGTACATCTTATCTGACCAGGGCCGGCGCTAGGTTTTTTTTGCACCCTAGGCGAGGGGGGGTGGGGGGGCAGGGGGTGGGGGGCAGGCAGCAGTGGGGGGTGGCACGGGGTGGCGGCAGGGGGGTGGCATCAGGGGGTAGAGATGGGCACGGGGGTAGGCGGCGATGGGTGTGGGGGCGGCGGGCAGATGGCAATGGGCAGCAAAGGGCGGATGGCGACTGGTGGGCGGTGGGGGTGCTGTGCCTGGGCTCCGCAGTTTGCTGGGCTTATGAAGCGCTACCAAGGAAGAGGAGGAGGAGGGCGGTGTGCCTAGTGGGGCAAGCAGCAGCCAATCCAGCGAGGCAGAGACCCTCCAAGGAGGCAGCCCATTGTGACAAAACCCTGGAAACAGGAATAATGAATATACAAATCATCAGCCAATCCCAGCAGGAGGGCGTGGAATGGTATGATATAAAAAGGGTGGAGCCTAGTCAGTTGAGGCAGTTCAGTTGAGTTAAGTTGAAGGTTTTGAGAGTGAGTGCTGGGAGAGAACACTGCTCTGTGAGAGTTCTGTCAGGCAGTGAGGGCTATACTCTTTACTAGTTATTAAAGACAGGGGTGCTAGAAGAGTTGATGAAATCTATTATATGTTAAAGGTAACGCATACCATCCTCAGACATTGTTATATTTATTATTTTCTCAATAAACTTTGTTATTATTTTTATATTATACATCTGAGTCTGTCCCAATTCATGAGGCGATGATTTTAAAAGGTGGCAGCATTAACAAGTGAATAAAAGGTGGCAGCATTACCATTTCCAACACAATTACACGTGTAAAAGGGAGGTGTCATCACAATTTGGTGGCACAGCAGTGGGATGTTGAAATAAAGCCAGTTGTGCTTTGAAAACTCCAGTCTGTGAAAGGGGTGACGTCACACCCGTGGCCTATCCAGCCCCCCCAAGGCCGGGCTCTTAGGTGAGCGGGAGCTGCAGACAGCCCACTGCCAGGGGGGATGGTTCTGAGCATGGACAGAGTGCCGTATCCCCCTCCCCCATGAGCCTCCTCATTCCAGGGCAGCTGTGGGAGGGGGCGGACCCCCCCTCTGTCTCTCCTCCCCCTCACTTTCTGGCCGCTCAGCCCTTGGCAAGGCGTGGGGGCTCCACCGGCCGTCCCTCTTTCCCTCTCGTTCAGGCTTCTGGGGTGACCGGAGTCTGCTGGGGAGAGGGTGCTGCCTGGCCAGAACGTGTGCACCTTCCCAGATGGCTGGCGGATCTCGGAGGGCACGGGAGCTCGGAGGGTGGAGGGCGGTGGCGGGGGGGAAGCGGGGGACAGCAGGCTGGCCAGCGCCCTCTTCATTTCGGTGCTCTAGGCAGCTGACTAGTTTGCCTTAATGGTAGTGCCTGCCCTGTATCTGACATAAACTCAATAATGGTCTTCTGTTGGAACGGCAAGCCAACAATGCATACTGACTGAGTGATCAGGGGCTAGCTTTTCAATAGTGTTCTGCCTCTAGCTGAAGTAAGTAGTGAGTGCCAGGGAGGCAGAGGGAAATGCTTGGAAACTGCCAGCTGTCTTTGCCCACAAGACAGAAACCAGGTAGTCCTTCATGTACTATGGACATTATGTTGAAACTGACCCATCTGTTAATGGCCCATTATGAAAATGATCAACTACTTTATGGTCCTTGTATTTCTCCAAATGTTGGTTATATTTCTCCCCACGTTGACTCTGCTGATTTGTTCCTCTGCCTATATACAGAATGTCAATAATTGAGAAAACTACCAAATGACACAGAGATTCAAAATGAAGCTTTTATTTCATATTTGATTGATAGAGTTTGGTTCCATGACCAGAATCCAAAATAGTACTTACACTGAGAGCAGAAGCTTGCCAATGAATCCAGGAAGAGATTATTATTTCCCTCTATGCTTTACATCAGTGCTCCCCAACCTTTTTGTCCCCACGGACCGGTAAATGTTTGATGATTTTCCGTGGCCCGGGGTTGGGGGTGGGGAGATGGGAGGTGTGGGGGGGGGGGGTCTGGCGGGGGGGAAGGGGAGGGTGTGGGGGGGATGGGGGGGGGGGAGGAGGGGGGGGGGGGGGGGGGGTGGGGGGGCTTGGAGCGTGTGCCTTGCGGGGGGGGGGCCACGGGAGCGGCGGCGGTGGCGGCGCTCGCCGGCTGGGGGCATCGGGCGTGCCGCTCGCCCCCGCGCGCACGGGCGGGGTGGGTGGGAGCCTGGGGCTCCTGGGCGGGCGGGGCCCCGCCTCCTCCTCCTGCGGCCTTCGGACGGGCGGGCGAGCGGGAGGGGGGAGGGGAGGGAGGCCGGTGGGGGGGTGGCGTCCCCACGCGCCCCCCGGAGAGGCCAGTGTCCTTTCCTCAACCCTCCCCTGACACACACACACACACACACACACACACACACACACACACACACACACACACACCTGGCCCCCCCTCCTGCCGGGTCTCCGGGCCGAGAAGGGGGAGTCCGAGCGCCTCCCGCCGCCGCCGCCGCCTCTCTCACCTGCTGCTGGGCAGGGAGCCCGAGCTCTGGCCAGGCGCGAAACTCAGGAACTTGTCCGCTCTCCCGGGGAGGCGGCGAGGCGGCTGCTGGGGACTGGCGGAACCCGCCCCGCCCCGAAGGGGCTGCAACGAGGGCGGTAGCGCCTCCTCCTCCTCCTCCTCCTCCTCCCGCCGCCGCCGCCGGAGGAGCAGCAGCAACAGCAGCTGGGGCGATTGCGGCGGGGGTCGCAGGGGCGGCAGCGACCGCGGGGGGCGGTCACGGCGGTGGCGGAAACACCCGGGCCGGCCCGCGACGCCCCGCCCGCCCCCAACACAGGCGCAGTCCGGCGGCGGCGGCAGCGGGGGGGGCTCCGCCCTGGAGCGCGGCCGCAGGGAGGGTCCAAAGGGCGCGCGCCCCGGGGGAGGAGGAGGAGGGGCACCCACCTCCTCTTCCGACCGAGGGGGCCTTCAAGCTGCGGTGGCGGTGCGCGCGCGGGGGAGGCTCACCAGCGCCTCCCGCGCACGCCCCCTCCTCTCCGCCGCTCCCTGCGCGCCCGGCCCTCAGCTTCCTGCTGCTGCTGCTGCTGGTGGTGGTGGAGGGTGAGGAGGAGGAGGGCGGAGGAGGAGGGCGGAGGAGGAGGAGGATGCGCCGCCGCCGCCGCCGGGCAGAGGAGGAAGGCAAAGGCAAAGGCGGCGGCGGCGGCTCCTCCTGCACTCCTCCAGCCTTCCTCCTCCACCGGCCGCCCGCGGGAGATAAGAGGATGAGGAGGAGGGCGGCGGAGGAAAAGGGGAGGAGTCTCCCCGGCCTCCCCAGGCGGCCCGGTGCCGACCGGTCCACGGACCGGCACCGGTCCGCGGACCGGGGGTTGGGGACCACTGCTTTACATAATCCCTTTTATGTCCTCAGTATCTGTAACTGAGTACTGGAAAACCTCCAGCATATATCAGAGGGCTGGGAAGGATGGGAAATTGGATTTTACATCCTTTTTTGGGTGCACAGAGTTTATAAGGCCTGGGGAATCATTATTTATTTATTTATTTATTTATTTATTTATTTATTTATTTATTTATTTATTTATGTGTATACCACCTGTTTTCCAGAGAATCTTCGGGTGGTTTACAGCAATCACAGACTACAAAATATATAACAGTGTAATAATGTAAATAATCAAATAAATAAAAATAAATAAAAATTAAAAAGCAACTAAAAACTAAAGATAACCGGCAAGACAGTCTTATAACCCCAGGACTCAAACAACCAAAACAACCAAACCACAAAACAAAAATACACATTAGAAACACATTTTAGATCTGCTGAAGGGATTTTTCCATCAGCACTGTTAGTCATGACCAATATTTGGCTACTCTGTATTTTCCTTCTCCATTTATATATGTTTTTGGACAATGGTAGCCAGTTTTTGTACTCCAGTGGCCAACAGCCATAATCTATATACTACTGACGAAAAATCTGGTAATTGTCCAAAATATCTGCAGGGCATTAGGTAACATAGCTCTGCTCACTCCAGTTATTCTTTGTCTCATTTTTCTTTTATTTCCACTAACCTTTTAGTAGATACATTTCTAGTATCTAGAAAATAAAAATGTATGCTTATTATGACTTTTTGGCACAATTTGATTTTGCTGTCTACTCTGACATTGCCTTGTTTCAAAATTCCTTATGTCCCTTTTAAAATTGTTTTAACTGCAAGGTGACTTAATTCTGCAGTTGTGGAAGCTCCTGACAGGGAAAAAACCACTATATTTTAAAATCCTAATGCAATGTCTGTTATATGATCCGTTGCCATTTATAGGGAAAGCTAAATTCTGACTAAATGGTGAGCTAGCCTATATTTTATTCAGCAAGGGAGAAAACTGTGACCTGGTCTTTTGGAAGTCTTTCTCTAAAAGTTTTCTAGCTTGACTATCCAATCACAAAAAGGTGATTGAAGTATGTGCAACATGATTAGTTTGCAGCACTTGTTTGATATATTGCAGCTCTAGTTACATGTCATTTGTCCAACAGTCAATGGTTTGACTGGCAGTGATTCCCATATTCATATATGTTTGCATAAAAGACAATAAATAACCACATTCTAAATGGAAGTTTTTGCCATTTGATGTCATGAGGAAAAGGTGGAGCACAAAAGGAAAATAGAAGCATCTACATGTCACTGTTCTGTACAGTTCCATACATCTGCTTTAGAAACTCAGTCATTGCATGTTTCTATAAAAATAATTTCATTGTCCTTTCTGGGATTGAAACGTAAGTCAAAACTTCTGAGTACAGGAAAGAATTAGGGACAGGGGCTTGGTTGCTCAGCGGACTAAAGCTCCAAAAACTGTTGGCTGCAAGGTCGGCAGCTCAGTGGTTCAAATCCCGGGTGCCACACAACGGAGCGAGCTCCCACTGATAACCCCACTCTTGCTAACCTAGCAGTTCAAAAGCATGCAAACGCAAGTAGATAATAGGTACCACTGTAAAAAGTGGGAAAGAAAACAATGTTTCCTTGCAGCCATGCCGGCTACATGGCCATGAACTTGCACAACACTGGCTCTTCGGCTTCAATACAGAGATGAGCACTGCCCCTAGAGTTCGACATGACCAGAATGCATGTGCGGGGGGAATCTTTTTAAAAAAATAATGTAATGAATCGGTTCATTAATGTTTCATTTCATATTAATTTTTTAAAAATATTTGTTTCTAACGAAACAAAAGGAATTACGAAGAAAACAAAATGAAATGAAACAAAGCACAATTTTTTCCATTTCATGCCCATCTCTTGTTTTTAGTTTTTAACAAATTAATCACAAGTCTGTTAATGCTTTCTAGGTCCCACTACCACCACCGCCCCAAGATCAAGACTACTCAGAAGTGATTGACCGTTCCCTCCTCTTGAAGCAAGCCACTTGCCCAAGGCCACGCAGATGGTGTCTTCTCCCAGAAGACTCCATAGAACTAGTTAGCCAACTGGCCCATCTGATACTTGCCACAGAATCTAGCTTGTCCACCAGCTTCAAACAATAAAGCTCCAATAAAAGGCAATAATTCAACCCATGAAGATGTTCCTCTTGCAATGGAATGCTTGAAGAAACAAGAAACAAGAAACATGTGTATTGTAAGCAGTACAAAATTAATAAGACATCATTTCTGGCAGATAGTTTGGAAGTTGTTAAATTTAGTCTCTATGTATGTCATCAAAGATTCAACAATGTTTCAATAGTCAGTCACTCTGTTGGCTTTTGCCATTCTGATGGATCAGTGCCAAGTATTTGGAAATTCTCCTTTCAGATATTTCACTCATTCCCTGGCCTTTGTTTATCTGTACCGGCACTGTGCTGAAAATGTGCCCCGTGAGAATATCAGTCATCCTCTTTCAATTTGATAGGAAAGAGATTTCATTAAAAAGAATGTGAAGGGAAGGATAAATTCCATATAAATCCTCATTGGTGAAATACAGAACTCACTGGCCTGCCTTACTTATGAGGTGCCTGAGAAGTGGGTGTGCATGTCTTGTCTTCTACTGTGCAATCATGGCTCTGGCAGCTGGCCGTCCCCTCTTCTCCCACCCACCCACTGTGTTTCCCACACTACAGTTAAAGCTCAGGGGGTGGTAATCAGAGGGGAACTTCTTCCATAGGAGGCACCAGGGAAAATGTAGATACAGTATGATGAGTAATAGAGAGATATGTAGTTAACATGCGTAATAGAGAGAAGGCAACAAAGGCAACAAAGAAAATTCTTGCAGAGCAAAATCTGCTATGCAATGTTCTTTAGTGATTCTAAAGAAAGTCAGGCTGAACAATGGAGAAACAACAGTATTGAAAAATGATGGGATACATTATAACATGGAGCACTAAGTTCCCCTGGAGTTGGGCACACCACTCTTGTGTCTCAGACATGTTGCAGTTCTCACTGGGAAGAAACAGTATTACAAGTATCTTCAGCCCAGAAGGAGTGTAGCTATAACAAGGTGACATTTTGGAGACTCTAGAGCAGTGATGGAAACCTTTTGGAGACCGAGTGCCCAAACTGCAATTCAAAACCCACCAATTTTTTTTCAAAGTGCCAATACAGCAATATAACCCAAATGCAGGTGGTTGTGAAGGGGTGATGTCAGGTGCCCACAGAAAGGGCTCTGAGTCCCACCTTTGGCACCCGTGCCATAGGTTCGCCAACACTGCCCTAGATGGCTCACATGAATCAAAGCAAAACTGCTCTAGAGAATGTGCTGAATGCTAAAGAATGACAAGTGCTGCACTATTTCCCTCCTGTCGTTCTGAGATTTTTCTTTTTCTTATTCCACTAAAAATATTTTCATTTAGCAAAACTGTTCCCATTTTGCTTCCTTGCCACCACCATCACCAGCACAATGCCTTGGAATGACACTGGTTATAAGGCATTGCAAGGAAACCAACACAGTGGCCTATTTATCAACAGAATTGCTCCTCCTGGCACTGCAGAAAACATAAATCCATAGAGTGAAATATGGAAGCAGCACTGCAGTAAGTGCTACCCAAGATATACTGTTGGAGAATTTTTCATTTCCATTCAGAATTTTGAAGGAATCAGTCACCTTTCTAATTTCTCTGGCATCATACAGGGTGGGGATTATTAAAAAGTCAAGTATCCATAGGTATAGCACTAGGTAATGCAGTCTGATAGTCCCTAAAGGATCTTCTGCATATTGATAGCAATGTGCATTTACAGATTTGGCTTCTTCTTCTTATATAGTGACTTATGTCATTCAATGAGGGACATCGATGATTATTTATTCATCCTGAACCCCACCATGTGATCATGGAACCTAGTCTGGAAAACAGGAGATTACCTAGACCAAAACCCAACTGAGGCATTGTTGAAACTGGTCTCTTGAAAGCACTTAGAGAAGGCAGCTCACAAATTATTAAAAAGAAAACCAACTAAAAATACAATAAATTGTAATTAAAATTTTATATTATTAACATTATAAATTGAAAAATTAAAAGAACAAGAAGAAGACTTACCATACTAGAAACACAATCCCACAATGTCCAAAAGGTCATTTATAGTGTTACTATCATTTTATTATTGCATTTGTCTCGTTTTGGAAATTGGTGGACAGGGATAATGAGAAGTTTGGAGAAACCACAAAGGGCCAAAGATTTGTTCTAGCATGACAAAAAGGTTCCAAATGGATGATCCATAGAAGGTAAGTTTAGTAGGAGATGGCCCAACAAATATGTTTTATATGCTTTTTAAAAGTAGGAAACAATACTCGTGGATAACCTGGACTGTAAAAATAGTGGGTGACAAAAATATTAAGTCCTGTTATGTAGAGTTTATCACTTCATGATCAAACAGACTAGGAGGATTTTCTTCACATCAAAACAGGCTGTAGGGTTGCTGTTAGTCATGTATAATGTGTAATTTATGTTGTACTTTTTGTCACAAAGTTTTAATTTTCTGCGACTTAGTTGTAATCTGTAAGGCATACTGAGAGTGGTGACAGCTAAGCCTATATTGCCAATCCAAGACACTTTCTTCTGCTGCTTAATCACTTCTTCAAGGCAAGATTACCTGAATAATGCCCTTCTGAAGACTGAATATATTAAAGGTGTTAGAATTTAATAAACCATTGTCTTTCATAAAAAACAATGTTTCATGCCAAAAAGAAGAAATAATGAAAAGGTCATTTTCAGACAAGAGTAAATTCCAAGGAGATAATGGTGGATTAATGTATTCTAATGTGTGCATTTTGTTCAGGTACATTTATATCCCTGGAGAACTGCACAAGGTCTTCTGACCTTGGTGGTATTCATAAAAACTAATTTCTGTTGCATATTTATTGGTAATCACCATCTTTTAAGTCACCCTAACACATCTCTACAATGTTTGTGTATTTAGTGAGTATGTGCTACCATGTCACTATATCTTAGAATGTTATAAGCACTATGTTTCTATGTATCATCAGTCATTATATCATTTATAAAAGTTACAATTTTGTAAGTTGTGGCAATTTTAAATTACTTAAGTAGCCAAGAGAGATCATTTATAATTGTATAACTATATCAAATGTACAGGTTTAAGACAAGAAGTGTAGAGAAAGTCTATGTTTGGTTGGATCTCAGTGCCCCAGACAAATGTTTTATGAGCACTCAGAGGAAAGTTCATTAAACTCTTACAAGAAAAAGTTCTACATTAGAGCAAACTCGTGGGCCATATCCATATCTGTACTGAAACCATACACACAACATTTGGATGCTAGTTTTGCTGCTTCTCATTCTTGAAGAGAAACTGAGAGAAAACTGTGTTTTCTCATAGGACCTTGAGAAAATCTGTCAAATTTCTCAGATATTTCAGAATGATTTTTAATGGAAGAAAGGCCAGGGTGCACATGAATGATACAACTCTTACACAGAGAAGCATTTTTTTCCTGCACAGGACTCCTGAAAAAGGGTGGCACCAGCATCTGGGATTTCCTTATGTGTAGCATCACTTTGTGAATAGTCGTGGTGCTGCGCGAGTCCTCATCAGTATCTTGACAATTAGCTGGTGGAGTGCCTCAGTGTTCCACAATTCCCCATACCATTTCACATATACATGAACTACCTGGGAGAAGCTCTCCAGAATTCTGTGGTCTCATACCACAAGTGTGCTGATAACACCCAAGTCCATCTGCTTTTTAATATTTTCCAAAAATCTGCTCTCTCAGTCACTTAGTCCCCAGTTTTTTAAATTGCCATTTATTATTTATTTATTTATTTATTATTTATTTATTTGTTTGTTTGTTTGTTTGTTTGTTTAGCTTGTATGCCTCCCACTGCTGAAAGGCCATTAATGACTGCATTCCTATGAAATAAAAAAGGGGAAACCAGGAAGTTTTTTTTTAGAAAAATAAAGCAAAACAAAAACAAAGGCAGGCATGCATTTTTTTTTACTAATGTACTTGATCTGTTTTAAATTGGTCCCAACTCCAGATTGCTTGGTTCTCCGCATATGGCAAAAACCATGTTAAAAATACTAACTCAAAAACGTTGTGCCCAAACATCCCCTGATAGGGTGCACATAAGGAGCACCCCTTGTGCTACATCTGTGTGAAATTTGGTGCTGATCCAAAGCACAAGCTTTAAGTTAGACATTTTTGCTTGGACTTCCACCCTTCTCAGTATTACCTGGTAGAATGCTGTTTTTCTCAGCTGCGCAAATATTATGGCTGGGATCCTACCCAGTCATAATGAAGATCCCATTCTTTTATAAGTTGGATTGCTGCGACACACATGACAAAGGAATTGGAGGGAAATGTTTTAAGACTAAGGAATATGTGTTTATCTGAACAGTTCTCTGAGAGAGTACATTTTTTGATGTTTGTGCAACTGCTTACAAAGAAGTCTGCCTATTCCTATCCTTGCTGCCTTGGAACACCAGACAGGAACATTTCCCATGACTTTTAAGTGGCTTTCCCCTGACATCATTTCAGATTTTCTTTAAACACTTGCCTTCTGTTTCGTCTTAATTCTGCTCTCATACCTTTTAAAACTGTGATTGTTCCCTGGAATTTATATGTCTAACAGTGTACCCTGCATTCATTAGGTAGATTAATTTTTAAAAATACTGTGGAAAATGAAACATACCAAATGTATCATTTAGTGCTTTGCCACTCTTGTGAAATCTTTGAAAAGAAGCCAGCTTATCTGGGCAACGGTACCAGCACTATTCGTCACTGAACACATCCTACTTACAGACCTTGTCATGGGGAGGACTACTTTTGGTTTCCCAGATGTTCTGAGGCTGAAACTTCCACTAGCCTTAGCATCGACTAGTCACACACTGTAAAAACAGTCAGAGGCCCTCACAATTAGTGGAAATAATAAGATCACGAGTTTGTGGGTTATAGCAGCCATGTCACTGACCTGACATTGCTTGCGGATCCATTAGAGCCTAGTGAAAGTACCCTCAAAACTCTGACTACTTTTAGGGTTCCATTAGGATTGGCAGTCTGTGTGTGCGGCACATGAGAAGGTTATTCTGAGCCCAATGAGTGTAGCAGCCATAAGAACATAAGAACATAAGAGCAGCCTTGCTGGAACAGGCCACTGACCATCCAGCCCAGCATTCTGTCTCACACAGTGGCTGACCATTTGCTTCAGGGTATTCCCAAGCAGATGTCTTCACCTGCTTGTGATTCCGTGCAAATGGCATTGAGAGATATCCTGCCAGTCTCTCCAACCCAGAGGTTGTCCTTAGGCATCCATAATGATAGCCATTGATACCCTTGTTCTCCGTATACTTGTCTAATCCTCTCTTAAAGCTGTCAAGGCTGACAGCTGTCACCACTTCTTCTGGAAGGGAGTTCCATAGACCAGTGATACTCTGGGTGAAAAAGTACTTTCTCTTATTTCTTTGAAACCTAGCACCCAAAAGTTTCATGGAGTGTCCCCTAGTGTGTTGTGTGATAGGGGAAAAAAACTTCTCCTTATCTACTTTGTCCACACTATGTATAATTTTATAAACTTCAATCAGGTCACCTCTTAGACTTAGACACTGTCGTTCAAGAGTGAAGAGGCCCAGCCATTGCAGCCTCAGATGATAAGGAAGGTTTTCCAGTCCCCTGATCATTCTGGTTGCCCTCCTCTGCACTTTTTCCATTTCTATAATAATATCCTTCTGGAGATACGGTGACCAGAACTGTACACAATACTTCAGATGGGGCCTCACCACAGATTTATAAAGAGGCAATATGACACTTGCTGACTTATTTTCTATAACCTCCCTAATGATCCCTATCACTGAGTTTGTTTTTTTCACTGCTACGGCACACTGGGTTGACACCTTCATTGAGCTGTCCATCAGGACAAAAAAGGTTCCTTTCCTGGTTTGTTGCAAAGAATACAGACCCCATCAGTTTATAAATGTAATTTTTTTTTGCCCCAACATGCATCACTCTTCCCTTACTAATGTTGAAGCTCATTTGCCACTGGTTTGCCCACTCCCCCAGTGTCGCGATATCTCTCTGGAGCAACTCACAAGCTCTCTCAGCTTTTAATACCCTGTATAATTTAGTGTTGTCTGAAAATTTGGCTACCTTGCTGTTTACTCCGACTTCTAAATCATTTATGAAGAGGTTGAAAAGCAGGGGTCCCAGTACTGAACCTTGGGGGACCCCACTCTTTACCTCCCACCACTTGGAGAAGTGTCCATTTAGGCATGACTGACCATGGGAAATAATCCTGAAATAATAAATCTTTCTGAGACTATCTTTATATCTCCATTTCCCAAACATCTATACAGTCCCTTTTAAGGTTCAGCAGTTACAGGAAAATAAAAAGATTTTGATTCCTGAAAAGAAAACGTAATCTAGTCAGTCTTTCACTACAAATGTTTCTCCGTTCAACCTTATCCTTTCAGTGAAAATTATAGCCTACCTATGTGCAGTAATAACAATTCATGGCATACATTAATTTTTGTAGCAAATGTATTTTCTTCCTGCATGTAACATAAAGAATCCCATTTATAAATACTGAATGGCAGATTACTACTGGCTGCAACACATTTTATTCTCACAATACTGGACCTTGACATTTTTCACTAGAAAGGGTAATATTAAATCAGCTCTTTGGACTTTACGTTCTATAACATTGTTGCTAAGACCTTGTTTATGCCTAGCAACAGGGTTTTTCTAAACTTGATTACGCTATTAAATGATGGACTACATGCATTTTTCAGTGGTGAAGGGTGAATTGAAATAAATGCCCTTTATAGTCAATTACTTTGATCCAGCATTTTTTTAGCAACAGGGTATTATATTGTAATAGATCTCAAAGTCTGTCTCACCTTTCTCAGGGAAACCAGGATAATTGTGGGTAAAAGTAAAACATGTTTGTAAAACACTTCTTATCTTATTTGTTTACCACCATAATGCCCCGAGAACACCCAATCTCATCTTATATTCGAAAGACTATCAAGGTTTGACGTGGATAAAAGACTACCAGAGATCTCCAGGTGAGATGCTTGAAACCCTGATATTGGGCCAATAAAATTCAAAATATCAAGTTAGAAAGAACATTGCATGGCTCAAGAATAAGACAATTTTTGAAATAAATGTGCAGCATAGATGCACAAAGGGCATCTGGGATGCATTGGGATCCTGTAGAGTTTGGGCTCTGCTATGTGAATCTAAAAATGGAGTGCTGAAATGTTATGTTTTTAGAAAATCATCAATAGGTCAGATAGCATCTTTACTATTGGATAGACTACTGTGGAACTAATAGCTAAGGCAAAAATAGTCATTTGTTCATTGACTGAAAAAGTGTCTGAGTGGTGCATTAGTGATAATTGAGTTCTTGAGCTCAGTTTGAAACCTCATCAACCTTTATAAACACTGCAGCTGAAGAATGGTTGGAGCAGCCTATCTATTGTTTGCACATCCTCTGCTGGCTGGTGAATTTAGCATATTAAAGATCTGGAAGTAACTTCCAGATAAACTCATCTCGATGACTGAGAATCTTCACAGACATATTAAAGATGTTTCAGAGGGTGATGATGGTCCCTTGATGTTCATACACCTTGATAAGAATGAAAGCATTGACCGATATGTTTCCTATATTTGGCTTCCCTAGGGCATTCACTATACACATTGAAGTGACTGATTCCTAGGATTTGCTTATGGTCAGTGAATGCCTTGACGTTTGATCTGCGGACTTGCTGGCAGTTCACCCTGCTCATTTTTTATTCTGTATTTATGCTCATGAGTATTAAAAAAGGCTATTTCTTCATCCAAGTATAGAAGCAAGCAATCCTTAAAATTAGTCACATAAAACAGATTGCAACTCAGAGTTTGGCACAACTGTGAGCCACAATTCATAATAAAATGGTTGGAAGTGGGATACTATGCTTTCCCTAAGTAATACCACTTGCACAAAACTACAGGAGGCAGCAAAATGAAACATTGTACATTCTGTCCTCAAATAATCGTGATTCCACATAGTAATGTGGAAATATAACCAGTTTCTCCGTTACGGGCAGATTCAGTAAATTAAAGCATCTAAGCAGTGTTAGCAAAAATATACCCTTTTGATAATCTAAATTAGATGTGTTCAAATGTAACTTAAGGCTATCACCAGATGGCCCAGTCCTATATGAGGATCTGAAGTAGCATTCAAGTCTGTTAATTGAAATGAAACACATCTAGAAGTAATTGACAGATATTTTCATAACAGCATGGCCTCAAAGTCGGAGAAGCCTAGCCATGAGCAATTAGTGACCTTTAGCTGCTGCATTAACACCCCTAATAGTGACTGGCAGAGTAATTAGACTGAAAATCGTCCCAGCAATATAGATTGAATGATTATGGCCATCCATTAATGTGGCCATGTATGCTTCAAAATTAATTGGAAAGAAATGGTTCCTTGAGCACATCATGAAATGGCTGTATAAAGTGAATCAGTAAGGTGTGTCAGGGTGATTGGAGCGACTTTTATTCTCATAAGATGGGCTACAATGTGATGGTCGCAATACTGCAAATATCTAAGCATTTTAAATATTCTTCTCTGACAACTGTCTTTATGTCTCTGCAGTTGATTAGCTTGGAATGCTTTTATGAAATGTTCGCATCTGTACACAAAATGTTCTGAGCCACATTTCAAGTTTATTTTTAGCAGATTTTGGAAGCACTGCATTGGCAATGGAATCAAGCCACTGATCTGGATTTTGTTGTGCAAAATTTTCAAATATGTGAATACGTAGAAACAATCCAAGTAAGATATTCTGACTTCAGTTTGTTATTCGGAGAATGGACAGGCATAAAATATGGATCATTTCTTTGGCCTGCTAACATTAAATATATGAAACTTCTTTGCATGAGGTATACATGGAGAGAAAATATCAGTGTTTGGTTTATTTTGGGTTCTATTGGTGATGGTGAGGGGGTCTTACATATTTTCAGGTCTCTCAGGTATCACTTCTTTCATAAAGGCCCAGACTCTTTCAGATTTATCTCTCTCTCTTTTTTTTACCGGGCCATCTTGTTCTGTCTGGCATTCATCCTAAAGACCTAAAGAACCCTTGAAGTACTAAAAACAAAAACAAAACAAAAACCTCAAACCCCCAAAATAACAGGGGCAAGGCAAGCAGTAGGGAATCAATTCAAAAGCCATAAAGAACCCTTTGAAAACACTTTTTAAAAATGTTAAAAAAAACAGTCTATCAGGAAACACCCACCTGCCTCCCCTAGAAGTGTATACCAACTCAACATCTTCCTTTGCTTGTCTTTCCCTTTCCCTATTTGCTGATGTCACATTATATCTTTTTCATCCTAACATTTTAATCCCACAAGTAGCAGATTTGACGTGAGGAATTTATGGGGGATGGTACTCCACCACATAAATCCATCTGCAGTCATTGTTGTACCTATGGTCACCCTGGAAACACACAACAAACTTTAATTCGGGCTGTATTTGCATATTTGGCCAAAGACAGTGCACATTCTTATTAAAAACATTGTTTTGTGTGGTGGAAATGATGTACTGAATAAAGACTGGACATAAATTAATTGAATTAGCAGCTCTGAATGGAAATTTCCCCAGCTTTCAAGATGGATGTTGGAATTGAACACATATGGCCATGTCTGCCCATAGATTTGGGAGGCTTCCAATATCTTTTATGGGGAAAAGGGGAGAGCACACAAAACTTTGTATAATCTTTTAAAATGTGGTTGAATAAAAATGCATTCATTTGAAAAAAAAGTACTCAAACGTAAGCTTTAGTCAATGTAAAAAGCTTATATAAGAACTTGTACATGAGAAAAATCCATGCTAATATGTGCAGATTTTGAAAAATGTGCACTAAAATATTTATATATTTTATTTATTTTAGAGTATTTTTACCCTGCCTTTCTCCTTGGAAAGAAAAGGACCCAAGGCAGCTTACAGTAATGAGGGATAATATACAGTTCAGTATATTCAAGTGTTCAAGTACTGAGAACAGGGAATTGAGAAACAAAAGACAACATTACATTAAAGCTACAAGAGAATGCAAGCAGTTAAAAGGAGAGTAAAATTCCATTTAAAGTTATGACTGATGGAAACTAACATTGAAAACATAGTGTCAGTGTAATCACACAAGGTTATAAGTGGTATAAACACAAAGTCTATGTGATCCTATAGATTCATAGGAAACACACATAATAGGTAGTACATCATTTAGGGAAAGCTTGCCTAAAGAGAAAGGTCTTTGTCTGCTTCCGGAAAGACATCAGAGATGGGGCAGTCCAGAGTCTGGGAGCCACAGCTGAGGAGACCCTTTCATATGTTCCCATGTGACATACCTGTGAGGGTGGAGGGATGGAGAGAAAGGCCTCTCCTGATGACACTTCCCCGCAGGCATGTTCATACTGTGAGATTCAGTCTTTCAGGTAGCTAGGACCCAGTTCATACAATGCTTTGTAGGTTTGCAGTCGCTCTTTACATGGGGCTTCCCTTGGCCCTTGTTCGGTCACTGCAGTGGGTGCAGAATGCGGCAGCCAGATTGGTAGTTGGTGCAGGCAAATGTGACTGGATCACCCCAATTCTGGCTCACCTATATTGGCTACCCATTGCCTCCCAAATAAGGTTCAAGGTGTTGGTTTTCGTTTATAAAAACTTCCCTGGCTTGCGACCTGAATATCTGGCAGAGAATATTTCTCAGAAATCAGAGCTAGCCCAGCCAACTCGAGCCTCCATGGCTTTCTTGCTCCAGGTAGCCCCCCTCAGGGAGGCTCATAGGGTGGCAACATGCAACCAGACCTTCTCTGTGGCTGGCCCGGCTTCCTGGAACAAACTGCCAAGTGAGATACACCAGGCCCCATCCTTGGCGTCCTTTAAAAATGCCGTAAAAACCTGGCTTTTCGGGGATGCCTTTGGCAATCATTAAGGTGTATTTCTATTTTCCCCTATGTTTGTTGCCTGTTTTGTTCAGTATTTTATGCCTCTTGCCACATAGCTGTTTTTCTCATTGTCTTGCATTATTGTTCTTTTAGTATTATTATTATATGTTGTTCTTTATTATGGTGCTTTATATAAACTGCCCAGAGTTCCCTTTGGGGAAAATTGGTGGTGGTATACAAATGGTAAAATGAATATATATACATAAATAAGGTCAGCATCATGAATTGTGCCCGAAAGCTGATTGGCACCCAGTGCAGCTGCTTTAATAGGGTTGTAATGTGATTTCTGTATCCCACTCCAGTTGGCAATATGGCTGCTGCATTTTGGACCCATTGAAGTTTCCTGAGACTTTTCGTTGGTAGCCCCACATAGAACGTATTACAGTAGTCTAGCTGGGACGTCACTAGGGCATATGTCACAGTGGCCAGAGCTGGATTCTCAATAAATGGCTGTAACTTGTGTACTAGCCTTAATTGTGCAAATGTGCTCCTGGCCACAGCCATGACCTGGGCATCCAAGCTCAAGGATGATTCCAAGAGCTCCCCCAAGCTGCATACCTCTTTCTTCAGCTGGAGGGTGACACTATTCAGTACAGATTATATCCCTATCCCTTGTTCTCCCTTTCAACTGAACATACTGTATATACACACTTATTTGTGTGGTGAATGATCTGGCATAAAAATTGGCTAGGACAAAATGTCAGCTGGAAGATGAGGAGGTCAAGGTTGTCAGACTCCCAGATTGTTAGAGACACATTTTACATTTTTGCAAAATCACAGTATTTTTGTAATCCTCTGCTCAGATTCCTTATTAATATATTCAATTACAAATTTAGCCTTACAGGAATCCTGTAGTGTAGCTGGGTGACAGACACAATAATTTCTCCAAGATGACTGCTATTTATATTTTTCTGTATTGTGAGCTCTTATTTTATTGCTGTGCATAACTATTTTGTTTTCTTTCATTGATACTAGTAATATTTGGTGATTTTGAAATTCAATCCCATCAGGTTGTAATTGACCTGAAAACATACAATATCTGCTCAGTATTCATATGGGAATAAAACAGCTTTTGAAATATATCCATATTTATATATTTAGGATAAGAGTATGCAAACCAAGTACTGTGCCTGTATCAAACAAGCAGAAAAGGTACATATATTATTTTCAGTTGTTATTCTCATATTTTGAAATCAATATCTTTTCTGGAATTTTAATGTAATCATTTGACACACTTTAGCTTAGTTATTTTGTTCCAAAATGCTTTTTTACATTTTGGATTCCTCTTGTGTCTTAGCTGGGCACCTTTTTAATGTCATCTGCCTCATTGATTTTGAAATTACTCTCCCTTCTTCTCATTAGCATTTCTTTCATCTCACGTGGTTTATCTTTGTAACTCTGATATTACCTTGAAATCCTTGGCAGATCATTTTGGGAGGATGCTTAGTGTTTTTTCTGAATTGTATTAATTGTATTAATAAAATAAAGGCACATTTAATGGGAATTTAATGGTGAATTAAGCTACCCAGGTATCATGGAATCAAGAATTAATGATATTGCCTGATGAGAAAGACAGCTGCAAACATAGCTTGCTGCTAAATGTGCCTTGTTTTAAGATGAACTGGTATAAGCAAGCACACCTTCAGAAAATAGCTGGGAACTGGAGACGTTTGTGATTTTAATAGCTTTTAATTACAATGTAATGGTTCCCAAACCAGATGTTCTTGGATTACAACTCCCAGAAACCCTGGCAAGCACAGCTAGTAGTGAAGGATTCTGGGAGTTAATGTCCAAGAACATCTGGGGACCCAAAGTTGAGAACTACTGCTGTAGTTTGTTTGCTGCTGATCTACTCCAAGCCCTTGTGCTACATACCATTCTGGTCAGTAATATTCATCTTTTTGCACTGAACCAATGAGAAGTGTAGCCTGAAAAAAATGGAAAAGGTTCTTTTTGGGGGCTTATTGAACTGGTTGCATTTCCAAGTTTTGCTTCAGCTATTCTTGTGGCTGGCAAACGTGAGAACATTGTGTTAACAAACACATGAGCAGCAGTTTGCAAAGGACTCAGTTCTAAATACATTGGCAATGCATGTTTTTTGTTAATTCAAACCTCACACCATACTCTCTTCAGAATGGCCAAGGAGCATATGAATCACCCAATGCTTTTCAACAGCATCTCTTGCTAGACTTAGTTTATGTTCCTAACAGTAAGAGTTGAGTGGAGTTGTAGCCTAGCTTCAAGGCCAGATGTTCCCCATCTCTGTTCTACTATATATTATGGGTGGTCATGTCACATTGAGAACAAAGATACCCCTCTTTTTAATATCAGAGCCATGCTGAGAAAAGTCATCTGTGAATGTTCATTAAATATAAAGTCCTTAGTAATATTTTCTGCTGCCAACCAGCATTTTACTTTACTGGCACATTGGGGTAGTTTGAATTTGTTTTGGTTCATCGTAGCTAAGATACACTGTTCTTTTAGACTAGGAATGATTTTATGAGCTTACATTCTTGTTTACCTGGGTGTATATTGAACTAGAACGTAACTGAACAAGGATTTAAGAGTTACATAGCAAGAGAGACAGTTTCAAGAACTTCAATTGCTTTCCGGGAGAATTACCCTTTATATTTGCTTTTTATGTTATGGTTGATTTTTATTTAAAAGAAGACAAGTTGCAAGTCTCTAAGGATAAATTACCAGAAAGCTAGAGATGACAATAAAGTTGATTAAGATAGTGAGAAGAGGAGGTTAACAAGTAGGTGAAGAATTGTAAAGAGTGGAGGACATATTAATTAGTTGTGGAGAATAAAGCCATAGCTCAACTTCCAGATAAACTCACCTGGATGTCTGAAAATCTTCACAAAATTCTTAATACTGCTTTCTGTCCAACCACCTCCCTCCATCTTCTTTTGTTTTTTGTCTTTTTGAAGTGGCATAACACTTATCTCATGCAGCACATTTCACAGAATTAGAAAACATTTTTGGAAGAAGGGAACCAACTGGCCCACGGTTGAAGGGAATTATCCTTCTGTAACAATGAAGATGTCTCCATCAAAGTCAATGTAGGGCATGACCACAACTGCCCCTTTAAATTGAAACATAGAATCAAGTATGTCAGAAAAGAGAAAAGTGATGTCAGCTGAATTGGTACAAGACAAACCATTCCCTGTTGGTGGATCAAAAAGAAACAACCATCCCTGGAATAAAAACTGGGCTTTCCCACTTTGAGCTTTACTTTGTGTAGTTATCAGTAAATATATTGATTTTAACAGTGCATGCCCTGACATAAATTGTAGTTGCACCAAGGGGTCAGCATAGGCAACTTCCAATATACTATTTAGATCTCCAGCACCAATCAGGCTTTGCTACTAATGGTAACAGGCCCATTTCAACAACCGCTTAATGGTAGGGCCATCTTTGAATCAATCTCTTAAGAAGCTTTCAGACAATTCTATATCACAATGGTCTGGAAGGTGACCACATTTTATGTAAGCTAGCTGAGCTTTTTCTTACAAGCTCTATGTTACAAGCTAAAGCAATTTGCTGTGGCAGAAGCTGTGAAGGAGATTGTTCTGCAAGGGAAGAAAGGAAGAATATGCAGGGTAAAGGATAATGGAGGTGCTTCTGCTGAGGACAATAAGCCCCCAAATTTGAAAACAGCAGACAATTTCAAACATTAGTTGTAAGGCAGCAAACATTCAGTTTTTGCATCTTCTTTCATTTATTTCAGTGGAGGAAAACCAACATCAATCTAGTATCAATCTAGTATCAATAAGGTTGTAACTTATAGTCTTTATAATAAGTGAGCCTAACCAAAAGTGAGACAATTGAGAGAGAAAGTTTTTGAAACAGCGCTCCCTCAAGTGGTGAAAGAAATTGCAATTTTCTTTAATTGCATCTATTGCATTTAGAGTGTTTTGATATGTGATATAGGTCAGTGGAAATTAAACACTCTCTTAGTATACAAATCTGAGTTGTGAAACATGCATTTCTTGTTATGGAACAGTAAGTGGATTGAAGCACAGGAAACATGCATGCCATATAAAGTCTAGTTTGACTGGAGTTGATTCCCTCTCAGACATCAAACAGCTCCACGAAGTACCCCCGCCCATGTTTATGCTGGCTGCCTGAAAAAGAAAGAAAGAAAGAAAGAAAGAAAGAAAGAAAGAAAGAAAGAAAGAAAGAAAGAAAGAAGACACTGCCCAAGATTTAAGGGTGTAATTCTGTACTGAACACCATCAGAATCAGAACTTTCTTTCCCTGCTCCTCCATCTATATAGAATTATGTAGAACCACAATCTTGCTCCAACTTCTGCAGTAGGTTTTTAATGTGCACAGCAGGGCACTGGAGAGGGAGGGCAGATATCAATTTCAGCAGAAATTCTACCTTTTGTATTTATTTGAATTGATTGGTTTCTATGGGTCAGGGGAAAAAATCAGAAAAGGGCCATGTGAGGGGAGTGCATGGGGGATGTAAAAGGCTTGGTAGTCCTTTGTTTAAAGATAAATCCCAACTGCTGGCTGAGAAGTTCAAAATTACACCATCCCTCCACAGGCCTTTTGCAGACTACATATCCATTGGTCTCAAGAAATTAACCTGTCTCCAACAATGGCCATGCAACTTTGGAACTCTAGGTGGTTGCTTCATGCCCTACCTTGTTCCACATTACATTTGTACCATGACAGTGCTGTTCACGGTCATGTGGTTTTGTCCCTGTTCAGTCCCTGTTTCCGTTTACTTGCAGGTGTGATTACTTGTCTCGTGACAACTGTTACTTCACGGTCTTGTTCCGTGACAAATTCTGAATTTGTCTTGCTTTCTTAACCCTTTTAAAAAAATATTGTAAATAAAACTTTTTCGATATTTTGATATACTCGTCTTCCGGGATTTACACGCCAATGCTACAGAATTTCTAGTACTTTCTTTAATAAACATTTGCGCTGCATGGTGTTTCCCATAGGGAAACTAATGTTGAATGCCACTTCAGCAGCTGACCACTAGGTGGACACTGGTTGTTGTGTGACAATTATTACCACATGGTCCCTTGTCTCAGAACAGGAACTGGGAACCAACCGTGGCAAGAGAATTCTCCAGCCCAGGGGCAGGTATGGCTTGTCACACTCTGTTCCTGGTTTCAGGGGTGTGGTTGGGACAACTTTTTCTGTCATGCTATGGACGTGGTAAGCTTTTTTTTTTGTACCAGTCCCAAGCGGGACAGCAAATAGAGATGAACAGGACGTGAAGTAAATGCCTAATAAAATGCATATAATGTTCTGAACTACCCATACGAACTTGGTGCGCAGCCTGAGAAAGATGCATTATAATTGAAAGCCAGCTTTCTGTTGTTTGCTTGATTATTTTAGTGGTCTAATAAAGGCACTACCTGCCCCAGCACTTGTTTTCATCCTAAGGCTGTCATTCTATGCATACTTTCCACTAAGTAGGCCACAAAGGACAGAATGTGGGTTACATCTTTGCAAACCTTTGGAATGGACTAGGCACATGAGAAATCCTTGTAAAACTTTGTCATTCTCTGTGATTTTCTCTTGTACGAATAAGATGCCCCAGCTTCCTATGAAAATGATAAACTGATCTCATTTTCCTTCTTTATTCTTCTCTGATTTCCCCCCTGTTCTGAACCAGAAACTGGAAAACTCTGTGCACATTCCATGGGATTGTATGCAATTTCTTAAGGGGGGGGGGGAATCTGCCAAGAATAATGTCATTATCCCCTCCCTGACACACACACACACTGTCAGTTACCCAAAGTGAGAGGGCAGTAAGACTTATTCATCTTATTAAATGTATACAATCACAACACTGAAATAGGTGTAAAAGCTATGGTTTGTATTCAATAAGTAATTGAAAATTGCACTCTTCAGAAGGTTTTGTTTTTTAAATTCCTGCTTGAAAAATAAAAGAAGATTCCAGCTAAAAATCCTAGAATTCTGAATTTATATTTTTCTTTTTTCTTTTTTCTTTCTTTTTTTTCTTTCTTTCTTTTTTGTATTTTAAATTTAGTCACTTTTCGAAGTGAACTTTGCAATACAGTACTGTAGTAAGAACATTGTGAATGCACTATGACAGCACTATTTCTAAAAAATAATAATGAAAAAACAAATCATCTTTATATGATGGTTGGACAGCACACTTTGCCATGGGCGGCAATAAAATTAAAGGCATGCAATTTTGTGGGTAGTTTGTCAAATTATATTAATAGCCCTGGAAAAATTATTCCTCCTTGCTACCTAAATTATTCTGTTACCTACCAGTATCTCATAAGAAAGAAATACAGAGTTCAGAACTTTCATGGCTAATGAATGGCAACACATCACTATAATTAAGCTTGCTGAATAGAGATCTCAATTGATCCAGATATACAAATGTTCCCAGAAAATATATGAACCCTGGCAGGCATTATTCAACTTTTACTGGGGACGTCTTCGTCCTTGCAGACATGTGTGTGTGTGTGTGTGTGTGTGTGTGTGTGTGTGTGTGTGTGTGTGTGTGTGTGTGTGTGTGTGTGTGTGTGTGTGTTGCATCGTTACAGTCATGACTGACTCTTTGTGATCCCATGTCCATGGAGTTTTCTTGGCAGGAATTACTGGAGTGGCTTGCCAGTTCCTACTCCAGGCGCCTACAGCACCTGGTATTCCCTGGTGGTCTCCCATCCAAGTACTAACCAGGGCTAACCCTGCTTAGCTTCCGAAATCAGGCGAGATCGGATGTGCTTAGGGCATCTAGGCAGACATATAGATACTCTATAAGAGTGTGGCCTTTTTCCTCTTCAGAACTGGAATTGAACACAATAACTTTGGGAGTTGGGTTAGCCACTTTACTCCAGGCATGTACTCAGTGCAGGAATTATGCCTCACCAGAGCTATGGCAATTTAGAATTCATATGCTCATAGACAATCTCCTTTCCATTTAACAGGGTGGAGGGGTAATTCACGCATGGAAACAAATAAATGAACTTTAAGTTTAAGCATAATGAGAGTGAAAGGAAACTGCCAGGGTGATTGTTGTGTTCTGTGCAGCCAAATTTGCATTCAGGGACCATTTAAGAAAGTTTTAATGGCCAAACATGGAGATACACTGTAACCAATTACGGAACTGCAGTTTTACCAGGGTCACAGCATGGGCTAATTGGCTTAATGGCAATAACATGTGATTTAACAGATTCCATTGTGTGGGCATTAAGAAGTCACTTTGGTTTCTTCTTTGAACCCATCTGGGTGGAAATAGAGAAGGCTGCTTTCCTCATGAGAAGTGGCAAAGTCTTCAAATAACATCACATGGTGTACATTCAAATGAACGGTGTGCATTCATTTGCTTTCCAAGACAGCTGGAAGTTGAACTGAGAGGCAGCTAATTGCCTTGGGGAGCTTCTTCTCTGGCATGTAGCCCATTGGTACTCTTCAGGGTGGAGCAGCTTCACACTGAAAGCTTTAAAGCATCTGGACTGTGGATGCTGCTGCTGCTGCTGCTGCTGCAGAATGTCACTGCTGACAGATTTACCATCTGTTTTGGGGAAAGCCAGGGGTCTGGACAGTGGTGGTATCTAATGGTTCCCAATACACAGGCTCTGCTTCTCTGAGCCCCCTCCCCTCAGAACCAAACTTCCACATCTTAAAATATGAATAATAGCATGTTTTGATTTATATTGGTTGTAACTATATTGTTTGCCATTGTAAACTTCCCAGAGTGGCCTTGGAGCCAGACGGGTGGTTGGCAAATAAATAAATAAATAAATAAATAAATAAATAAATAAATAAATAAATATTTCCTGTATCTGTACAAGTGGGTTGTAATCTATTCATTGGGGGCGGGGGAAACTGAAACAGATTGGGGTTATGGCTATGCTAGGCAGCAAAATGAGCTAATCTGGGCCATTTAAGATTATCAGGCTTGATTAGAAGAGTAGCTCAAGTCAGCATTGTGAAATGGCTTATTAAATGAGCCACTTAAGTAAAATGGGAAAAATGGGGAGAGGGAATGAGGAAATTTGAAAAAATGAATGTATAAAACTATTGCTAATCAGCTGCTCTCTCTCTCTCTCTCTCTCTCTCTCTCTCTCTCAATCTATGTGTGTATATATATATTCTTTGCTTTCTCTTAAAGGGCTAGTTGATAAACTGTCTGTAGCTGAATCCACTGCCATTATACCATCCATATGGCAGCCATGGCCACTCTGGGCAGTTTACACTGTATCACACCAGCAATAGTCTACATACAGTCAATTCCACCCCCACCCATGTTCCCTCCCTTCAGCTGAGCAACGAAATTGATTACTATGGCAGTATCTTGAACTTGCTTGCTTATTACGCCAGTAGAGATGGGCACGACCAGAAATTTTTTTTTGACTTGTCGTTTTTCGGGACGGGTCCGTTTCGGGTCGTTTCCCTTTTTTGCAAAAAAAAAAATATATTAAAATTTGTCGTTTCGTTGTGTCGTTTGTCGTTACCGCCGCTGCGATTTCACACATTTTGACATTGCCAGGACCCTGCCTGTCATGGAACATGAATGTGAAGGGTTAAATGCTGGAGAGCAGCAGGAGGAGCCTTGTAGTTCAACTCAGCAGGCAGCTGAGTCTGAGGACGCAGCTGAGGGCACATCTCCTCCTCCTATAAGGGCTAGGAGCAGGATCCTGCAAAGGAGAACTAACAGGAGAGCTAGGGAAAGGATCTTTAATGATAGGCGTAGAATTAGATCTGAAAGCCCTGAGTTCTAGCAGGAGCCTTGCCAGAGATATGGGTGTGCTCCCTGTTTTAGGATAAATCTAGCAAGTTTACCCTGAACCCTCTGTGGGAGCAACGCGTCACTTACCTTGCCACCACATTCCTGTGTGTTATCCTGACTTTGTTTCCTGACCTTGGACCGGCTTCCTGACTACGATGATTCTCTGTTTCCCTTGAACTTGGCATTTGGCTCTGTAAGTTATTCTGGATTGACTCGGCATGTACTTTGTACTTTATCTGGATTACAACTAAAGTTCCTGGCAAAGAACTGAACTTGGCTTGCTGTGTGTTCTGTGTGCGGGGCATGACAGTTTGCTCCCACCCACCAAACTTATTCAAGCGGAATGGAGAAGGAGGGGGCTGTTGGAATGACTCCACTGGAAGCTTTGCAAAACCAAGTACTGTTTTTGTCACAGGCAATTGTTCAATTGCAGCAAGCTCCAGCATCATTACAGCCTCCTTGCCCTTTGCTGCCTCCTGACCGGTTTGAAGGCAAATTAGAGGAATTCCCTGCATTCTTGGCTCAATGCAAGCTGTTCATTGAGGTACAGGCTCAAGAATTTCCTACTGAGAGGTCTAAGGTCTGTTTTATCATCAGTTTATTGAAGGGACAGGCAGGTAAATGGGCAACTCCTTTACTCCTCAGTGCTTCACCTTTGCTGGATAATTATCAGGCTTTCCTGAACCATATTTCTTCAGCCTTTCAGAATCTCATGCAGGCTGCCACCACCAACAGGAGACTCAGAGCTTTGAAACAGGGCAAAGACTCAGTGTTTGATTATACCACTGCATTTCGTTTGATAGCTCAGGATTTGCAGTGGAACGAGCCGGCACTGATTTCTCAGTATATGGAAGGTTTGGCAGATGAAGTGCTGGATGAACTCTGCAGGGTAGAACAACCAAACACATTGCAGGAACTCATTACCCTGTGTCTGAGAATAGATGGATGCCTGGAAAGCCATTGTCTCTCTCGAGGCCAGAACTGCAAACAGAAACCTCTGCCAGCTGTGTCTCATCTGCAATCCCGGGAGGCCCGTGAAGTGGATCCAGAGCCTATGCAACTGGGAGCTGCTCGACCACGCCTCACCCCAGAGGAGAAGGCAAGACAACGCTTTCATCATCTCTGCCTGTACTGTGGGGGAGGAGGACATTTCGCTTCTAATTGCCCTTTGAAGCCTTCCTCAATAAGTGCTGCTTTCTCTCCAGCAGTAAAAGGGCAGCTCCATCCTTGAAGGAACCCCGAGGAATGGAGCATACCGAAGGGTTCCCAGGCAATACTATCACACCTCAAGGACCTTTTCTAGGGCTCCCTGATGGTAGGGAGATTCCGGTGTATGCTATGGTAGACTCTGGGGCGGCTCACTGTTTTGTGGATGCTGGGTTTGTGCGGTACCATCGGATTCCAGTACAAAATAAGGACACTCCTTTGTTAGTAGAATCCATTGAGGGTCGGTTACTTCGTTCTGGGCCAGTAGCTCAGGAAACCTGTCCCCTTACTCTTCAGGTAATGGATCATAATGAGCAGATTAGCTTTAATGTAACCCGAATGCCCCGGTTTCCTCTTGTTTTGGGACTTTCCTGGTTGCGAGCTCATAATCCACTGGTGGACTGGGTGCGGGGAATTATATTTCAAGGTTTCTTGTTCAAAGCAACATTCCTCTACTGTACTGGCATCTGGCCATGATACATCTGACCCTGTCTTGCCTCAGGCATACCAAGACTTTGCAGATGTATTTGAGGAAAAGGGGGCTGACAAGCTACCTTCACATCGACCCTATGACTGTGCCATTGATTTGATTTCTGGGGCACCTCTTCCTGTGGCGCGAGTTTATCCCATGTCCGAACCAGAATTAGAAGCGTTAAGGGCTTTTCTAGATAAAAATCTTCAATGTGGGTTCATACGGCCTTCCAAATCACCATTGTCCGCACCAGTGATATTTGTCAAGAAGAAGGGAGGGGAGCTTCGTCCTTGTAATGATTGTAGAGCACTAAACAAGATCTCTATTAGGGACCGGTACCCTTTACCCTTAATCTCTGAACTTTTGGACCGGTTGAAAGGGGCTAAGTGTTATACTAAGCTGGACCTTCGTCGGGCGTATAATTTGGTGCGTATCTGTAAGGGAGACGAGTGGAAAACTGCATTCCGGACCCGGTATGGTCAATATGAACATTTAGTTATGCCTTTTGGTCTGACCAATGCACCCAGTGTGTTTCAGAGGATGATGAATGACATTTTCCAGGATCTCCTAGATCGTTGTGTGATTGTGTATTTAGATGACATTCTGATTTACTCCGCTGATCCAGCTCAACATGTTCAAGATGTTCGTCAGGTCTTACAGTGTCTTCGGGAGAACGGACTCTATGCTAAGCTGGAAAAATGTGAGTTTAACATTGAAGAAGGTGAATTCCTGGGGCATATCATTTCTCCCCAGGGAATCCGCATGGACCCCAAGAAAGTAGAGGCTGTGTTGTCATGGCAGCAACCACAAAATCGTAAGGACTTGCAACGGTTCCTTGGCTTCGCTAACTACTACCGTCGGTTTATTCCTGCTTACGCCGATATTGCTGCACCTTTAAAGCGTCTCCTTCGTCCCAAAGAGCCTTTCCGGTGGACTCCAGAAGCAGAGAAGGCTTTCTCTACCTTGAAAACCCGCTTTACCTCGGAGCCTTTACTTCGCTACCCTGATCCAGAACTGCCATTCATAGTGGAGGCTGATGCATCTAGTGTTGCCCTGGGAGCAGTATTATCTCAACAAGAGGATCCCTCCCAAACCCCGCGTCCCTGTGCCTACTATTCTCGGCAATTAAAACCCACAGAGAAGAATTATACGATCTGGGAGCGTGAACTGTTGGCCATCAAAACAGCTTTTGATGTATGGAGGCATTACCTTGGAGCTCGACACCCTGTGCAAGTGTTAACTGATCACAGAAACCTGGAACATTTACAAACAGCTCGGCGATTGTCTCAGCGACAAATCCGGTGGTCTTCATTCTTTTCCCGGTTCGATTTTCGTATCAAGTATATTCCTGAGGCTCAGAATAAGAAAGCTGATGCATTATCTAGAAAACCTGAATATGCGGCACCAGTGAAAGAGACCTTAGTGGCACCCATCTTGCCTCCTTCTCTGTTCGCAGCCACGAATCCATGTCCCAGCTTGGCAGAAGAAATCCGGGAATCTCAAGCTCGAGATCCATGGACTCAGCAACATCTTCAAGAACTTCAGAATGGGGAGCATGGAGAGTTTTCTGCACAACAAGGGTTATTACTACATCGAGGGAGGTTATATGTTCCTGCTGGTCCCCTTCGTAACCAGGTATTGCATCTATCTCATGATTCTTTACCTGCTGGACACTTTGGACTTTACAAAACCCTGCATCTGCTCACAAGAGAGTTCTGGTGGCCACAGGTCCATGCTGATGTTGCCCGATATGTGGGTTCCTGTGAAGTTTGTCGGCGAGCAAAGGATGTGGTGGCTAAAACCTCAGGTCTGTTGCATCCTTTGCCAACAACCTCTGGTCCCTGGAATGTTGTCTCCCTAGATTTTATCACGGATCTTCCCCACTGAAAAGGGTTTACCTGCGTCCTGGTCTTCGTAGATTTATTCACCAAAATGGCCCACTTCGTTCCTTGTCCTAAATCTCCTACCGCAGCAGAAACAGCTCATCATTATTTACAACACCTCTTCAGGCTTCATGGTTTACCTGAACACCTTATTTCGGATCGTGGACCCCAATTCACCTCTCGTTTCTGGCAAGCAATGCACAAGGCACTAGGAACCCAAGTTCACTTGTCATCCGCTTATCACCCACAGTCAGATGGTTAGACTGAGCGCACCAATGCCACTTTCGAACAATATTTACGTTGTTATACATGTTATCAACAGGACAATTGGGCGGATTTGTTGCCTTTAGCTGAGTTTGCGTACAACAATGCTGTACATTCATCCACTCGTCAAACCCCATTCATGGCCAACTATGGGTATCATCCTCGGTATTTTCCAACCACCCTTCCTTCCACCTCTGTGCCAGCTACCGATGCTTATATCCAAGAACTTCATGGCATTCAAGAATTATTGAAAGAACAACTCAATCATGCCAAGGAAGCATATAAAAAAGCAGCGGATCAGAAAAGACAAGAAGGTCCACAGTTGAATCCAGGCATGAAAGTTTGGCTCTCTACCCGATATTTGAGAAATCCTGGGCGATCCCGGAAACTAGATCCTCGATTCATCGGCCCTTACCCCATCCTAGAAAAAATCAACCCAGTGGCATTCCGTCTACAATTACCTGCATCCCTCCATATTCATCCCGTGTTCCATCATTCCCTCTTGGTCCCAGCCAAAGATCCTGACCCCAACCGACCACCAAATCCTGAACCTCCTCCACCGATCTTAGTAGAAGGAGAAGAGGAGTATGAGGTCTGCCAAATTTTGGATTCCCGGATACATCGGGGGGGGGGGGTTGCAATACTTAGTGGACTGGGAAGGGTATGGACCAGAAGATCGATCTTGGGAACCGGTGTCTAACTTACATGCGCCGGAGTTGATTCAGCAATTTCATGATAATTATCCAGATAAACCTGGCCCATCGGAAGAGGGGGACCATGGGGAGGGGGATAGTGCCAGGACCCTGCCTGTCATGGAACCCGAATGTGAAGGGTTAAATGCTGGAGAGCAGCAGGAGGAGCCTTGTAGTTCAACTCAGCAGGCAGCTGAGTCTGAGGACGCAGCTGAGGGCACATCTCCTCCTATAAGGGCTAGGAGCAGGATCCTGCAAAGGAGAACTAACAGGAGAGCTAGGGAAAGGATCTTTAATGATAGGCGTAGAATTAGATCTGAAAGCCCTGAGTTCTAGCAGGAGCCTTGCCAGAGATATGGGTGTGCTCCCTGTTTTAGGATAAAGCTAGCAAGTTTACTCTGAACCCTCTGTGGGAGCAACGCGTCACTTACCTTGCCACCACGTTCCTGTGTGTTATCCTGACTTTGTTTCCTGACCTTGGACCGGCTTTCTGACTACGGCGTTCTCTGTTTCCTGACCTTAGACCGGCTTCCTGACTACGACGATTCTCTGTTTCCCTTGAACTTGGCATTTGGCTCTGTAAATTATTCTGGATTGACTCGGACTGTACTTTGTACTTTATCTGGATTACAACTAAAGTTCCTGGCAAAGAACTGAACTTGGCTTGCTGTGTGTTCTGTGTGCGTGGCATGACAGACGTCCCAGCGAAAGGCGTCCCGCCGGCGCTAGGTGTTTTTGCGCCCTAGGCAGCAAGCGGGGTGGCGGGGGGGCATGGGCAGGCGGCAGCAGTGGCAGGGGGGAGGGGCGGGCGCGTGGGCGGCGGGCACGGGTCCCGCAATGACACAGAGCAGGCGGAAAACACTTTAAACTGACTTGCTGCACAAGACTGCATCGAATAAAGCAATTGCAATTTTTGCAAAGTGGGCAGTGCACCCACAGCAGAGCTGCAGACAGGGTATGAAAGGACCTTGGCTTGCCACCAAGCAAATGAAATTTTTAAAATAAATCCACACCTCCCCTCCCACTCAAACCTCCCCCCCCTTTGAAGCACTATCAGAAAAGAAATTCTAACAAACTGCAGGAGAATAAAAAGAATAAACTGTGTTGCTATTCCCCACAGCAGACAGAGAATGAAAGGAATTATTATTATTTCCTAAAAATTCAATTGAATCAATTCCCTCCCTGCCTGCCTAACTGAAATCTAAAGGCTCCGCGAAATCGAAACTAGTATAGCACAGCAGCCAGCTACACACAGCCCTCTCCCACCCACATCCAAGCCCGGACTGTGACTCTTCTGGGAGTGCCTCAGCTTTTTATGCCCTCTTGCACATCCAGAAGTGTCAGTCAAAACCTGGCCATGCGATTGGTAGAATGGGTCCAAAAATTTGCATGGTTCCATCCCATGGCCAGCCCATCATTGCACAGGTGTAAAAATAAAAATAAAAATAAAATAAAATAAAATCAGTGCGACCTTTTACTGCTATAAAAAACCAACTGCTGCTACTGTAAAAATTCAAGCATTTAAAATAGCTAATTTTCGCATGCTTCTGTGGTGCTTTGGTGGTTTTTTGGACCACGATTTCAAAAAAAATATTGCGGACGCCATTTTGGATCCCCCCCCCACACCGATGGCAAATGGAGACGCCGAGGATGCCCCCTCCCAGCCCGGTACCAGCAGCCCAGGACAGGGGGGGAGGCTGGGGACCCCCCCCAGAAGCCACCCCTCTGGTAGGTGCCCTCAGGCAGGCATATTTTCGCCTGCTTTTTTGGCCGGGAATCGGGGATTTTTATTTTTAAAACTTTTTTTCTGTGCCGATTGGCATCGCGCGATCGCCGCGCGATGCCAGGAACGACGACGACAAATCAGACCCAATTTTTCTTTTTTCGGTTCGTGTTTGAGTTCTGACAGCTTAATTGTCGTTACCGTTTCCGTTACGTAACGGAAACGATATCCGAAAATGGAAACGACAATTTCGCCAAGTTGTGCCCATGTCTATACACCAGTTGATCTTATTGCCAAATTGAAAGGCTCAGTTTTGGGTTAGTGTGGCCAATCAAAGTGAGAGCTTCTGCGACATTCTGGTGGGTCGGGCCTCAGTTGACTTCTGGAAGATTTGTTCTACCAGGTATTCAGGTCCCAAGCCATGGAGGGTTTTGTAAATCAAAACCAGTACCTTGAATCTTATTCGGGATGCAACAGACAACCAATGCAAACGGGCCAGGACTGGGGTGATGCGGTCATATCTGCCCGCACCAACCACCAGTCTGGCTGCTGCATTTTGTACATGCTGAAGTCTCTGAATAAGAGTCAAGAGCAACCCCAAGTAGAGAGCATTCCAATAATCAATCCTCGAGATTATGAGTGCCTACACAACTGTCAGGGATATCTTGTCCAGGTATGGGCAAATCTGGGCAATCTGTCGGAGATGGAAAAAGGCAATCCTGGAAACAGCCATCACCTGGTCTTCCAGGGATAAAGCTGGATCCAGGACCACACCCAGATTATTAACTCTAACCGCCAGCTGGAGTGTAATGCCCCCCAAGCAGGGGAGAGAGGGACACTGTACCTGACAGGGGATGCCCTGAGGAACAGAACCATGGTCTTTGACAGGTTGAGCCTAAGCCTGTTAGCCCTTTTCCATTCCATGACTGCATCTAGACACAAGTCAAGGGTCTGCACTGCCTCCACTACAGAGGTGGATATATAACTACAAAATATACAGCTACCAAATATATATATTTAGGCTCACGTTTAAATCCTCTTTATGTGGAAAGCTTTCTGTGAGCATGGTGTCTGACTAGAACCACTGTGAACAATTAACTTTATTATTTGCCTTGCCCTTCTGAGTTGTGTAAAAGAACCGATTTTGTTATAACTGACAAATTTACTGTTTACTAGGTTGTCATATACTGCAGGAAAATGATTTTTCTGCCAGAAGGCAATTGACACTTTTAATGCTCTTATCAAATTGTGTACTGACTCTGTTGTCTCAATTTTCATAATAATTTTGAGAAAATTCTATAGCACTAACGAAGAGCCAGATGGAACTAAATAGTTTATCTGTTCAATATACTATAATGGTGTGAATGTCCTTGTCATTCCTAGATGTTTGGAATTAACACAAGTTTATCCAGCCTAGTATTAGCTGGCCTCTGACCACCTGGGCCAGTTAGGATTGCACCGAAACTCAGCATAGACCACAAGTAACTTGTCAAACATAACTATAGTTATTGTTACTTTAAGGCAGGGGTGGGGAACCTTTGGCCCTCCAGATGTTTCAGACCACAACTCCCATAATTCTGAGCCTTTATTGCCAATGACAAAGGACTGTGGCAGTTGTGGTCCAAACATCTGGAGGGCCAAAGTTTTCCCACCCTGCTTTAAGAAATAACAAGGAGGATATTTAAAAAAACAGTAATAGAAGACCCAGTAACAATCCTTGTTTAGCCAGATGTGCAATGTTGTTATTGAAGTATCCTTACATAATTACAGAGTTTTTAAAGGAAGCCTTTGGTGGAGATTCTCTTCAACTGGTTGAATGAATGGTGGAGGATGCCTTTGAACAGTTTCTTGCCACCTGCCTTTTTTATCTTTGTATTTTAGAATTTGTGTTTGTGATTTTTGTGTTATTTTTATTTTACACAATTTGCTAAATAGCTGACATAAAACCTGAATAAATAAATAAATAAATTTCAATTCTATCTGGTGACCCAGCAGTTCTATTCTCTTTCTATCATCATTTTACTTCTTACATTAGTATTGTCTTTTCCTTTCAATGATATAAAATGGAAAAGTGTTTTCTTGCATTCTGCCCCTTCCAAACTATGAGGTTCTCAGATGAAGAAGATAAAGAGTTTCACAAAGTTTCAAAGGGCAGGAGGCCCTTATTTTTTAGTTAAATGGCACACACACACAGTGATCACTCCCAAATAATTAAAAAGAAGTAGTAACATCAATGCAAAGGATAATGTAAGAGCAACATAGCAAATTGCTTTTGATAGTCAGGTAATGGTAATGAGATACCCATTCCCGGAAACTAGATCCTCGATTCATCGGCCCTTACCCCATCCTAGAAAAAATCAACCCAGTGGCATTCCGTCTACAATTACCTGCATCCCTCCATATTCATCCCGTGTTCCATCATTCCCTCTTGGTCCCAGCCAAAGATCCTGACCCCAACCGACCACCAAATCCTGAACCTCCTCCACCGATCTTAGTAGAAGGAGAAGAGGAGTATGAGGTCTGCCAAATTTTGGATTCCCGGATACATCGGGGGGGGGGGTTTGCAATACTTAGTGGACTGGGAAGGGTATGGACCAGAAGATCGATCTTGGGAACCGGTGTCTAACTTACATGCGCCGGAGTTGATTCAGCAATTTCATGATAATTATCCAGATAAACCTGGCCCATCGGAAGAGGGGGACCATGGGGAGGGGGATAGTGCCAGGACCCTGCCTGTCATGGAACCCGAATGTGAAGGGTTAAATGCTGGAGAGCAGCAGGAGGAGCCTTGTAGTTCAACTCAGCAGGCAGCTGAGTCTGAGGACGCAGCTGAGGGCACATCTCCTCCTCCTATAAGGGCTAGGAGCAGGATCCTGCAAAGGAGAACTAACAGGAGAGCTAGGGAAAGGATCTTTAATGATAGGCGTAGAATTAGATCTGAAAGCCCTGAGTTCTAGCAGGAGCCTTGCCAGAGATATGGGTGTGCTCCCTGTTTTAGGATAAAGCTAGCAAGTTTACTCTGAACCCTCTGTGGGAGCAACGCGTCACTTACCTTGCCACCACGTTCCTGTGTGTTATCCTGACTTTGTTTCCTGACCTTGGACCGGCTTTCTGACTACGGCGTTCTCTGTTTCCTGACCTTAGACCGGCTTCCTGACTACGACGATTCTCTGTTTCCCTTGAATTTGGCATTTGGCTCTGTAAATTATTCTGGATTGACTCGGACTGTACTTTGTACTTTATCTGGATTACAACTAAAGTTCCTGGCAAAGAACTGAACTTGGCTTGCTGTGTGTTCTGTGTGCGGGGCATGACAGACGTCCCAGCGAGAGGCATCCCGCCGGCGCTAGGTGTTTTTGCACCCTAGGCGGCAAGCGGGGTGGCGGGGGGGGCATGGGCAGGCAGCAGCAGTGGCAGGGGGAGGGGCGGGCGCGTGGGCAGTGGGCACGGGTCCTGCAATGACACAGAGCAGGCGGAAAACACTTTAAACTGACTTGCTGCACAAGACTGCATCGAATAAAGCAATTGCAATTTTTGCAAAGTGGGCAGTGCACCCACAGCAGAGCTGCAGACAGGGTATGAAAGGACCTTGGCTTGCCACCAAGCAAATGAAATTTTTAAAATAAATCCACACCTCCCCTCCCACTCAAACCTCCCCCCCCCCTTTGAAGCACTATCAGAAAAGAAATTCTAACAAACTGCAGGAGAATAAAAAGAATAAACTGTGTTGCTATTCCCCACAGCAGACAGAGAATGAAAGGAATTATTATTATTTCCTAAAAATTCAATTGAATCAATTCCCTCCCTGCCTGCCTAACTGAAATCTAAAGGCTCCGCGAAATCGAAACTAGTATAGCACAGCAGCCAGCTACACACAGCCCTCTCCCACCCACATCCAAGCCCGGACTGTGACTCTTCTGGGAGTGCCTCAGCTTTTTATGCCCTCTTGCACATCCAGAAGTGTCAGTCAAAACCTGGCCATGCGATTGGTAGAATGGGTCCAAAAATTTGCATGGTTCCATCCCATGGCCAGCCCATCATTGCACAGGTGTAAAAAAATAAAAATAAAAATAAAATAAAATAAAATCAGTGCGACCTTTTACTGCTATAAAAAACCAACTGCTGCTACTGTAAAAATTCAAGCATTTAAAATAGCTAATTTTCGCATGCTTCTGTGGTGCTTTGGTGGTTTTTTTGGACCACGATTTCAAAAAAAATATTGCGGACGCCATTTTGGATCCCCCCCCCACACCGATGGCAAATGGAGACGCCGAGGATGCCCCCTCCCAGCCCGGTACCAGCAGCCCAGGACAGGGGGGGAGGCTGGGGACCCCCCCCAGAAGCCACCCCTCTGGTAGGTGCCCTCAGGCAGGCATATTTTCGCCTGCTTTTTTGGCCGGGAATCGGGGATTTTTATTTTTAAAAACTTTTTTTCTGTGCCGATTGGCATCGCGCGATCGCCGCGCGATGCCAGGAACAACGACGACAAATCAGACCCAATTTTTCTTTTTTCGGTTCGTGTTTGAGTTCTGACAGCTTAATTGTCGTTACCGTTTCCGTTACGTAACGGAAACGATATCCGAAAATGGAAACGACAATTTCGCCAAGTTGTGCCCATGTCTATACACCAGTTGATCTTATTGCCAAATTGAAAGGCTCAGTTTTGGGTTAGTGTGGCCAATCAAAGTGAGAGCTTCTGCGACATTCTGGTGGGTCGGGCCTCAGTTGACTTCTGGAAGATTTGTTCTACCAGGTATTCAGGTCCCAAGCCATGGAGGGTTTTGTAAATCAAAACCAGTACCTTGAATCTTATTCGGGATGCAACAGACAACCAATGCAAACGGGCCAGGACTGGGGTGATGCGGTCATATCTGCCCGCACCAACCACCAGTCTGGCTGCTGCATTTTGTACATGCTGAAGTCTCTGAATAAGAGTCAAGAGCAACCCCAAGTAGAGAGCATTCCAATAATCAATCCTCGAGATTATGAGTGCCTACACAACTGTCAGGGATATCTTGTCCAGGTATGGGCAAATCTGGGCAATCTGTCGGAGATGGAAAAAGGCAATCCTGGAAACAGCCATCACCTGGTCTTCCAGGGATAAAGCTGGATCCAGGACCACACCCAGATTATTAACTCTAACCGCCAGCTGGAGTGTAATGCCCCCCAAGCAGGGGAGAGGGACACTGTACCTGACAGGGGATGCCCTGAGGAACAGAACCATGGTCTTTGACAGGTTGAGCCTAAGCCTGTTAACCCTTTTCCATTCCATGACTGCATCTAGACACAAGTCAAGGGTCTGCACTGCCTCCACTACAGAGGTGGATATATAACTACAAAATATACAGCTACCAAATATATATATTTAGGCTCACGTTTAAATCCTCTTTATGTGGAAAGCTTTCTGTGAGCATGGTGTCTGACTAGAACCACTGTGAACAATTAACTTTATTATTTGCCTTGCCCTTCTGAGTTGTGTAAAAGAACCGATTTTGTTATAACTGACAAATTTACTGTTTACTAGGTTGTCATATACTGCAGGAAAATGATTTTTCTGCCAGAAGGCAATTGACACTTTTAATGCTCTTATCAAATTGTGTACTGACTCTGTTGTCTCAATTTTCATAATAATTTTGAGAAAATTCTATAGCACTAACGAAGAGCCAGATGGAACTAAATAGTTTATCTGTTCAATATACTATAATGGTGTGAATGTCCTTGTCATTCCTAGATGTTTGGAATTAACACAAGTTTATCCAGCCTAGTATTAGCTGGCCTCTGACCACCTGGGCCAGTTAGGATTGCACCGAAACTCAGCATAGACCACAAGTAACTTGTCAAACATAACTATAGTTATTGTTACTTTAAGGCAGGGGTGGGGAACCTTTGGCCCTCCAGATGTTTCAGACCACAACTCCCATAATTCTGAGCCTTTATTGCCAATGACAAAGGACTGTGGCAGTTGTGGTCCAAACATCTGGAGGGCCAAAGTTTTCCCACCCTGCTTTAAGAAATAACAAGGAGGATATTTAAAAAAACAGTAATAGAAGACCCAGTAACAATCCTTGTTTAGCCAGATGTGCAATGTTGTTATTGAAGTATCCTTACATAATTACAGAGTTTTTAAAGGAAGCCTTTGGTGGAGATTCTCTTCAACTGGTTGAATGAATGGTGGAGGATGCCTTTGAACAGTTTCTTGCCACCTGCCTTTTTTATCTTTGTATTTTAGAATTTGTGTTTGTGATTTTTGTGTTATTTTTATTTTACACAATTTGCTAAATAGCTGACATAAAACCTGAATAAATAAATAAATAAATTTCAATTCTATCTGGTGACCCAGCAGTTCTATTCTCTTTCTATCATCATTTTACTTCTTACATTAGTATTGTCTTTTCCTTTCAATGATATAAAATGGAAAAGTGTTTTCTTGCATTCTGCCCCTTCCAAACTATGAGGTTCTCAGATGAAGAAGATAAAGAGTTTCACAAAGTTTCAAAGGGCAGGAGGCCCTTATTTTTTAGTTAAATGGCACACACACACACAGTGATCACTCCCAAATAATTAAAAAGAAGTAGTAACATCAATGCAAAGGATAATGTAAGAGCAACATAGCAAATTGCTTTTGATAGTCAGGTAATGGTAATGAGATACCCATTTCAATGGGCAAAATGCATAATGCAATTAGTTAATTCTGAAGAGTGAAAATTCTAAACTCTGACTCTCAGTTGTTGCAATTGCCAGCAAGGGGATGCAATGGCTATGATATTTAGAACTGTAGGGGATGAGTTGCTTCAGAAGGGGGTCTATGTTTCAGGGGCTGATCAAGTGTTCTCACATATTACCAAATTACAGCTGTTTCCTGCTCAAAAAACAGGTGGTTGTTAATAATAATAATAATAATAATAATAATAATAATAATAATAATAATAATAATAATAATAATAATAATAATAATAATAATAATAATAATAAAAATACCCCAGATATTGTGATTGTGGAGAAGAAAAAAGTGTGAATCATTGATGTTGCTATACCAGGAGATAGAGTCACTGAGAAACAACTTGAAAAAATTACCCGATATCAGGATCTCAAAATTGAACTTCAGAGACTCTGGCATAAACTGGTACAGGTGGTCCCAGTGGTAATTGGCACGCTGGGTGCGGTGCCCAAAGAGCTGAGCAAGTATTTAGAAGAAATTGGAGTTGACAAAGTCACCATCAGTCAGATGCAGAAAGCCACCTTACTGGGATCTGCTCGCATAAGTCGCCATTACATCACTGAGTCCTAAACGCTTGGGAAGCGTTCGACTAGTGATTGGTAATATAAAATCCAGTGTAGATAGCTGTGTGGTTAATTAATAATAATAATAATAATAATAATAATAATAATAATAATAATAATAATAATAATAATAATAATAATAATAATAATAAATAAATTGTGTGTAAGTAGAGATGGGCACGAAATGCCATAATGGCATTTCATTTCATTTTTCATTTCAGGTTGTTCAATTTTGTTTTGTTTCATATGGAATGATTTTTTTGTTTTAGTAGCGCTGTCCTGCTGGAGCTCGGGGCCCTGCTGGTCAACACTTTTTTTTTTACTAGCTCCAACCAGCTGGAGCTTGAGGCCCTGCCAGTCAGCACTTTTTTATTTACTAGCACTGACCAGCTGGCATGTGGGGCCCTGCCAGTCAGCACTTTTTTTTACTAGCGCCAACCAGCTGGCATGTGGGGCTCTACCAGTCAGTGCCTATTTTTCTTACTAGCGCCAACCACCTGGAGCTCTGGGTCCTGCCAGTCAGTGCTTTTTTAAAGTAGTGCCAACCAGCTGGCACTTGGGGCCCTACTAGTTGGTGCTCTTTTTTTGCCACCCCAGGTGCCAATCAGCTGGCGCGTGGGACTTTGGATGGCAAAAAAAAGTTTTAAAATCCTGTGCTTTCCCTTCACCCAATTGGGTGGGGAAACCGTGAGATTTGTAAACTTTTTTGCTGCCAAAGCCCAACATGCCAGCTGACTGGTGCTTGGAGCAGCAAAAAAAAGTCTAAAAATCCCACAGTTTTCTCCACCTGATCAGGCGCATTGCAGGTGAGGGAAAACACAGGTGTTTCCTCATAGGAATGCATTGCTGCAATATATTTTTATGGGAAAACAAAAAACAAAATGGAAGAAAATGAAAATTTCAGTTTCATTTCATTTTGTTTTACTTTGAGGGGTCATTTCAGTTTTTGTTTAGTTAGGGTTGAAATGGAAAATGAAAAACAAAACAAAAAAATCAAACAAAACAAAACAAAACAAAAAAATCATTTTGTGCCCATCTGTAGTGTGTATATACACAGTATACACATACAACGAAATTCACAGACACCAGAAACCAGACCCAACACACACACACACACACACACACACACACACACACACACACACACACACACACACACACACACACACACACACACATACATCTTCTACCATAAAAATGGTAGAAGAGGTCTACCATTTCCTTCTTCTGTGGGCATCCTGGGACTGTGGAGTTTGACCAAGGCACAGTGGAAAATCAAATTCCCCAACCTCTGCTCCACAGCGAAATGCCTAAATTAAACCTTTGGGGAAAACAGGAAAAAGTTTGGATATGCAGAGAAAGCAAGGATCAAAACAGTAAGTATGAATGAAAAGAGGCAATGGAGAAGTGAAAATCTGTGAGTTTTATTTTCATTGCATTTTTCATTCCTCTTATCCTGTTCAAATGTTATACTGAATTGTGAAACTTCCTTTCTCTGCCTAAATGTAACTATGTGCAAATTCTTCTACAAACACTTTCTCATGCATTCATTTCTGTGCATTTCTCTAACAACAAAAGAATGTTTGTGCACCCTTTTCAAGTGTATACATATTTAGTCCCACATTTATGGAGGAGGGAGGGAGGAGGGAAGGTACTCATAGTTTCTTTTTGGTGACAAGAAGATGCAGGTGCTTCTGTAGAAATTTTGTGAAGGTGTGAGGCAAGGAGAAATGTGCTGTTGTTGCATTCTGGAATATTTTTTCTTTGTTCTCTCACTTAGCATAAACTTTACTAAAATATCATTACATTGTTAGTATTAAGTGTTTGTGTTATTCTAGAAGTATTATCATTGCATGGGCTTTGAGTGGATAGGTCACACTATTACATTATTGTGTATGGCCTCTTAGCTTATCATAGCTGTTATTATGTTTTTCCCCTTCCATAGCAGCCATATTTTAGCAGCCATTTGGAAACACAGAAAATATCATGGATCCAATTATAAAGCAAGTTCAGATATATGCTAAATACCAACCTGTAGGCCCTGTATTCAGGGACCAAGTGGGTGAAGAGGCATTTGGTGGAATTCTTGCATCCACATGGTATAAACACCTCACGTGACCCTCTTTGGCCCACCTCCCTTAAGTAAAGAAAGAAAAAAGCAAAGAAAACCAGAAAATAAACAGAGAAAAAGAACACCACCAAAATATACAACTGAAACAATTCAAAATATAATTTAAAATGATACATAACACAAACAACGTAATCATGATAGTTAACAATCATAATTAACCCAACACATTGTTCCCCTTCACTGGGACTGATAGATACTTACTACCCCACCCCACCCCCCAAAGTTAACACAACGAAACCCCTTATCCCTTCTAAAATCACAGTGTTTCTTGTGAAGGTAAAATCCCTTTCCATCTTATTAATACAAATTCATTGAAGTTTCTTAATATATCATTAACATGTTATTACTGTATTTAGCAATCCTCTTTTTATTTTAATATCACATTTCAACTTATCATTAATGCCTATATTCCAAATCTCATTATCCTATTCAGATAACTGAATATCAGATTTTACTTTCTAATGTTTTGCTATCATTAGTTGTGCTGCTTTTAGTACAATAGAAATCAATTTGCTTTACAACCCTCCACATTGAACATTGTGTAAAACAGATAAAAACACTTTATTTTAGCATTACATTAATTTCCTTTAAAACCAACTTTTAAAATTTCAGGACCATTTCACATTCCTATCACATATGATCGAGGTGGGTTGCCGCCCTGCGTCTTCAGTCGTTCCTGGAGGAGAATCATGTCTTGGATCCTTTCCAGTCTGGGTTTAGGCCGCGTCATGGGACTGAGACTGCCCTGGTCGCACTGCAGGATGACCTGTTGAGGAGGGCTGACAGGGGTTGCTCTACCCTGCTGGTCCTTCTTGACCTGTCAGTGACCTTTGATACCGTCGACCACGGTATCCTCCTGGGCCGGCTCTCTGAGGTTGGGATTGGAGGTCTGGCCTTTGGCTGGCTCCATTCCTTCCTGGAGGGCCGTACTCAGCGTGTAAGCCTGGGGATGATTTGTCGTCCCCCTGGACACTCTCTTGTGGGTTGCCTCATGGGTCGGCTCTCTCCCCAATGCTCTTTAACATCTACATGAGGCCGCTGGCTGAAGTCATCTGGAGTTTTGGAGCTTGCTGTCATCAGTACGCTGATGACAAGCAGCTCTATCTCTCCTTCTCCAACTCTGCAGTGGAGGCTATCCAGACCCTTGATTGCGGCCTGGCTGCAGTATTGGATTGGACCAGGACTAACAGGCTCAGGCTTAGCCCTGGGAAGACTGAGGTTCTGTTCTTCAGGGGTGGCCCGGACGGGTACTGTGGCCCTCTTCCCAGTCTGGACGGGTCCGCCCTCCAGCTGGCTGAAAGAGTGAAGAGTCTGGGTGTCTTCCTGGATCTGGAACTGTATTCCCAGGTGGCAGCCGTGATCAGGTCAGCCTTCTACCATCTTAGGCTTATCACGCAGATTCACCCGTACCTTGATGGGGACTCCCTGAGGACAGTGGTGCAGGCGCTGGTCATGTCGAGGATAGATTACTGCAACATTCTCTACATGGGGCTTCCCTTGAACCTTGTTCGGCGACTGCAGTGGTTCAGGTTGGTGGTTGGTGCGGGCAGGTTTGACCGCATCACCCCCATTCTGGTTCGTCTCCACTGGTTGCCCATTGCCTCCCGAATAAGGTTCAAGGTATTGGTTTTGGTTTACAAAACCCTCCATGGCCTGGGTCCTGATTATCTGGCAGAGCGTATCTCCCTACGATCAGAGCTGGCCCGACCCACCCGATCCTCTGTGGCTCTCTCGCTTCAGGTGGCCACATCTAGAGAGGCCCGTAGGGTAGCAACCCGTAAACGGGCCTTTTCGGTGGTCGGCCCAAAGTTGTTAACAAACTTCCCAGCGAGATACGCCAGGCTCCCTCACTGGCATCCTTCAAGAAAACCCTTAAAACCTGGCTGTTCAGGGATGCCTTTGGTGATTGCTAGGATTGTACCAAGGTGTTCTTTTCTTTCTTATTTTCAAGTTGTATGCCTCTTGCCTAATGCCTCTTATATTTTTTACTGATGTTCTTGCTTTTAACCTTTTTGTGTGAACCGCCCAGAGTTCCCTTCGGGAAATGGGAGCAGTATAAAAATGTAAAAATTAAATAAATAAATAAATAGATAAATAAATAAATAAATAAATAAATAAATAAATAAATAAATATGAAAGTGTGTACTTATATATTGATTATAACATAATTAAAAATATTTAATATATCTACAATTTAGTTTTACTGCTGTTGAATATCATTTGCAAATTAAAAATGTATAAATTTTATTTATTCTTACAGGCATGCTTCTTAAATTGTTTTATTTCATCTATTCATCTATATTTCTTGCTGCAAATTTACTTCCCATATAGCTAAAAGCCTTCTGATGGCCCTTTGTCTCTATCAATAACATATAAAATTTACAAACCATTCCTTTTGTTACCATTATTCTACCTAGTTTCTCCTTCTGTAATAAACTTTCAAACTTCATCAACTCTCTACCATTACCATTTCTTTTCCCGCACTCTCTAGTCCATAAATCTGAGCAAATTGAATTAAACCCAGATAACTTTTCCCTTTTAAACTCCCTTGCCCCCCCTTCTCCTTCTCCTTCTGAGAAGGTTTTGAATGTTTTTATTATTATTTTTCCTAAAAGGCACAGCACATCAGCAATGCCCTAATAGGCTTTAAAATACCCTTTGGGAAACTGAGTCCAATGGGAAATGTAAAGCAGTGAGCTCCACTTTGGTTGTCCTCCAGTGATTTCATGTGTTGGAAACAAACCAAAATGGAGCGATCCTACATGCACCTAAAAAAGAGTAACTCTTGACAAGAAGCCAGAAAGATGCGGACAGGAATGGTTTGGGAATGGGCTGGTTCATGTTGTCATGTTGTCAAGCCACTAGCAAACCAGTCTGTCCTCGTCATCTCAGTGGGCCAAACAGTGGGACAAATACCCATGTAGCCACCCCTTCATTCAATACTAAAGGAGAAGGTCATGGATAGGGAAAGGGCCAATATCTTTTAAACCAATGCACATAATTTGGGGGGGGGGGTCCTGTGGTGCAGGTTCTGCCATCATATGTCCTGTTTATTATGTCATTATTTAAGTAAAGTAACACCATAGGTTTTTTTTGTCAAATTGAAATTCAAAGGCAGTTTCCTCCACTGTTGAAATATTTGAGGAATGCTGAGGCCAGCCAACAGAGTTTATTGAAGCTACAAATGTTTCCACTGTGGATTTAACACAGTGTTGTCATGCCATTACTTTCAGTGTGCTACAAGACATGATACAGCATCAGAAGACAAAGCGAAACAAGTTCAAGACAAGAAAGTGGTAGTTTTAGATGGAAGGGTTAAAAAAGAAGTCAAGAGAAATAAGCTTTGTCCCTGACACATCCCATGCTGGCTGTCTCCTTGAAGATCTGATGTGGGAGTCACAAACTTAGCAGGGCACCTTCTGAAGCTGTTAATGTTGAATCTCCACCTCAGCTCAACCTGTATATTTGTGAATAAACAGAAATATTACAAAATGTTAGTGAGTCTCCTGTGACCTCCTTCTAAAGGGAATCAATCCCAAGATGTCTGCAGCCATATGTCTTATTTCCCTGTACACTGCACTCAGACTGAAAGCAATCTGTGCAAATGGGTATTTCTATGCCCTTGCAAAAGTAGAGATCAGAGTTACATAAAGAGAAGAAAGGTAACTCTCCCTGAGAGATATTTTGTGTGATAGGTTGTTGAAATTTTAATGCATTCTTTCAAAGAGAAGATGGAATGCGCTGAATAGTTCCAGATTTGCTTGAACTGAGATTACAACTATAATGTCATTGCACATTCCCCCACCCCCACCCCAGTGTAAATAATTCATTGGCACTTCTTGAACACAACTAGCTGGGCTGTTTCAAAGATCACACTTCTGTAAATTAACAGAAGTTGAAAATGCATGGCTTTTAAACACTCTTTTTACACTGTCACGTGTGCTCACCTATGGTCAGTCCTCTGAAAAGCATGACTTGTTGCATTAACAGCAGAAGAAGGTGATTGCATTGACCTTCTTTTCTCTGGAGTCTTCAACACCAAGAGTGTCATGATGGTGAGAAATAGACCTTGTTCAATGTGTTTTCTATTCTGACAAAAAAAAAAGCGAAATTATATTCCTCATGACATACCCTAATACCAACATGTCCATGTTGCAATTCCAAGAGATGCCTAAAACAACTTGCTGTAACGCTTGCTGCTGACACAATTTGTTATTTAAGTGTTTTCTGTTACATATTCTGAGCCTGTCAAATTTTTCACTTGAAAACAAGGATCCTGCACCATTCACAGACACAAATAACGCTCCCCTCCGCCCTGTGTGGAGGAGGGGCGTCTTTGCCGGATGGCCGGGTGGGCCTGATAGGCTACACAGTTTGCGTTGGCCACGCAGGGAGCGTGCCCCTATTTAAGTCAGCAGCGCGCTCCCTGCGGCCTGCTTGGCCGGAAAGGAAAATTGCCCCCTCCCTCCCGCCGCCATTAATGTGCTGGTGATGCTTTGCTGGTCGCTTCAGGGCCAGATGGGAATTTTTGACTGCTACTCAAATTGGCTGTGAGTGGCGGTGCTTTTTCACCCATCCCACCAGACACAGGGTGGCGTGGAGGGTTTAATACCTGGTCACAGTTGGCGGGTAGCACAAATAAAATTCTAACGACCCGGGCCCATTATTTAACTAATAACTTCATGGTCCCGGCAGTCCTCAATTAAAGTAGATTAGGGTTTAGGTAGGGAGTAAATTAATAACAAACCAATGTTAACTTAGAGGGCTGCCAATGTGTAACTAAACTTAATAGGCCAGACAAAGCCCCTGGCGAATAGGGACCGAGTAAAATTATATGCCCCAGACTAAGATTGCGCTACCACACAGGTTCTCCTGGAGTTAAATTGTGTTATGCTGATAGTTCAAAGTTGGTTCCTGTGTTCAATAAATTGTGGCCCATGTTAAACCAACTTAAACTGTGTTGCCTCGTTATTATGGCCTAGAAGGGCAAAGGACATTCTATGAGTCCTAGTTAGAATCACTTCCCTTGCTCTGGGTGACTTGGAGACCAAAACACACTCTCTGACTCTGTGGGTGGCTTGGTTCTTTGGGGGTAAAGTCACTTTCCTGCATCTTTCTCTCTCTGCCAAAAATCCATATGAGACAGACAGTGTCTTATGAAAAAACTGAAACAAAATGAAAAACAAAATGATTTTACTTAATTCATTAAAAATCAAACAAAGAAAAATGAACCAAAAACAAAATGAAATGCCATTTTTCCATTTCATGCCCATCTCTAATATTTATTTATTTATTTATTTATTTATTTATTTATTTATTTATTTATTTATTTATTTAGAGTATTTTTACCCCACCTTTCTCCTTGGAAAAGGACCCAAGGTGACTTATAATAGTAAGGAGAGACAATATACAATCCATTATGATTAAGACATATTCAGGTTGAGAAACAGGGAATTGGGGGGGGGGGTATCTTACAGCACTGGAGGGCAACATTAAAGCTAACAATTGATAACAAAGTGTCAATGCAGTCACACAAGGAGAGATATAAACACAAAGTTATATGTGGTTAAAAACACAAAGTCTATGTAGCCATGTGTGATCAATTCATAAAAAGACACAGTAGGCAGTCCATCCTTTAGGGAAAGCTTGCCTGAAGAGAAAGGTCTTTGCCTGCTTCCGGAAAGACAGTAGAGATGAGGCAGTCCTGGCCTCCAGTGGGAGGGAGTTCCAGAGTCTGGGCACAGCAGCTGAGAAGGCCTTTTCATGTGTTCCCACAAGACGTACCTGTGAGGGTGGCGAGATGGAGAGAATATTTATTGAAATGACTCAGAACTGGGACAAAACACAACTGCCCCATGCTCCCTTCTTCCTCTTCAGGTTTGTCTCCATTAGCTTCCAAAATACCTGGGAAATTTCTCATTCCATATCCAGCGGAGTAACTAGTTCACTTGCTACCTTTGGTCTTCTATTTTTCTTCTCATAATTTTGGGATTCTATGAGCCTGCTGCGTGGATGAAAATATTGAATAAATGCTTTTAAAAATGTTAATAACAAAAGATGCTGAATGCCATTTCAAGAAAGTGCTGGCTTGGGAGAGGGGTGGAACTACAGTAGAGCTGCAGAGGGAGATTTCTTTCCAATTCTAACTTTATTATATGAGGTTCTCTTGGTCATTTATTGGAGATTTCAGCAAATTCCCTTAACTCTGAACAAAAAAAATTCCTTCCCTGACCCATGAAACTGCACTAATGCACTACTTTGAAATGCTCGTGCTGGTAACCCTATTACATGAATGTGCAAACTAATAACCAAGTGGTTGTTTTTCCCTTTTAAAAGACTGGAATTTTCCCCAAATAAAAATGCTGGGTGGGAACACTCATTCTATATTAAAATAAACAAAATTAGTAATTTCAAGTTGTATGACATATTTTAAATTTGGAGATGTTTTGAGTCACTTGGTTCTGCAGGGGGAACAGTTTTACTTTTTGTTTTAAAGAAAAATCATAACTCAAAAAACCATTGTCAAAAACATCTCCATCTTTGGCACAGAACAAGATCAGACTTCTCTATGCTGGCGCCAAATTTGTTGCTGATCCAAACTCCAGTTTCAAAGTTACAATTTTTTCTTTGGGTGACCCTGATTTATAGAGTTACCTTGTAGAATGTTGATTTGCTGTGCTGCACATAACACTATATTACTATTATTGTGTTGATTATGTTTCAAAGACTGGCTTTTAAAGGTGGGTTGCTTTGTTTTTTATTTTAATCCTTTTAAAAAGCCCTTTGGAGTTTGAATTGTAGCCTATTATTTTTCCAGTCCCATAACATATCAGACTGTTATATTAATTGGAAAACAACACATGCATCTAATAGACATTTCGTTAAGAAATAGCCTATGTTCTTTAATATACTTAGAATAGAGAATTATGTGTCTGGGAAGATGCCATATGTATGCAATTAGAGATGGGCACAAATAAAAAAAAATAATGTTTCATTTGTCATTTGTCATTTGGAGGGTCCGTTTCGGTTCATTTCCATTTTTTGTGAATTGTTGCAAAAAAATTGTTTTCATGTTTGTTCGTTTCGTTACCGTTTCGTTACCATTTATTTCAATTTTTTGTGATTTTTTTTTGGATTTTAAGCAATTCACTCATATTGCAGTAACGGAAACGAAATGCACGACAAAAATTCCAGTGTTTCTATTTGTTTCGTTTCATTTTAGAGACAAAATTCGTTTGTCATTTTGTTACATAACGAAATGAAAAAACAAAAATGGAAACAAAAAATTGTTTGTTTCGTGCCCATCTCTATATGCTAGAGATGGGCATCCTAGTTAATCATCCTAGTTGCTCATTAATATGGATGCTTAGCATTCTTTCCCCTTGCTGTTAACTAACACTTCATATTCAACAATGAGTTCATTAGAGACACTGAAGAGCTGTCGGCAAAAGACAGACTGGAAAGACAGTAAGTCTACAGGGGGTGTTGACCAGCAGTGATCTCTCTCATCGGTTTGCATTGTTCATGGTCTCTGTACTGAACACACTTGGACGTTGTTGTGAACAAGGTTCCCTCTGATCTTTATTCATCATTTCCAAATCTTCCCAGCAGTTCCAGCCTTCCAGTCTGTGCCATACAGATTCATCGGAACAGGGAATCAGTGCTTACTAAATTGATGAGATACATCTCATCTGAAACATTTGAAGGACTTCAGGTTCAAGAAGCCTTGCATTGTCACAACAGTTTGGAGGACATTTATAGGTTGCCTCTGTAGACACTGGTCTGCTTGACTCACAGAAAAGTAATGGCTGGGTCAGCATTTCTCAACTTCACTACTCAACATGTTTTGACAGTCAACTTTCAAAAGTCTAAGTCAGCCTGGCCAATGGCTAGACCAGTGGAAGTTAAAACATAAAATATCTAGAGGACTAAAGCTTGAGAACTGCTATACCAGAATGACTGGTGGCATCTCCCAGGATGTAGATCATTTCCTTATAACATTCCAAATAGCAAAATGGCAACCACTCCCAACAAGTCACCACCAGGAAAAGTACTGTTACCAGTGGTTAACTGCACTTTGTATCTCACCATTGATGCCATCTATATCTGCTCCTCAAAGTCTTGAGATGTCTTACATGTCCCTTTATGGTGAATGGAGTTCCAAAGTAGAGGAGGAATTTTCAAGTACTCTCAAACAAGCATTTTAAGGAGCTCCTGGTGAATGGGGAATTGTTCTCCTACATCAGCATGTCAACCTGGCCTAGACATGAATATGAAGAAATATTTTTGGCACTATAACCCTGGACTAATTAATAGAGGATGTCATACATGCAGACATTATGAGTTTTTGGATTTTCAGATGGTTGATTCTTGACAGAACTGGTGACAGGAGATGTTTTCTTTGTGCAATCACAAGAGCAGGCTGAATGCTTTCACATTGTCAGCTGCAATTTCATCTTGTTTTTCTTCTACTTATCTTCTTTTCATGTACCTTGAAAGCACTGGTGCCACCTGCTTAACAGTCTCCACAACTATTACTTCAAAATGACAAAATGCAGAACATCTGCTCTCTCTCTCTCTCTCTCTCTCTCTCTCTCTCTCTCTCTCTCTCTCTCTCACACACACACACACACACACACACACACACACACACACACACACAATGTTAGATATGTTTATTATTGCATAGCCATTTCACACTCCCATGCACATCACCTTTTGCTCGTGTGGCAAACAGATGTGGTTTTGATCACTCTGATCCAGTGTTTTCTTTGCCTTAACCCCCCCCCCCCGGAATTGGGTACATTCTTAGGTGCTCCTTCTTTTTACATGCCTGCAACTTCACATACTGACTTTATCAGCAGTATCTTTGAAATCCTTTCTTACAGCATCCATTCCCTTGAAATGTGTTGCAGATTAAGGCATGACATAAGCATTGAATGAACAGGATGAACAAAAAGGAAAGGAAAAAAGAAAAAGAGAGAGAAGTCAAAAGCAAAACCATAAACCAAGCCTGACTTCGGATATATTTATTATTTCCCAAAGAAAGTTCTCAATTTATAGACAATGAACTGGAATAAAAGAATGATGGGCTCCCCCTGTCCCACCATCAGTGTCTGTGAATTTCACACCTGTGTGCTTCAAGCACCAATGTTTATTATTTAAAGCAAAAAGTGGGCTGCTGATATACTGCTCCATTGTGCCTAAAGCTCTCTCTGGTGGTTTATAATTTAATTATGCAGGACACGCACACACACACACACACACACACACACACACACACACACACACACACACACACACACACACACACACACACACACACACACACACCATGAAGGGTGGATTTCAGTTTACTTACCTCAGAAGGATGGAAAGTTGAATCAATATCATACTGGCTGGGGATCAAATATGGGTAATGAGCAGACTTTTTAACCGCAGCACTGCACTTCAACTGCTGTGCCACAAGGATTGTATTTACTCAGCATCATGGTGTATGGGGTTATTTTGAAAGTGCGGATTGAATTTCCCATTAATTTCATAATGGGACTGGTGGACATTGTACTCCAGTAACCACTGGTGGTTACAGGAGTTTGACTCCTGATCTAACTGTTGTTGTTAGATCAGGAGATTGTCAAGGTTACTCGGTCAACCAAATGGGTTGAAGTGACATTTTGAAAGAAAAGCTTTGATCGTCAAGTGTCTTTCAGAAGCACACAGCAGGAATCAAAGGATTTTACACATCAACATGCATGCACGCGCGCGCACACACACACACACACACACACACACACACTTCTATTGTTCCTGCAGATGGGTTCCTCACCCCTCCTCCTTTCCAGCTTCTGTCTAATAAGCAGCTGTTGTAGGGTTTTCTTTAACTTCCATTCCTCATCCTCTTTTTTCATAAAAAGAGTTTTCAAACTGGTTCTCTATTCCTATTGCTATTTGCACAAGTGGCAGACACCACAGAGATTAAGGAAAGGACTGGCTCTAGGAGAAAATTCTTGTGATGTTAAACTTCAAAAAACCCATTGCAAACACAATATCAAAGTGCACCTTTTAAAATGTTTTCTTTTCTTTTCTTTTTTAAATGAAATGTCCCTGTGTCTCTAAGCTTAGTAGCTGTTATATTCTTCAATACTTTTAAAATATTGCCATAACTTTTAACTTAGCTTCTTTCAATACTCTAAGCTGCCTTGGATCCTTTAAGAGAAAGACCACATCTATTTTTTTCAATCAATCAATCAATCAATCAATCCATCCATCCATCATCCATCCATCCATCCATCCATCCATCCATCCATCAATGTTATATTTAGGGATTTTGGGAAAGCTGCCACATACTGTATATTGCAGCTTGTCCTAGGAAGTAAAGGTAAGGAACATATCAAAAGAAACCATAATGTTATAATACTTCTGTTAGAAATGCAGAACTGGAAGAGGTCCTATGGATCATGAAGCTGAGCCCCTGCCAAGAAGGCACAGGGGGGAATCAAACTCCAAATCTCTGGCTCCACATCCAGAGACATAAACCACTGAAATACCCACCATATTAAGTGTTTACAAAGTTTTGTTTTCTTAGTTTCTCCAGTTGTTGTTGTTGTTGTTGTTGTTGTTGTTGTTGTTGTTGTTGTTGTTGTTGTTGTTGTTGTTGTGGCTGCTGCCGCCGCTGCCACAACTACCACTGCCACCACTTCCAGCACCACTGCCACCACTGCTGCTGCAGTTATTAAAAATGATACACAGAAAGTAATATCTGGATTCTAACCAAACCTTTCAGTTAGCTCCACTGAGGGTTCATCAGCTCCAGACTTACAAATGTATTTAAACAAAAGTCTTGCATTTCCAGTGGTAATTTTAAGCCACCACCCCCCAGCACATTTCTGGAGAGGCCCACTTTGTGGGTGTTTAACACAGATGTCTGTAACCCAATATTCACCAAACTTTGAGGGTTTATAGAGGAGAATTTGGAAAAGTTTCTCTGCAGTTTGGTCTATCTATATTTGATATGGGGACAAATTAAGAAAATGGTGAATCATCCTTATTCATAATTTGTCGGGGCTGATGAACTGACAGATCAATGAACTATTGAATTTTCAGTGATGAATTAAGAAATCAATGAATCAATTTGTCTCCACTTTAAGTGAAGGGAACTGGGGAGAACTTTCCTGAGGTTCCCCTCTTAGGGGATACATAACTCGAGGTATGAATCCCAATTCTCACCATACTTCCAAGGCTTGTAGAGGACAGTTAGCAGAAATTTTGTTTTCTGGGTGCCTTGGGGGGTCATTTTTGGCCCAAAAATTGACAATTCAACAATTGATAAAAATCTATCAATTCATATTCATTGAGGGTCTATTTGGATTCTGAACTTCAGAAGCCAAGCTGTGCACGAATGATTAGGCTGCCACAACTTGGCTTTCAATTCCAATTAGAAAGATTATTGTTCCCTGGGTACCCCCTTTGGAGCTTCATAACTCAGTCCCCTAAACCCCAAACCTTTCCAAATTTCAGGGGGTTATCTAGAATCACTTGAGGAAGCTCCCCTGCCATTTTGGTCCTTTAGGATCCAGGGGAGCAGTGTTTCATTTCATTTTTTTATTTTGTAACAAAACTACTTTAAATATTTATTACAAACAAAACAAAACTATTACAGAAATGAAACAAAATGAATCAATATTTTCCCATTTTGTTTCCATCTGTAATTGCTGGGGCTTCCATTCCAATGCTTAAAATATAGCTGAAGAATAATTTTGTCTGAAACTTTTTCCAGGATGCAACAAATATCCACTCTAAAAAAGGGGGATCCAATCATGGCTGTATTTGGATAGATATGCCGCATTGTTTTTATAGGTTAAAAGAATTAGCTTTAGTAATGTTTTCAAAGAAAATTAAATATATAGTTCATCCTTCAGGAAGTCATGTATGGAAGCCACATATGATAGAATGGTAGTCTGAAGCCAGGTACATGTTCATGATGCTTGCTGAGTGAACTCAGTCAGCCACATTGAGTCAACTTAGCTATCCCCTTAAATTTGATGATACCTTTGTGTGACTGGCTAGTAAGCCAGAATCAAAAACATAGTTTGGAGTATGTTGTGGTTTGGTTGTGGCTTATGGTTCGGCCACAATGCCAGATCGGGGCCCACACACTGGATCGGGGTTTTTTTGGGGGGTGGGCTGGCTCGGTTCGGTGACCCGTGGGCTTGGTCCGGTGCTCACGGGTCAGTACCAGGCCCGTACACTGGATTGGGTTTTTTTTGGAGGGGGGTGGCCCACAGGCTGGTTCCATGGCCCCCGAACTGGGTCCATTGCTCACGGACCGGTACCAGGCCCATGTGCTGGATCAGGGCTCTTTTGGAGGGGGGGTTGTGGGGCTGAGTCCAGTGCTCATGGGGCCCGCACACCAGGTCTTTTTTATTGTATTTTTATTGCATTTTTTAAAACTGCCAACTACATGGCTGCCTACCAGCTGTGGCGTGCCCGGTCGGCTTTTCCCTTCTCCACTCCATCCAACAGCTGGCCTCTGAAAGTCAACACTGCAGGAATTCTCTGTCCTGACTGTGTGGGCAACTGCTGGAAAAGGCAGAGAAGGGAATTCCATACTCCTGCTGGGACTGGAAGATTATGTGACAAGAAGAAAAAGCAAAGCAAAGTGATCTGCTTATATACCACCCCATAGCAGTTCAAGCACTCTCTGGGCAGTTTACAATTTAATTATGCAGGCTACACATTGCCTCCTGCCCAGCAAGCTGGGTAGTCAATTAACCAACCTTGGGAAGCTAGAAGACTGAGTCAACCATGAGCCTGCTACATTGGATTGAACCCCAGGTTTAGCTGCAATGCAGGCATTTAACCACTGTTCCAGGAGGATCCTGGAAGGGAACAAGCAGCCTGGGCTTGTTTTATGTAACAATGGTTCTCAACCTGTGGGTCCGCAGGTGTTCCTGGACTGCAACTCTGAGAAATCCTGGCCAGCTCAGCTAGTGATTAAGACTTCTGGGAGTTGCAGTCCAGGAACCTCTGCGGACCCACAGGTTGAGAACCACTGTATCTATGAGCTCTCTCTTTCATATTTTTAAATGTGAGTTTCTTGTGAAACTCTAATTCAGGAACTAATATTTTGTTACTTTGTAAACATACGCACGGACACAGAGAGGGGGGGAAGAGAGGGGGAGGGAGGGATGGAGGAGAGAGAGAGAGAGAGAGAGAGAGAGAGAGAGAGAGAGAGAGAGAGAGACTGCCCCTAGCTCTATTATCATGTACTTGATTGTTCCACACTGAACACAGATATTTAGCCAGGAAACACTTTCTGGATAATAAAAGGCACCCATTTTCAAAATAATGTTTGTACTTCTTTTGTTTGAGAGTGTTTAAAGGGAACTGTGCACCCAGGAAGCCCCACTTTCCCAGCTGCCTTGTTTCATTCCCCCCCGCCCCGCCATTAAAACCTATTTGTTCAGATTTCCTTATATTTGCTCCCTTTCAATGGCTGTAATTGGGATAAATTTCTGTATTCAAATTGTATTGTTCCACAAACAGCTTCTCAGAACTATCATTTCTATTATGCTGATTGGAATCAAGCATTTTTTTAAAAATGGAGATCCCTGAGCTCCTGGTCAAATGGCATTTCCATTAATGAAACTCAAGGCCCAATGCCTCTTAACTGGAACCTTGGTCAAGACATGTTACTTAGCACCCATACATGGATTATATATATATTATTTGTTATGTTCTATGCCATCAGGTCATACCCAATTAAAAATGAAAATAATAGGGCTATCAGTGTTCGTGAGATATTTAAGGGTTAGTTTTACCAGTTCTACACACCCAGTGAGCCTCCATGGTGGAATTGAGTTTGAAACCCAGACCTCTTCATCTGTCACTCTATCCACTGCACCATACTGGATATGCTGTGCTTCTTATCACAGCTCCCTATTATTTCTCCTTTTTCTGGGCTTGTCTGGCAACTCTCCAAGTTAGTTCATAGGGTGTATTCTTCTCTGAAATCACCCAAAAAGCTGAATAGTGAAAGATTCAGAGGAGAAAAAAAGTGTTCTTCAGTACATGGCCAGATTAGTGAATTCCTTGTCTTAAGACAAAGCAATGATTGTCAAATTAGTACTCGATTCCACTTGCAATAAACCTGCTCTTGTCTTGGGTTCTCCTAAAATATCAACTTATATTTTAGTGTACAAATGAGGTATATGCAGCCATGGAGTGAGTTTTTCTGCTCCTCTGCCAGAGGTTCATTTATTTGATTCCACATATGTGAACATCCCATTGGCTTTTTAAAAATTTCAACTATCTGATACAGTGCTATACCAGATAGCAGGAGATTTTAAAACAAACAAGCAAACCTGTATGCACCTGTATGCTCATCCCCCTCACTTCCTCACCCCTGTCCACCCAAAAAACCCTATGGTGACTTGGTCACCTGTTGCTTGCTCACCCCATTGCCTGCCATTCATCCATATGGTCATGCCCCTCACTGGCTTGGCTCCTCACCTGGCTAGTCACTTTCTTTGATCATTCTGCCTATCCCCCCCTAATCAAGTTAGCCCCATTTTTCACTTATCCCCTTGCCCACCATCTCAACCCTTTGTCTGCCTGACGGGCCCTCAACCACTTTGTTTATTTTCTTGCATGCCTGATCACTCACTCATTTGCTTTCCCCCCACCCTATTGCTTGCTCCATCACTCACTCACCTACTCACCCCTCAGAAACTGGTCTGCATGTTCTCCCACCTTCACCCCTTGCCCCCCACCCCAGTGACCCGTGTAAATGATGATGGAGAGATCAGTGGTGGCAGCAGACAGTCTGAGTACACACACACCACCATAAAAGTTTTGGAATAGGGCTAAAAACCCATGTGACTTTAGCCTGCATTTTTCTCTCTCCTGGTTTATTCTGGAAAGCTCCAGAAAGAGCTTAGATAATTTCTTATGGGGTCGAGGCCATCAATGGGTGCTTTTACATGACCCCTAAGTTCCGTTGGCAATTTAAATTCGGACCAGAGATCTTGGGGGTTTGTCGCTCTTCCTGTGTTCCCACCCCTCCACACTTCCTTGCTCCTGTCTGCGTGAGGGGAGGGAGGAAAAAAGGGAGAAAATAATGCAGACTCACCTCCGCTTTGCCATCGAGCTGCTCCAGGAACCATTCCAGTCTCTTTCAATCTCTTAAAGGGGAGGGGGCAAAAACAAACACAAACACAAGGCGAAGAGAGCCCGGCACTCACTGCTTTACATCTGCATCAGAAATTTTTCACCTTCGGAGACCAGGTACTTGGAAAATGCGCTGGGACGCACTTAGGTGGGCATGGTCGTACTTTATTTTGTTTAAAATCTAGAGCTGGTGGGAAAACAATTTTAAGCTCCGCATCTGGGAGCCCTTTGCCTCAGATTTTAGGGGTTGTGTAAAAGCGCCCAATGACTCCTGGTTATGGGCAGATATACTGTACATTATCACCAGCATAAGAGACACTTTGTCAGCTAGTAACAGCTACTGCATCCAGGAGGAGAGAATGACATTGCTGTACTGCCCTGCTTGTAGAATTTCTCTAGGCTTTTTTTTGGTCCCAAGGTACCACCTGAAAAAAAGAGAGACTTGACAAACATATTTATCAGTTCATTGATTCAGGATGGGGAATTTTGTGGTTTGTGGTTCATCAGCTTTGATAAGCCATGAACCAAGATGAACCACCATTTTGGCAGTTTATCCCCACCATTATTCATAAAGCCATTTCAATGAAAACTCCAAAGTACTATTGTTTGAACTGTAAACAAATTGATTTCTATTTTCTTCTCATCTATTCATGTATTCAGAGAATAATGAATTTGATTCCTTTCTATGAAATCAAAGGGAAATCTAATGACAAAGGACAAAATAGAAAAGAAACGTGATGTCTGAATGAATAATGGTAGAGTTAAACTATCGGAGGAGGCAAGGAGGAAGCACTCTCATTTCTATATTTAAATTTCTCCTGATATGTATGCTTATAATGACATGGCATAGGAGCAAATCTTATTATTACTTTAAGCTCAAACAGATGTGGAAGCTACAGATAAAATTCGTTGATGAGTTCATTAATACAAACAGCACAAGTCACTTTTCTCAGTTTTGTAAAGAACAAAATGAAACAACATCTTCTATGACATTTTCCCTTAAATAACACTTAGCTTGAAATATATTTTGTGAAACTAAGTCAGAACTCATATTGTATTTAGTGCTCAAGAGTCAAAAGGAAGAAATCTAGGGTAATGCAATTGTTAGAACTGAGCTGGGTAATCGTCTAGCTTGCAAGGGAATGGATTCGACTCTACAGCCTCAAAGCCACTCACAACTAAATGGCTCCTGTTGTGGCTGAACTCAGTGGCTTCAGAAGACCACAAAAGGACACCAGAGACAGAATTTATAACAAAATTGGTAACAGGACTAATTATTCTATAAAAGTTGTAATATCAAATTTAAGTATTTATTATTTATTTATTTAAATAAAGTTTCCTACCCTTCTGAAAATGAATCTGAGTGAGAGTACATGTATTCAAAGACAATAAAAAATAAGAAATATGCATAATACAAAATACTTACACTTGGTAAATCATATGATGCAGGGAGCCCAAAGGATTATGCATTATTAGAGATGGGCACGAAACGAGCGATTTTTCGTTTTCGTTTTCATTTTTTCATTTCGTTACGCAACGAAAATGAAATGAAATTTAAAAAAAACAAAAAAAATGAAATGACCAAATTTGCCGTGTTTTTCATTTTCGTTGCAGCAGATGCATTGAACTAAAAAGAATGCTAACGAAACAGCAATTTTTCATTTTTGCTTTCATTTTTTCGTTTCGTTACATAACGAAACGAAAATGAAATTTTTTTCAAAAAACGTCATGAAAACGAAAACGAACCGAAATGACCAAACGACAAACGAAACACCATTTTTTTTGAGTCGTGCCCATCTCTATGCATTATAAGACAGTGGCAAATAGGGATGCGAATTTTGCTGCCTCTAGCTCTCAGAGAAAAAACAAAATAATTATTTTCTTCATGCAAAGAGATTTTTCTGTGTTATTGTTCCCCCCCGAGAAATCTACAACAAAGCTTGAAAAATTTATTAGAAATTGAGAAAAGAGCAGAGTCTTTGCCAAGACATGGGGTGCTCTCTCTCTCTCTCTCTCTCTCTCTCTCTCTCTCTCTCTCTCTCTCTCTCTCTCCCTCTCTCTCTCTCTCTCTCTCTGGGTGGTAGGTGTGGCTCAAGAGGCAAGGGGGAAGGTGGTTTGGCAAAGCCCCATTTTGTTTATGTGTGTAAACATGTCAGTAGAAGGTTCTTTGATGATGAAAAACTACAGATTGGTGTGTGAGGGATGAGGAAACACTGTGGTGTGTTTCTCATTGCATCATATAATCAGTGAAAAACACTAACTCAGCCCATCCTAAACCCATAGTATTTCACACAGTTGTTTCCTGAGTCTGGCTCTCAGTTTAATCAGGAGCCTCATACTTTTCTTCAGGACAGTTGGTCTCATCTCTATTAGTGGGCACATGTGTTTCTTTGCCAGCAACATGATATGCTTATAAAGCATCCCAATTAACGGTACAGACTCAGAATTCAGCAGCATTATGCTACTATATCACTATAAGGCTTCCTCCCCAACAACAAAAACAAGAACCCTACAAAGAAAGACTAGTTACAGAAGGCTACCTCACATTCTTGAGATAATAACTTAACTAGGGAATTTCTAAAGGACATATTACATGTAGACATGGGCACGACTTGGCGAAATTCTCGTTTCTGTTTCCGTTCCTCGTTTCCGTTACGCAATGGAAACGGTAACAACAATTAAGCTGTCAGAACTCGAACTCGAACCGAAAAAAGAAAAATTGGGTCTGATTTGTCGTTGTCGTTCCTGGCATCGCGTGGCGATTGCGCAATGCCAAGCGCAAGCGGCACAGAAAAAAAGTTTTAAAAGGAAAAACCCCCGATTCCCAGCCAAAAAAGCAGACGAAAATATGCCTGCCTGAGGGCACCTACCAGAGGGGTGGTTTCTGGGGGGTCCCCACTCCAGCCTTCCCCCCCTCCCCGTCCTGGGCTGCTGGTACCAGGCTGGGAGGGGGCATCCTCGGCGGCGTCTCCATTTGCTATGCGGTGCGGGGGGATCCAAAATGGCGACCCACTGCCCACCCACTGCCTTTTTTTTCTTTTTTCTTTTTCTTTTTTTCTTTTTTTTTTTTTTTTGCATGCTAGGGTGGCATAATGTGGCTATCTTCAGGGGCTGGATAGGAATTTTTGCCTTGTTCCCCAGAATTGACCCAGAGAGGGGGCAATGATTTTTTACCTATCCCACACTGACACTGGTGGTGTGGCATTGGCCACACAGGTGGGTAGTGCGGGGAATTGAGGCATTAGTTGAGTCCCAAATGCTTGAATATGAGGCCACACCGAACCGCAGACACGGTGGATCCTGAGGTGAGAGTCTGGCGTGAGGAGGCATTTGAAATGCAACTGGGGCAGGGACTGGCCAGATGCTGGTGCCCTAGTTCCAAGAGGGAAATGTTTAGCTCGGCTGGCCTGGGGGCAGCCAAACTTGAACAAAACCCTCCAGGAGCTACGGGACTCGCCACCACATGCCAATGCCTTTGGGTAGGTTCAACTGGAGATACCAAGACCAATGGTTCACCACATAACAGCAGCCCCCTCTTCAGAGGAAAGAGCAAGGTTCAGCATTAAATAAAGCATGGCCCAATTAGCAAACCAACACACCTTCTTGCCTGTTTAGTCCGACCTGAGCGGGCAAAGATATATTTAGTTTCAGAAGCAGAGAATTGAGGGATATCTGACATTATTAGAAGGCAAGATTAAAACTAAACATTGATAACAAAATGTCAATGAAACCACACAGGGAGAGATATAAACACAAAGTTATAAGTGGTTATAAACACAAAGTGTACGTAGCCATGAATGGTAGATTCATATAAAGACATACTAGATAATCCATCATTCAGGGAAAGCATGCCTGAAGAGAAAGGTCTTTGCCTGCTTCCAGAAAGACAGCAGAGATGGGACAGTCCTGGCCTCCAGTGGGAGGGAGTTCCAGAGTTTAGGCATGGCAGCCAAGAAGGTAGCAGGATGGAGAGAAAGGCCTCTCCTGATGACTTTAACACCCATGCTGGTTCATACTGTGAGATTCGATCTTTGAGGTAGCTAGGACCCAGGTCGTACAGTGCTTTGTAAGTCAAGGTCAGCACCTCAAATTGTGCCCAATAGCTGAGTGGCAGCCAGTGAAGATGCTTTAGTAGGGGTATAATGTGATATCTGTATTCCACGCCAGTCAGCAATACAGCTGCTGCATTTTGGACCTGTTGAAGTTTCCTAAGACTTTCTATCGGAAGTCCCATTACAGTAGTCCAGTTGAGACGTCACTAGGGCATATGTCACAGTGGCCAGAGCAGGTTTCTCAAGGAATGGCATAACAGGCATATTAGCTTTAACTGTGTAAATACACTTTAGACAAATATTGTCTATTTTATTTTTAATCCAATGTTATTTTATACAGGCTAGAAATCAATGTTTGTATAGACTTTGTAGGATTATGCCATTTGAAATTACAAGGCTAGGGGGAAAGTCCAGTAAAATCTGCCCCTGCAAACTTGACTATACTGGTATCTTGAAAGTCCTTGGGGCTATTTGGAAAACAGCATGAGCACACCCTTGATGTACATTGGGCATTGGTGTTTTCTCTTTCCCCCTTTGAGAGAATTAGCACTCTATTCATCCCACTGCTTCATTGTCTATCATTTTCCCACTCCACCCCCCTTGTGATGTCTAAGAATATCTGCTTTCCAACCTCACATTTCAAAGCCTCATTTACTCCATGTTTGAAGAGATCCACCCACATCTTCTCATTCTGCAGAAACTGACAGGGTCAACTGGGGGACATTACAACATGTCCCTTCATCTATCAACTTTACACTCTTTCTTCCCTTCAATAAATATCAGATGCAAGGAAAGCAACAACTACAAATCCTATAATCCCAGTGCTATTTTTCCTAGCGTTATCTCAAGTTTTTGTATATACTTGATCACAACCTTTGCGAGTTCTTTTTAAAGGACAGTTACTTTTCCCATGCTTTTTCTGCAATTAATAGCTACTACCTCTGACGTTCATTAGTGCTAAATTAAATGGGTCTTCATATGGAATTACATGCTATATTGCATTCTGATTAAAACCAAATGGCTTTGCCATGATGCATGCAATTACCCTCAATACCAAGGGAATTAATAATTAGTCCTCATTTATTGTCCATCTGCAATGCTTCTTTTTGCAGCACAGACAAATTGCCATGATTTCCATTTAATAGTAATTGAAAATATCATTTTGGTTTATTATGAGCATCCCCCAAAATGCTGTATACATAACAGTTTATTTCTAAGAGCTATTTTGTTTAATTTTAAAATATATATACCCCACCTTTTTCCTTAAAAAGAACCCAAGGTGGTTTACATCATTGTAAGATAGCATTTAAAGTAAAAACAATGAGTGTACAAAGGAGGCTTACATCACTAAAAGACAATATTTGAATCTAAGAACAATGTGTATGAAAAGGCAGTTTACATCATTAAAACACAATATTAAAGATAAGAACAACAAGTATATAAATATTAAAAGGGAACAAACAGATACCACTCTAGGACACAGGGGAGCCATTTTATAGAGTAATAAATCATTTCGCTATTGTTTCATTTTGTTATGATTTTTTTTAAAAAATTATTTAAAACAAAATTAAACAAACAGCTAGTAGAAACAAAATGAAACAAAACTCAATTTTTTTCCATTTCGTGCCCATCCCTACTGCACATGCAAAAGTCCTTGAAGTTTTCCGGTGTAAAATTGGCATCTGGTATTAACTTCCCAGACAAACTAAATGAAAGTTTGCACCTTAATAGGCAACCATACAGTGACTCCACATGAGGTTTATTTATTTTTAAAGTTGTAGTTTCACAGGTTACTCAGTAGTTTCACAGATTACTCAGGTCTTTTTTTGGAAGCCCATCTAAAAGCCCCATGTCATGTTCTTCCTATGAACTATCCTAATATTATTGTCAACATCTCATTCTCCAAGCCAGTTGCCTGAATGAGAACCTTTCTTCAACATAGTAGACCTGTCCTCCTATCTCCTGTGCATGTGTATTTGGGTGGAAATTATATTACTAACCTACAGTCATTGTGCATTCAAGTCTTTAGGAGAGTATGAGAATATAGCACACAGGTTTTTGGGAAAACATTCATTCATTCATTCATTCATTCATTCATTCAATGAACTTCTGTACCATTCATCTGGTTCAAAAGGCCACCCTGGGCTGTTCACAACTCAATTAAAAATAACAGTTTAAAAGGCTTTAAACATAATTGCTATACAAACCAAAATTAATTGTATCAAACCATATATAGAAACAACATCAAAATAACTAATACTGATTTTAAAAAGCAGGTGGTGGAAGAGGTAATATAAACTTGGTTTGGAGGTGAACTTACACTATGATGAGGTGCTGTCTGGAAAACCTGTATAAACGGTCATGTTTTCAAAGAGCATTTGAAAGCTCCTAGTGAAGGAACTAGACACTTTGATTTTTAAAAATGAGTTTGAGTTCTAGAGCATAAAATTGCATAACATGCACATGCCTGACATTTCCCTCAATGTGTTTGGTATTTTGGTGACATCTGTCTGTGTCTTTCAACAATTTTTTTTGTAAGAAGTACAAATGGGATTTTTTTCTAAAATAAACATCACAATAAAGATTGGCATGTCAAAGATTACTTTATTACAGAAACATAGATAGTACAAAGGGTACTTTTTGGACTAGATTTTCCAAACATTCTTTTCTGGTTTGGCCTCTTGGTTGCTGAGTTTCTGGGAGATACAGTTAATAAAAGTTACTTTTCTAAATTCTACAGAAAGCATCCCAGCTGTATTAAAGGGGGAATATATTTGTACATGTCTGTCTAAATGAAGAGTTCACTCACAACTTTTCTCACATTTTCATCTTTACTTGGTGTGTTTCTGGGAGTTGAGTCATGGCTACTGGACTTCTTTTTTGAGAGATAGAAACGTTTTGCTGTTCACCCAAACAGCTTCATCGGTCTGAATACAGCTAGTGCAAGAGACCTTCTTATAGTCAGCTTGACCTCTTGTCCCCTTGTCTGATTGGCTCATAAGATGAACAAAGCCTGAATAGGCTCGTTAGGGAGACATTAGTGTCCATGGCCTTAAGGTAAACAATGGCCTAAGGTGCTGAAACCCATCAAGAATGGGTCGTTAGCTGTCAAGAATGGGTCGTTAGCTGTGACCTGGTGGTGAAGGCTCCTTGATTTGCCTGGGTACTGTGGAAAGTACAGCCTGGTAAGTAGCAGCTAGACTTATGCCGGAGCCCCCCACCTCTGTTGAGGGAGGGATTTTCAATGCTGACATGAATGGCTTCCCTTACTCCTCTCTCAAACCACCTCTCTTCTTTGTCTAATATGTGTACATCATCATCTTTGAAAGAGTGGCCTTTTTCCTTCAAATGGAGGTGTACTGCTGATTCTGGTCCTGAGCTGTTACCTCTCCTATGTTGGGCCATTCTTCTGTTTAATGGCTGTTTAGTTTCTCCAATGTAGAGGTCTGAACACTCTTCACTGCATTGGACTGCATATACTATATTGCTCCTTTTATGGTTTGGTATCGGATCCTTTGGGTGGACAAGTCTCTGCCTTAGTGTGTTCATGGGTTTGAAATAAACAGGGATGTGGTGTTTGCCAAAAATCCTTTTAAGCTTCTCTGACACTCCCGCCATGTAGGGAATGACCAGGTTCTTCCGTCGGGTCTGGGTCTCAGACTGATCCCTTGTTCTTCTGGGATGGCCCACTGCTTTGTTGAAGGCCCACCTTGGATATCCACAGGCCTTAAGTGCTGTCTTCAGGTGCCTGTCTTCCTTCTTCTTGGCTTCTGAGGAGGTGGGGATGCTCTCTGCTCTGTGGCTTAGGGTCCTGATGACTCCTAGTTTGTGTTGTAATGGATGGTGGGAGTCAAACAGTAAGTATTGATCTGTGTGGGTGGGTTTCCTGTAAACTTCTACTCCTAGGCCACGGTCAGGTCTGATGATGACTGCACAATCCAGGAAAGCCAGCCTGTTGTCTTGGGTGTCTTCCCTAGTGAACTTAATATTAGGATCCACTGCGTTGATGTGGTCTGTAAAGGCCTGTACTTCCTGCGTCTTTATTTTAACCCAGGTATCATCTACATACCTGAACCAATGGGATGGTGTTGTCCCTGGGAAGGTGTTGAGTGCCTTCTTCTCCACTTCTTCCATGTATAGGTTTGCTACAATTGGTGACACTGGGGAACCCATGGCACAGCCATGCTTCTGTCTGTAGAAGTCCCTTCTGTACATGAAATATGTGGTGTTCAGACACAGGTCCAGGAGCAGGCCTATCTGGTCTGGGTTGAGGCGGCTTCTGGAGGTGAGGGTGCTGTCTTCACTTAATCTTCTCTTTACCATTATTAGCGCATCAGTGGTGGGTATGCTGGTAAAGAGTGATGTAACATCAAAGGATACCATGGTTTCCTCTGTATCCAGTTTGAGCTTCATGTACAGAGGGGACTTCTACAGACAGAAGCATGGCTGTGCCATGGGTTCCCCAGTGTCACCAATTGTAGCAAACCTATACATGGAAGAAGTGGAGAAGAAGGCACTCAACACCTTCCCAGGGACAACACCATCCCATTGGTTCAGGTATGTAGATGATACCTGGGTTAAAATAAAGACGCAGGAAGTACAGGCCTTTACAGACCACATCAACGCAGTGGATCCTAATATTAAGTTCACTAGGGAAGACACCCAAGACAACAGGCTGGCTTTCCTGGATTGTGCAGTCATCATCAGACCTGACCGTGGCCTAGGAGTAGAAGTTTACAGGAAACCCACCCACACAGATCAATACTTACTGTTTGACTCCCACCATCCATTACAACACAAACTAGGAGTCATCAGGACCCTAAGCCACAGAGCAGAGAACATCCCCACCTCCTCAGAAGCCAAGAAGAAGGAAGACAGGCACCTGAAGACAGCACTTAAGGCCTGTGGATATCCAAGGTGGGCCTTCAACAAAGCAGTGGGCCATCCCAGAAGAACAAGGGATCAGTCTGAGACCCAGACCCGACGGAAGAACCTGGTCATTCCCTACATGGCGGGAGTGTCGGAGAAGCTTAAAAGGATTTTTGGCAAACACCACATCCCTGTTTATTTCAAACCCATGAACACACTAAAGCAGAGACTTGTCCACCCAAAGGATCCGATACCAAACCATAAAAGGAGCAATATAGTATATGCAGTCCAATGCAGTGAAGAGTGTTCAGACCTCTACATTGGAGAAACTAAACAGCCATTAAACAGAAGAATGGCCCAACATAGGAGAGGTAACAGCTCAGGACCAGAATCAGCAGTACACCTCCATTTGAAGGAAAAAGGCCACTCTTTCAAAGATGAGGATGTACACATTAGAGATGGGCACGACTTAGCGGTATTCCCGTTTCCGTTTCCGTTACTCGGTTCCGTTACTCTACGGAAACGGTAACGGGAATCACTCCGCCAGACTTCGAGCTCGAACCGACGAACGAACAATTTGGTCTGATTTGTCGTGCTCGTTACTTGCACGCGGCGATCGCGCAATGCCAAGCGGCACAGAAAAAAAGTTTTTAAAAGTAAAAAAAAAAACCGATTCCCGGTCCAAAATGACGACCGCAATATTTTTTTGGAAAACCTTGCCCAAAACCCCACCAAAGCACCACAGAAACATGCGAAAGTAACCTATTTTAAATGCTTGATTTTTTTACAGTAGCAGCAGTGTGTTTGTCTTGCCAAAATACGTATCCGTTGATTTTATTTTATTTTTTTCTTAATTTATTTTTTTACACCTGCGCAACGATGGGCTGGCCATGGGACGGGACCATGCAAATTTTTGGAGCCATTCCACCAATTGCATGGACAGGTTTTGACTGACACTTCTGGATGTGCCAGAGGGCATAAAAAGCCGAGGCAGTTCCAGTCCGTCACAGTCTGGGCTTGGATCTTGTGGAGGGTGGTCAGGGCTGAATTGCTGCGTTCAGTCTAGTTTCGATTTCGCGGTCGCGGTCTCGGTCTCGCTAGGCAGGGAGGGAATTGAATTGATATTAATTCGAATCGCAAAACATAATAATTTATTCTATTCCCTGTGGGGAATAGCAACACAGTGTTTATTCTCTTTTTTGTTTTCTCCATTTTTGAGGAAGAGTTCCGTACGTTTTATATTTGCTTCAAGGGGGAGGGAAGATTTGAGTGGGAGCGGTAGGGGAGGGGAGGTGCTGCGGATTTATTTTGAAAATATATTATTTTATATTACACTAACATACCATTTCTTTTGTATCCCAATTTCCCACCAAGTTCATTTACTTGGCCAAGGTCCTTTTACCCTGCGCCTACAGCTTTTTTGCTGCTGTTGCGATTGGGGTTTTGGAAGGGAATCCAGCAACCCCTATCCTACCCTAGTAGCAGCTTATAGTTTTATTCCATTTATTTTCTATTTTACAGTTTATTAGCAAGTGGCAAGCAACAGCCAAGGTCCAGTATTACTAGTGCTTAGAAGGGGAGGTTGGAGGCTGTGGATTAAATTATTTTAAAAATATTATACAGTACAGACTGAGTACTAGGCAGAGTCTCCCTCGCCAACCAGTGAGTGCACTCAAATTTCTCAAACACATTTGTTTTGGCAACAAGGCTAGGGCACCTTCCTCTATAGAACATTTTACAATTTCATTTTACTTAACACTATAGATATTCTTTGAGTTTCTTTCACTTGTCCAACACCTCATTCATTTTTTTGCAGTCAGGCACTCAAAGAAACATTTGTTGAACGGCAGGCACCCAGCCACCTCTATAGAACTTTTTCTTCAATTACATCTTTGAAGAAGTTCCACTCATCTTAGTTACTGTGCATTATTTGTGAAAGTTGGGTGCTGCCAGATTTTGCAAACCCCTTGCTTCTATTAGCTTGGTTTTTGTGCAGTTGTTGTATAACTTACATCTGTGAAGAAGTTAAGTTACAGTTCTCCTAATTACACTTGCCCTGTGCATTAATTTGTGAAACTTGTTTGCCAGGATTGGCAAACCCGTTGCTCCTATTACCTTGTTTGTTGTGCTGCTGTTGTGAGTCCATCTCACTCATTTACTTGTTGCCACTTGCCACCACAGTCTACACACACAATCCAATTACAACTGGGAAGAAATTACAGTTCTCCTCCTAATTACACTTGCCCTGTGCAGGGCATAGAGAGACTTAGTTGGGTGCCAGGATTGGCAAACCCCTAGCTCCTATTTCCTTGTTTGTTGTGCTGCTGCTGTGAGTCCATCTCACTCATTTACTTGCCACCACAGTCTACATACACAATCCAATTACAACTGGGAAGAAATTACAGTTCTCCTCCTAATTACACTTGCCCTGTGCAGGGCATTGAGAGACTTAGTTGGGTGCCAGGATTGGCAAACCCCTAGCTCCTATTTCCTTGTTTGTTGTGCTGCTGTTGTGAGTCCATCTCACTCATTTACTTGTTGCCACTTGCCACCACAGTCTACATACACAATCCAATTACAACTGGGAAGAAGTTACAGTTCTCCTCCTAATTACACTTGCCCTGTGCAGGGCATAGAGAAACTTAGTTGGGTGCCAGGATTGGCAAACACCTAGCTCCTATTTCCTTGTTTGTTGTGCTGCTGTTGTGAGTCCATCTCACTCATTTACTTGCCACCACAGTCTACATACACAATCCAATTACAACTGGGAAGAAATTACAGTTCTCCTCCTAATTACACTTGCCCTGTGCAGGGCATTGGGAGACTTAGTTGGGTGCCAGGATTGGCAAACCCCTAGCTCCTATTTCCTTGTTTGTTGTGCTGCTGTTGTGAGTCCATCTCACTCATTTACTTGCCACCACAGTCTACATACACAATCCAATTACAACTGGGAAGAAATTACAGTTCTCCTCCTAATAACACTTGCCCTGTGCAGGGCATTGAGAGACTTAGTTGGGTGCCAGGATTGGCAAACCCCTAGCTCCTATTTCCTTGTTTGTTGTGCTGCTGTTGTGAGTCCCTCTCACTCATTTACTTGCCACCACAGTCTACATACACAATCCAATTACAACTGGGAAGAAATTACAGTTCTCCTCCTAATTACACTTGCCCTGTGCAGGGCATAGAGAAACTTAGTTGGGTGCCAGGATTGGCAAACCCCTAGCTCCTATTTCCTTGTTTGTTGTGCTGCTGTTGTGAGTCCATCTCACTCATTTACTTGTTGCCACTTGCCACCACAGTCTACATACACAATCCAATTACAACTGGGAAGAAATTACAGTTCTCCTCCTAATTACACTTGCCCTGTGCAGGGCATAGAGAAACTTAGTTGGGTGCCAGGATTGGCAAACCCCTAGCTCCTATTTCCTTGTTTGTTGTGCTGCTGTTGTGAGTCCATCTCACTCATTTACTTGCCACCACAGTCTACATACACAATCCAATTACAACTGGGAAGAAATTACAGTTCTCCTCCTAATAACACTTGCCCTGTGCAGGGCATTGAGAGACTTAGTTGGGTGCCAGGATTGGCAAACCCCTAGCTCCTATTTCCTTGTTTGTTGTGCTGCTGTTGTGAGTCCATCTCACTCATTTACTTGCCACCACAGTCTACATACACAATCCAATTACAACTGGGAAGAAATTACAGTTCTCCTCCTAATTACACTTGCCCTGTGCAGGGCATTGAGAGACTTAGTTGGGTGCCAGGATTGGCAAACCCCTAGCTCCTATTTCCTTGTTTGTTGTGCTGCTGTTGTGAGTCCCTCTCACTCATTACTTGCCACCACAGTCTACATACACAATCCAATTACAACTGGGAAGAAATTACAGTTCTCCTCCTAATTACACTTGCCCTGTGCAGGGCATAGAGAAACTTAGTTGGGTGCCAGGATTGGCAAACCCCTAGCTCCTATTTCCTTCTTTGTTGTGCTGCTGTTGTGAGTCACTCATTTACTTGCACAGTTCCTTGGTGCTTTTCCTTACTATCACATTATACATTCCCTGGCCTGAGCCACAAGAAGTGAGAAAAATGAGGAGGGGTCGCACAGCTAGAGGGCAGGGGAGGGGGACCCCTACTAAGATAAATAGGGGCACGTTTCTGAGGGAAGGGACAGGAAGTAGTGCAGAAAGTGATACTGGTGCAACTCCCTCCTCGAGTAGCAGTGCCAGTGGCACAAGCAGCAATGTGCCATCGTCTGTCACCGAGGGAAGCATGGATGAGGCGTACCAAATCCCATCTTCGTTACCTGACAGCCCCACCCTTGATCAGCAAGAAGACAAGGGCTCTGATTCTGAAATGGCATCAGAATCAGAATCGGGCTCCTTGTATCTAAACCTGCCAGATTCTGAGGACCTGTTGGCAGGGACAGACTTAAGTCAGGCTCCAGGCAGTGACGGAAGGAGCAGCCCTCTTTCCACCCAGAGTACCACCAGTGAGAGCAGTAGTACTAGTCTACTTTCCCGGCAGGGCAGAGGCCACACCAGCACCACAGCAGCGGCAGCGGCAGGCAATAACAGAGGGGGCGTTACTTTCTGTAAGCCATGAGGGTGTCTCTGGGAGCATTTTGAGAACAGCCCCCAAGACGCAAGGATGGCGGTGTGCAAGATATGCGGGGTGGTCTTGTGCAGGGGGAATGACCCCAAACACCTCTCCTCAAGTGGGTTGCGCAGCCATCTGATGAGGAAGCACCCTGGGACTCTGCCTGGAACCCTGTCAGGCCCTTGCTCTTCAGGGAGGAAGAGAGGGGAAGAAGGGTTAGAGATAGAGAAAGAAAAACACAGCTCTGCTAGTGAGAGTGGGAAGAGGCAGGCCACTCTGCAGGAAGTGGGGCTGTTGGGTGGGACTTTTGTCAGCCCGCAAAATAGGGCCAAAGCACAGGAGACCACCACTCAAGTGGTGGGTGAAATGGTGGCCATGAACGGGTTGCCCCTCTCCTTTGTGGAGTCATCAGGCTTCCGGCACCTTATGAAGCACGTGGCACCATGGTACGAGACTCCATCCCGGCGTACCTTCAGCAGGCGGGTGCTTCCCTCCCTTTATGAGTCTGTCAGGGACAGGATCCGGGCCCTGCTGCAGGCGGCCAGAGGGAGGAAGATCCACTTCTCTTCCGACCTCTGGACCGGTGGGCACCACGGATACCTCTCACTGACGGCTCATTGGTGGCAACCCAAGGAGGTCCTGGAGCCCCGGTCAGCCCATGAGCAGCTGCAGGGGGAGGCACAAGGCAGCACCCCAAGAGGGTATAGGGTGGTCTTCTCCAGGCACAAAGCATGGAGGACAACGCCACAGGGATCAACATTGCTAACGTTCTCAAGACAGCAATAAGAGAGTGGGGATTGGGGACAGAGGGACAGGTCAATCGTGGAGTCATGGTTACAGACGCGGGCCGTAACATGACCAACGCGGTTCTTGGGGCAGGGTTCCAGGGCATCGTGTGCGCAGCACACAAACTGCATCTAGTGGTGGGCGATGCCATTGGCCTGGGTGCACCAAAGGACTCCTGGAGTGAGGGGACCAGGGAGACCAGGGCCTTGCTGGACAAGTGCCGGAAGATCGTGGGGCACTTCGCTCGCAGTGTCAAGGCAGCCAGGATGATGCGTGAGAGGCAGGCGGAGACGGGCCGACCGGAGCACGTCCTGATCCAGGACGTGACCACCCGGTGGAACTCCACCCACGAAATGGTCAAGCGTCTGGTGGAGCAGAAGGAAGTGGTGGAATACATCATGTCAACCACCCCAGTCCTGCATGAGGGGAGGGAATTGGACCTTGGTGCTACCGAGTGGCTCGCCCTCTCCCAGATGGCGGGTATCCTGCAGCCTTTTGAGGAGACCACCCACGTCCTCAGCAGCTACAACGCCAGCCTGGGCCATGTTCTCCCCCTGGTCAATGCCCTTCGCCAACGCCTAGAGACCAGTACCCGGGAAGAAGGCAATCTTCTCCCTAAGAGCAGGGCATTGGCAGACAGGCTGTTGACCGGCGTGGATACCCGCCTTGGCCCACTCAGAAGGGAAAAGGTGTACCAGATGGCCTGCCTGTGCGACCCTCGCGTCAAGGGTTCCCTGGCGGCCAGCACTGCCGAACTGAAATCCTGGAAGACGGAGCTATGCCGTCAAGTCAGGGCTGTCTCCGATGAGGGCCAGGCGTTTCAGAGGGCGCACGGAAGCCAGAGCGATGCTGAGGAGGAGTCCTCGCAAGGATCCACATCCCTCTGTACTCCAGGAGCGTTCACCCAGAGACCAGGTTCCGTTCCAGCAGCCAACTACCTGGCCTCTGCCCTAGCCATGGCAGTTTCCTCCTCAGTGGAGGCAAGGGAGGAAGAAGTAGCATACCCCGCTCAGACCATGGTGAAGGAGTACATGGCCGAGCCCCTCCAACCCCTCAGCTCGGACCCACTGCACTACTGGGCCAGAAAGGCAGACCTCTGGCCCGCTCTTTCAACTCTGGCGTTGGACCTCTTGTCTATCCCACCCACCAGTGTCCAGAGTGAGCGTGTCTTCTCCCACATGGGAGATGTCCTGAGGCCGCGCTGCTGTCGCCTGGACCCGGAGACGGTGGAAAGGTTGACTTTCATCCGCTTCAACCTTTCCACCTTGGGATTACCCCAACACTCCAAGAACTAAGTTGCTGCCTGTAACCTAACCTCCTGCCTGCAATCCTCCATGTCCGCCTGCAAGCCTGCCTGCCTCCCCTTGGCCCTACGAGCCTGCCTGCCTGCCTGCCTGCCTGCCTGGCCCTGTGACTACCTGCCGACTCCAGTGCCTAATGCCTGCAGAACTGCCTGCCTACCTATCTGTATTCTCTCACACACACAATTGAAGGGTACTATTAGTGGCCCAATTTTTCTAGCCCTGGCCTGTCTCCAAACCAGGCAGGGCCACTCAAAGTTTCATTGGAAAGGGTCTGTCTGTATTGGCCCAATGTTTCTCCTTTTGCCATGGCTGGTCTGAGAGAGACCCTAATACCTGCCTTCCTTGGTGCTTCACACCATTCCCTTGGCCCTACGAGCCTGCCTGCCTGCCTGCCTGCCTGCCTGCCTACCTGTATTCTCTCACACACAAAGTGGTGAGGAAGCACTTTACAACAACCTACCTCAAAGACTGAGTATCAGGGGGCAAGCTCCCCTCCTTACAGCCTTAAAGAAATAGACCCACCCAGTTCTCCTGCTTCCACTCTGTCTTCTTGGTTGCCAAAACCCGGTCTCCTGGGGTGGCGAGAGAAACTCTGCCTGCCAAGGGAGCCTCCATGTTTGGTTCTTGGTGGATACTCTGTCCCACACTGACTGTGTGAGTCTGTAATTTTCACAGACCTAGCTCTGTCTCCTCCGCCACTCTTTCTACTGGGCTGCCAGCCGTGGCTCACAAAGAAGGGAAACGTCCTTGTTGTGTGTGCGTACTCCTGGCCGAAAGTCCCCTGTGTGGATCTTGGTGCTGTGCTGTGTGACTCATTGTGCGCACACTTGGTGCTTAAACATTTTATAATCATTTCTGCCCTAACCCCGGAACAAAGGCTGCCGGACCAGAAAAGTTACTGGTTGCAAATCTAGGTTGTGATTGATGATGATGATTGAGTTATAGGAACACTCTTCAGGAACAGCTGGTGGTTGGCTTAGGGTTAGGGTTAAGGGGGATGTTTAGGCCTCCGCTACTCTGTCCTCTGGGCTGCACCACACTGTGTCTCACTAAGAAGGGCTGGAGTGGAATGTACTTGCGCGTACCACAGTTCAGCACAATAATCGTTTGTTTCTTAGAAATAGAAGAGCCTTTCAGGAGGAAGTTCCAGGCTTGGCTCTTGGAGTTGTGGAACTGCTGTGATTCACTACGAAGGGCATGGAGATGGAATGCCGGCACGGCAGTTAGGAGCAGTCTACCAGCACACAGCTGGGAAAGAAAGTCAGAAAGCTTGGCTTGCTCTCCTTTTGGAAGCCTGTGTGGTCAAAGACTCAGACTCACTCTAGCTCTGTGTCTTCTCCCTGCCTGCCTGTCAGGCTCCCCCCACTTCCGGCTTAGAGGAGGCCTTCCAGCCACTTCTCCTTCACCCTAACATCATGGTCCAGTAGTGCTTCAAGTTCAGCCCTGTCGCCACTGCCCTCAACTTGCCCATGCAGCAACCACGGCTGTGCCCGCTTCTTGGCGGAAAACCTCTTGAAGACCAACTGTAACAGTGCATTCACTCAACAACTATTTGTTTGCACACACTGTGCCTCACAGAGAAGGGAATTGTGCTTGTGTGCTAGAAAACAGCCGTGGGGTGGGCCCGTGATTAGGCAGAACTCATGCGAAAGCACCCTTGGACTCTGCCTGGGACAGTGACAGGACTCTGCAGGAAGGAGTGCCGCAGTGTGGGAGTGTTGTCAGCCTCCGGACCGCCAATTAGTCTTCAGTGGGCTGCCATTGCCATACACTGTGGCTCACAAAGAAGGGCAACTTACTGCCGTGCTGGTGGCCCTCTGTCACTGTTACAAATAGGACAGTTTATCAGAAAGTTCAAGGCTTGGCTCTTAGAGTTGTGGGGAATGTGATTCACAACGAAGGGCATGCCACTGGGATGCAATGCACTGACTGTGGCTCTCAGTGAAGGGAGGGAGCAAGGAAGCCTCCACTCCAGGCTTGGTTCTTTGTGGGTACTCTGACTCACACAGACAGTGAGCCTGTGTTTCTCAGGCCTACTGTCTTCCGTGGACTGCAAAGCTATGTCTCACTGAGAAGGAAACATGGCTGTGCTGGCCTGCTAGAAGTTTATGGCCGGGGAAAGCAGCACACAGCTGTGTAGGAAGACCCTCTGGCTTGCAGTCCTTTTGTCAGAGTGGTCTCAGGCCTCAGAGTCAGACACCATGTGGACTCTGCTTTTCCACTGGGCTGCCAACTGTGGCTCACGAAGAAGGGCATTTTCCTGGCGTCCTCCTCAGGCCATTCAGTCACGCTGGGGAGCTGGAGCTTCCTGGCAATGTTCCTCCCCTACGGAGGCCCTGTGGCCTCAGACACAGGCTATGTGGGCTCCTCCAGCCACTCTTTCCTCTTGGATGCAAAACACTGTGGCTCACTAAGAAGGAAAGAGAAGTTGTGTGTGCAGCACGCACTCCAGTAGTTTCTCTGACAGTTCCAGGCTTGGTTCTTGGAGTGGTGTTGGAGCTGGGATTCACTACGAAGGGTATGGTAGTAGTTTGCAGGGAGTTTGTAATTCACAGAGAACTAGCTCTGTCTCCTCTGCCACTCTTTCCTCTAGGATGCAAGACACTGTGCCTCACTAAGAAGGGAAGAGTAGTTGGGTGCCAGCACTCCAGTAGTTTCTCTGACAGTTCCAGGCTTGGCTGTTGGAGTTGTAGGAGCTGGGATTCACAACGAAGGCCATGGTCGTGGATTGCTGGCCCAGCATTCAATTACTCCAGCTTGTGGCCTCTGCCACTCTTTCCTCTGGGGTGCAAGACACTGTGCCTCACAACGAAGATAAGAGGACTTGGGTGCCAGCCCTCCATTAGTTTATTGCAAAGTTGCAGGCTTGGCTCTTGGAGTTGTGTGGGAACCAACTGTGATTCACAAAGAAGGGCATGGTAGTAGACTGCCGGGCCGGCAGGTAGCAAGTCTACCAGCACACAGCTGGGGACTTGGGGAGGAAGAGTCAGACTCAGAATGTGGCTTGCTGTCCTTTTTGCAGCCAGTGTGGTGCCAGACCAAACTCAAGGTGATTGGCCTCCTCCTCCAGTCTTTCCTCTGGGCTGCAAGACACCGTGTTTCACATGGAAGGGGGTCCCTGATACAGCACCGCCAAGACTTAGTCAAAAAGTGACATGTGGTGGACGGTGGTGCATCGCAGGCAGTGTGGTGCCAGACCAAACTCAAGGTGATTGGCCTCCTCCTCCAGTCTTTCCTCTGGGCTGCAAGACGCCGTGTTTCACACAGCAGGGAGGTACTGATTTGAACAGCATTCGTACGTACAGCACCACACCAAGACTTAGTCAAAAAGTGACATGTGGTGGACAGTGGTGCATCGCAGGCAGTGTGGTGCCAGACCAAACTCAAGGTGATTGGCCTCCTCCGTTAGTCTTTCCTCTGGGCTGCAAGACGCTGTGTTTCACACGGAAGGGGGGTACTGATTTGAACAGCGTTCGTACTACGTACAGCACCACCCAAGAGTTTGTCAGAAAGTGCCATGTGGTGCATCGCAGGCAGTGTGGTGCCAGACCAGACTCAAGGTGATTGGCCTCCTCCGCAACTCAGTCCTCTGGGCTGCAAGACACTGTGACCCAAGGCCAGTGGCATTTAAATTCCTGTCATGCCATTCAGCTCCATCCTTTTTATACTGGAGCTGGCAAGGAGCCTGCCGCACTCTGGCTCTGTGCTGTGGTGCTCTCATACTCTGCTTTGTGGCCTGACCGGAGTGGCCGCCCTTACTCTGGCCTTATGGACGCGTCGACCAGAGATAGTCCTCCTCCTTGTATAGCCTAGTGGGCTGGGCTGTGGGCTGTAAAACTTAAGCCAGAGCAACCCAGAGCCCTATCCCATTCCCATCCCTACCAAAACTATTCCTGGCTGTAGCTACTAGCTAGGTACGTAGCTTAACCACCTCAGGCTCTAACTGCTAATGTTTTTTTTTTACCATGACCAAAAGCAGGGTTGCATTGGCTTTGGCTTTATTGCTTGTCCTTTAAGTGTGTGTGACTTTGACTGTGAATGTGAAGTGAAGGCAGAAGGACCTTGGTGATGGGGGGCCAATTTGAGAGGAGTAGAGGAGTAGACCCCTCATTCAGATTTGGGGAGGAACGGAATGTCTGTTTCTCCTGCTGCCTCTGAGAGAGGTGGAGGGGAGATGGGATGGATTCAAAACCAAACAACAAAAAAGTACAACAAACAGGCACGTCAGCCAGACCAAGTAGGGTGGCTGGCTGGTTCAGCATCAGCAGATTCAGCAGCACAGCAGACCAAGAGAAAAAAAAGAAATGCAAATTTGTTTCTGCCCCACTTTGTTTGCTTAGGATGCACAAGCCTTGTTGTGCAGCAGCAAGCCCATCACCCAGGCAGGTTTAAACTGTATTTCGCCTGCTCATTTGCGGGACCCGCGCCCACCCGCCCATGCGCCCACCTGCCCGCGGCGTGCTCGACCGCCCGCCTGACCGCCCACGCGCCCGACCGCGCGCTAGCCACTCCCCCTGCCGCTGCCGCTGCCGCCGCCCACGCATGTACCCCCGCGCCACCGCCGCCGGCGCTGCGCCCACAAGCCGCAAATCTCGGTCGGACGTCAAAATGCGCGAAATCGCGACAGAAATGGAAACGAAAAAACGAAAAAACGAACCGACTAATTTTTGCGAATTTTCGCGAAAAACGGAGACGACCCGAAACGGAACCGGCCCGACTAACGACAACTCGAAAAAAAATTTTCCAAGTCGTGCCCATCTCTAGTACACATATTAGACAAAGAAGAGAGGTGGTTTGAGAGAGGAGTAAGGGAAGCCATTCATGTCAGCATTGAAAATCCCTCCCTCAACAGAGGTGGGGGGCTCCGGCATAGTCTAGCTGCTACTTACCAGGCTGTACATTCCACAGTACCCAGGCAAATCAAGGAGCCTTCACCACCAGGTCACAGCTAACAACCCATTCTTGACAGCTAACGACCCATTCTTGATGGGTTTCAGCACCTTAGGCCATTGTTTACCTTAAGGCCATGGACACTAATGTCTCCCTAACGAGCCTATTCAGGCTTTGTTCATCTTATGAGCCAATCAGACAAGGGGACAAGAGGTCAAGCTGACTATAAGAAGGTCTCTTGCACTAGCTGTATTCAGACCGATGAAGCTGTTTGGATGAACAGCGAAACGTTTCTATCTCTCAAAAAAGAAGTCCAGTAGCCATGACTCAACTCCCAGATAAACGCACCTGGATGACTGAGAATCTTCACAGACGTACTTGGTGTGTTGGGACTCAATAATACCAAAAAGACTTCAACCACTAGTACTATACAAACATGTGGAAATAAATTAAAATTGTTTTAGATATCCTTACTGACTCCAGCAAACCATACTTGTAATAAATGTTCATTTCAGGATTTAAATGTACACAAATTTAATGTCCTCACTCACACTGCTAATTTTGTTAAATCTTCTGAAAATTATATATAGTGTTTTTCATGTTACTTTCCACCCCTTATAATGGATTTTTCTTTTCTTTTTGCATGCTCTTTGTAACTCTGCTGTTACCTTTTAATGCTCTAAGATGCCTCTTCTAACTCCCTTTTCTTAACTTAAATATGTCTTTAATGTTCTGGACTGCATATTGTCTCTCATTATTGTAAACCACCTTGGGTCTTTTTCCGAGGGGAAAGGTTGGGTAAAAATATTTAAATAAATAATAATATATTGTACATTGCAAGTTAAATTTGGAGTGTTTATTAAATCAGCAAGGTGGTTTTTTTTAAATTAACTAAAATCTGGTGACCCAGGAATGTCTTTGCATATGCTTCTTCTTGATTTTGATATGCTACAGCAGCGCAAATGGGAGAATGTATTTATTTGTATTTTGGCTTCTGACTTGTTTACAAGGCTCGGAGGTGAAATCTCTCCATATGATTTATGGAACATGTCATTCATTTAGCATTTTGGATGGAATGATTTAATTCTTTGATCTGCCTTTGGCAATCACACTGTATGGTGAATAGTTGCACGTCTGACTGACACACATTTTTTTAAAAAAATCCAGAACGGCTAATGGCAAAGTGCAGACTTAAACCTGCTGGAGATCTCTCCTTTAGATGATGTATAAAGTGCCTTTGAAGTCAAATTCAAACACCATAACACGGACGATGGCATGATTTTGCTTACCTTAACCCCACCTCACAAGACATCTGCAAAGAAGAAAGATAAGAAAAAATATTTTGATTGCACCCCAGTATAAACACAAGCAGCTGGTTTAGAACTTGTAATGGGGAATGCAAAGGACACTTTAAAAACACTTTCCTAAATTGAGAATTTTATGGCTTGGAAGCAAGGTCAGAAGGTATAAAAGTTTCAAGTCAGTTAACTCCTTATCTATTTGACAGATGAGGTGTCAGCATACAGATCTGTATAAAGCCCGACATTCCAGGACATCAATTTAGTTGGACACATTGCTGTTTATTTCTACAGAAATCTCATGTCAGAAGTTTACAAGAAGTCAGCATTGAAATGTATACCTTGTGTTTATTCCAAATAACTCTGCTGTATACAGCTGAAGCCCACTTTTTTTTCCCTTTTCCCATGTTTTGTTTAGATGCTCTTAGAATTGCGTTTGACCACAATAGACATATATGTTTACTCCTGAATGAATATATATGGCACACTTGCTAACAAGAAGCATATTTGATCTTTACCTTGCTCTATTTTAAATTATCGATGCTTGGAAAAATAGTCCAGCCTTACTGCAGAGTTTGAAATAACATTCTTTTTCCTGAGGAACTTGTTCCTATTTAACTGAAATGGGGCTTAGGAAGAAACAATTTAAAAATTACATCCCTTATATTAACGTACTCAAAAATGCCACATACATAAGAACTGAGTGTAGCTGACATCTTTTTCAAATTAAACAACAGAGGAATGATAAATATTCATTTTCCCTGTTCCCACTGGCACCAGAATGTAAATATAGCTAATTATGGTATTCCAAATATAATTATTAATCAGTTTTATAGCAACATGTTATTGTGCACAGATGTATGCAAATTTTCAGATTTCAGCCCAGATGGACTTTGTTAACTTAAAGCAACCACATGATGTGAAGTACTGATCAGTAGTGTTCTCTCAGCTGGGGAAGGGGAAGGGGGGTTGATATACAACTGGAACCACTCTACAAGATCTACAATTCACAATCCACAGTAGAACATGATCACACTGCCCTGATAACATCTAACACACAAAGCCTTTCTTTGTTTCAGATCATTTTGATGCAGATGTTGTTTACAAACATTTACAACTCATTTTATCCACTTCAAAGTATCCCTGTAGCCATCTTCAAAGCTGTGGAGATGCTGCCTATTATGTAGCTGGAGAAATAAAAATGCAAGCTAAATTGAAAAGTGTGCAATGGTAAGGTAAGGTTTATTGTTGCGGCATCAAGCAAAACATAAGATAAAATAGAATGGAGGAAAATGCAATATGGTAGGTAATGGTTGGAAAATTTAAAGACTAGCGTACACTACAGCGATCTACGTAAAACAGATAAAGAGCATAAAAATACTTTAAGAGAACAAATATAGCAATATAAAACCAAGGTTTAAGAATTTAGCTATCTATTCTGGCTGCTGTCACATGACGCCCAGAATTTTGCCACCAATTCAGTAGTAGTCCGACTCTGGTCAATTAGCATTTGGTTACAGTTGTCGGAGTCTCATTGGCCTGTCATATCTTTTAAGAGAGGTGTGATGTATTTTGCTCGGATTTTATTGGGCCCACTGCATCTGAGCATCATATGCTCAAAGGCTTCTATCTCCTCAGAGCCACAAGGGCAGGGTTTCTGTTCCCCCGGGATGCTCTTAAATCTGTGTTCCAACACCACAGAAGGGAAAGCCTCACACATGGCCAGAGAGGCTTTCCTAAACATATATGTCTCCAGCTGTGATACATGGGTAATGGTGAGTGAGCGATATGTGTGCATATCCAATACTCTAAAATTGGGGCAACTACTAAGATCTGCCTGTCTCTCCATGTCCATTATTCTCTGTTTAAGGGCTGATTTCGCTTCATCCCATTGCATGCTCAAGATTGCTTGGGAAGAAAGACCCATAGCTTGCAAGTGTGCAATGCCTCTAATATGAAAGCAAAGTTTCTAGAGCTTTGATAGCAGACTAGAGATGGGCACAAGATGGAAAAATGGGTTTTGTTTCATTTTGATGTAATCATTTCATTTGTAATGAATTTTTAAAGTAGCCTTGTTACAAAACAAAACAAAATAAAACAAAACAAAATGCTATGATCTCCAGGGTCCTAAAGGACCAAAATGGCAGGGGGTACCTTCCTCGAGCGATTATAGGTAGAACCCTGAAATTTGGAAAGGTTTGGGGTTCAGGGGGCTGAGTTACGAAGCTCTGAAGGGGTTGCACCAGGAAAAATATTTTTATTGGAATTGGAAGCCAAGTAGCCATAGCACTATTGCTTGCTTGCAGCTTGGCTTCCAAAGTTCAGAACCCAATTAGAAAGATTTTTTTCCTGGGGCACCCCCTTTGGAGCTTCATAACTCAGCCTCCTGAATTGCAGACCTTTCCACATTTCAGGGGGTTATCTAAAAACAATTGAGGAAGGTACCCCTGCCACTTTGGTGCTGATGAAATATGGCTGAGATCACATGCACTTGACTAGAGGTAGGTGACTTACCTCTAGCCTTAATTCAGTCTGCTTCCCCTCTTATCCCCTCTTTTAGACACAACTAGTGTTATTTTCAGAAGTTAGTAAACTCAAATAAGAGGTCTGTGAAGATTCTCAGTCATCCAGGTTCGTTTAACTAGCAGTTGAGTCATGGCTACTGGACTTCTTTTTTGAGAGATAGAAATGTTTCGCTGTTCATCCAAACAGCTTCATCGGAGACCGATGAAGCTGTTTGGATGAACAGCGAAACGTTTCTATCTCTCAAAAAAGAAGTCCAGTAGCCATGACTCAACTGCCAGTTCAAATAAGAGGTGTGCTTTTATGCTAGCTAGACTTAACATCTTTCCTTCTTTAGTTTTGTCTGGAAGATACCACAATATCTCTCTTGCTCAGAGGATTTGTAACTTTTGCCACTTAGAACCAGAACTTATAGAACCTATAGTGTTTCATTGTCCGGCACACAATAAGCTATGCAATCTCTTGTTGGGGCAAATCCTCCTTGATTTCCCAGGTCATCCTGAAGGATAGATGAGCTTTCTCCTTCAGGACAATCCTGAACTAGTCACTGCTCAGGTGGCTGAATTTCTAACAGCTGTATTTACAAAAAAGAGCAACCCTCTGTGAACTTTAGCTAGACCATTGATGAGATTTATTTTATAATGTTCTATGTAACTGTTTGGTCTTTATATGTGTACTTCCTTTGTTTTAATGCAATTAAAGGTTTCTGGAATGGAATGAAATGGAACATAGTTCCTAATTTAAAGTTATTCTTTGCATCTGGACCAACAAAAGCAACTGGTAAAAGGCAGGGTAATACTTAGTCACATGACTCCAGCCAACGTCAAATATACTAAATATTACCCTGCTTTTTAGCAGCTCAAGCTCTATTTCTAATAATTTGGGTATTATACTATGTACTAGATATGGGAACAAAGCAAGTTGTACTGAGTCATCAAAAGTCATATGTGAGGCACCACAGTGTCACATGTACTCTATTAACTCCTCTGGCTGGCTGCCCCACTCACTAGCTGTTATACACTGCCTGAGTCCTCATCAGGCAACTGATCAGTCCAGGCAGGATTATAGACATCCTTTCTCCCCCTCATCCAGTAGCTGCTCACTAAGATGAGGAAGTGGGGCAGGGCTTCGTGCCCTCCATATAGGGGTTCTAAATAAGCCATTTTGAGAATCACCCAAGTTGGAGTATTTGGTGTGATGAAAATTTGCCAACAATTTACCTGAGCTAAGAGATATACTTTATGATAGGCATTAATATCTGGAAGATTAAAACCACCCTCTGATATTGGCAATTTCATATTTTATATTAAGATACAAGATGGGGACTTGATCCAAATACATTTTTGAAATAATCTATTAATTTTTAAAAAAATTAACTTGAGGAATACACAATGGGATAGCACGTATTACATATATAATGCATAGCAATATAGTCATCTTTAGTATATCAATCTTACCACAAATACTAAATTTAAATAATGCCCATCTTTCTAAGTCATTAGAGATATTGGTAATCAATTTATTTAAATTCAATTTAATCATCTGAGAAATATTCCTTGGGATTAGAAAGCCTAAATAAGTTAATACCTCTGGACACCGACAGAACTGCCATTTATTATTCATAATTGCCTACTGGTGTTGATTAAGATTTTGACCACTTAATCGTATATCCTGAAATTCTACCAAAAAGCTTAATTATTCTCATTCATTCTGGTATAGATGTTTCTGCTTTGCTAATACATAATAATAAATCATCTGCATATAAAGCTAATTGAAATTCTACTTGTTTATGGACAAAACCATGTATCATTCTCTTTTGTCTAATAGCACATGCCAATGGTTCCTAATATAGATCAAATAGCAATGGAGACTGAGGACAGCCTTGTTTTGTACCCTCTGCAAATTAAAGGACTCAGAAAAAAGTGGCTAACTTGTGGCTTAGGACAAAGATATAAAATTTTGACCCACTTTATGAATTCTTGTGGGAACCTGAACTTTTTAAAAAATTACTAATATAAAGTGTCTAGATATTTTATCTATTTATTTATTTCTAGGCTCTGTTTGTATGTGTGTTGTGTCATTACAGTCATGTCTGACTCTTCATGACCCCACAGAGTTTTCTTGGCAGGAATACTGGATTGGCTTGCCAGTTCCTACTCCAGGCACCTACAGCACCTGGTATTTCCTGGTGGTCTCCCATCCAAGTACTAACAAGGGCTGACATTTCTTAGCTTCCGAAATCAGGTGAGATCATATGTGCTTAGGTATGTTAATAGGAACTGGTATGATGAGTATCTGCCCTTGAATATTTACAATTGAACATCTGGGTCTGAACTGAGGGCAGAAGGGACATTATAGAAAGCTCATGATTAGAAAATGGAAATCTGTAAGGGTGGATTTTGCAAATTAACTTGCTTTGTCTTCTGATCTTCATGACCTAAATAAAGAGTTCCTTTGAAGATTAATTTATTACATATGAAGCTGGCTGAATCACAACTTTTTAACATGAATGTTTTTCCAGCACCGTAGATGTCAGGGACATCTTCAAGCTTCATAGTTGTGAGGAGGGGGGGTAGAGAGTGAGGAGCTCCAGGATCTAAACTCTGGTAAGCAGAAATGAATGCTGCCTTTGATTTGCTGTCAGTTTGAGAGACAGTTGTGCCCCTTTTCATAATCCCCCACCTCACATTTAGAAGCTTCCTATCAGCACACACAGCAGGCATATGCCATGTGTGGCAGAAAACTATGAAGGAAGATGAAAATGCTTTTGACATTCTACATTTCTCAGAAAGTGATATTCCTGTTCAGACACACAGCTCAGTGTATGTGAAGCTTTTTTTTATAGCTGCTATCAGGGAACTGGGTATGCTATATTCCATGATACTTATTTTATTTGCTTTGGAGCATGGACATGCTTCTCATATACTGCAAAGCGATCCACCCATGTTGCAGCAAGCTGAACAATGAGTTCAACCTGGATTGTCCTTCCTAGTTTATGAACAGAGCTTTTCCATGAGGATTTCAATTGGGACCTGCAAGACTCTTTTTTTTACATTCGTTAGGATGCATTTAATAATATTAAGATCATGTGAGATAAATGAGAATCACAACTGTGGCTCAAACAATGAATAACATAAATGAATAACAATGGGGAGATGTGAAAGGAAGCAGTCCTGCTCTCCTGTTCCCAGCAAGCCAACGGCTCTTTGTCTATCAATCAGTCATAGGCCAGTGTATGACATCTTTGAGAATGTGTTTGTGTGCGTTTGTGCTGGAGGAGACCATTCCAGACACTCCAGTTCCATCCCCACTCTCAGTGGCCCTCTACATTTCCAGCCTCCATCCCAACTTCCAGCACTTGGTGAGAAGACAACTCAACTCAATGTTGAGCAGTTGAATGCCTATTTTTGATACATGATCAGGAGAGTACCGCCTGCTGGTGACAATGGGAGTAGCAGAGATTGGCATGCCAAATTTTAGGTTCTGTGAGTTCTGAGGTTTTGGAGATACTGGGAGTCATAGTCCAAAAAGAGGACCCCCTTTGCTTAGCTCTGACAAATGGTACAGGTGGTCAATGCAATGTGAACTAGTCTCATGAATCATGGCATTGGGAATTGAGTGTATATGTCATAGGGATAGGAAGCAGAAGCTCAGTGGGGAAACCGTTTTAGTAACAGTTTCACCTGAGTGTAATGTTCAGGTCTACCAGCAGTTCTTTTGCTGTATCCTATGTGAATATGGCATGTTTTAGATGTCTTTGTTTTGCTTATGCGAAATTAAACTAAACTATACAAGAAATCTCTTAAGCATTCATATTTAGCACATGGCTCTCGTGATTTATCCCAGATGAAAAGTGAATGGAATTAATTTGTAGTGTGAAATGAGATAAGCCATTATTACAAAATGTAAACAAAGGGAATTGATTTGCTCTCATTTCTGAAGGTTTTGAAGTCACATTCCTGACCATTATGTTCGGTGTATATATGTGTGAGTTTAATCTATATATGAATGTGCCTATATGTATGTAGGCTTTGAAATTTGTTCTCAAAAAGCCACAAACCAACCCACTGTTGAACTGAATCAGCAGTATTAAGTAGAGTTAACTTGTGATGGATTGCGGCTTGTGTAATGAATTAAACCAGCTGCCAATGAAAAAGTAGACTTTGCAAGAAGGTGGGAATTAATCTAAAAGTTGAAAAGGCACTGCATTTGTAGTCTCCATTTTAACCTAAAAGAAGCCAGAAAATAATACAATTTTATGCTTCTTAAAGTGTAGTGTCTTGCCTGGGTGTGGCTGAGCTACTTTGTCAACATTTTACATATTCCAAGTGGTGTTTATTTATTATTCTATTTGTGACAGTAATTTGTTTTACATAAGAAAAGTTTATTTGGACAGATTATATAATTAAAAGTCTCTGAAGCCATGGAAAACAAGCCAGCTCTCTCTTCGATATGACATCCTTTCAAATATTAAAGCATGGCTATCAAATCCCCCCCACCTTCTTTTTGTAAGATTATACATTCCCAGATCCCTAAGCCATTTGAGGTTGTCAACATCTTTTTTAAATTGAGAAGTGGAGAACTTTATTCTAGGTGAGGTCTGACCAGAGCAGAATAGAGTGGTACTATCACCTCCCTTGCTCTAGAAATTATGCTTTTGTTAATGCAACCAAGAATCGCACTGGCTTTCTTGGCCACTGCGTCACACTGCTGACTCATGTTCAATTTGTGATCCACCAAGACTCCCAGATCCCTTTCACAGGTACTCTTCTCCAGCCAGGTGTCTCCCATCCTATATCTGTGCAATTCATTATTTTTACCTAGATGCAGCACCCTACATTTCCCTCTGTTCAAACCATTCTGTTATCTTTGGCCCAGCACTCTAATCTGTCAAGGTCCTTCTGGATTTTCATCCTATCCTCTAAGGAATTAGCAACCCCTCACTAAATCCACAATGATTCAGAGGTCTGGAATGTAACCAAAATATTCTAAAGGTTCCTGGGAACTAAGCAGGGAAATAGAAGTATTTTATGGAGGAATAGGACTTTGACAAAACTGGAGGACACATTGTGGCACAGAATTACAGATAAGGAGTTGTGACATCTATATTTCTTTCCCTCTACATGAATTTTCTATTGTAAAATGAATGTGAAGAGGTTTGCAGATAAATCTACTTAAAGTAGTAGTCCTAACTACAGGATATCCACAGAATCCACATCAATTATACCAGTGCTGACTCAGAATGAGGGTATATGGGCTGCAAACCATTGAAGGATCAGCAGAGATGACCAGAGAAAGGAAGGAAAGGAAGTGGGTAGTCTGGATGCAGCTCACATCGCAACCAGCATGAACAAGCCAAATCAATCCACTCCACAGTCCCCATGTAAGGCCCAATTGTGATTCCAAGCTGTAAATTGAGTCATAGTAAAGCCAAATCATTCCTATCCAGCTCTCTGATATAGTCACACTCTTACTGGTTTTTGTTCATTCAGTGGAATGTTACAATTTGGGCTAAAAATTCAATTTTATCCTTCATGCAATAACTGAGGAAACCATCCTGCATCTACCAATGAAAGATTGCTTATGCATTGAAATGCTTGTTTAAAAAATAGAATTCTGCATTTTGTAAAATTCATTATTGTTTTATATAAGGAATATGATGATCCCCAAATCATGGCCTTCCTTGGCCTCCTTTTCTCCCCTTGCTTGGCTCTTTGACAACTCTTGTCTGCTGCTATGCAACAGGTGCTGTATATTTCTAGTGCAACAAAGCAAAACATTATTTAAATTATATTTTTCAGCACTGTCCGAAATCTCCAGATAATCGTTCATGGACTTCATGTTGATTCTCTGAGTTGAAATGATATGTAAACAGTTATTCAGGATGAAGCATTAGATAAACCAGGTTTGTTTTAATAATTGTGGATTCGTCAGAGGTATACATTTGTTGTATCCATTTCTTGTATGGAGTTCATCTGGTCTTAATAAAGCACTAATACTGTTAAAGCTCTTTAATTTTTAATGTCACAATAATTTAAACATCAACTTTTTTCTTTAGAAAAAAATGCATATTTAAGTGGTCTAGAAAGGATCATACGTATTCAGTCTGGATAACTTTCTATTTTTAAAATGCCTTCATTATAGCAATGTGTTTGAAAGATCTGTCATTATCATCTATTTTTAGTAGCGATGCAGCAAAGCTTCGAAATTACAAGCTCAGTGTACAAATTTCTCTAGGTTGTAATGTTTGGATTGCTTCCCTGTCCCCAAATTTAGAATGTAAAATTAAACTGTTATGATGAGTTTTGTGAATCTACTTTCATCTGAGTATCCACTCAACGTTTCCAGTGAGATTTATGAAAACATAAAAAAGAGGGGTGTATAATGTACAAAAGGATCCATTAGCTCACATTAGTTAGATATAATCAACTGCCTAAGAAATTTTCCACTTTGTGAGAAATATACCAGATACATGTGGTAGGAATGTGTAACACGGTGTGTCATATTTTCATTGTTTCTGAGTTTCACTAGCAGCAGCATTCCATCCTAGTTTTTTTTTTCTTCCCTGCCCCGCCATTTGCAACTTTGGCTTTTATTGTTTTGTTATTTGGCTAACTCTGTGCTATTTTAACTGTTATTTTGTTACATTGTTGTTGTGAACCTCCCGCCTGATTTCAGAAGCTAAGCAGGGTTGGCCCTGGTTAGTAATTGGATGGGAAACCACCAGGGAATACAAGGTGTTATATGTGCCTGGAGTAGGAACTGGCAAGCCACTCCAGTATTCCTGCCAAGAAAACTCCATTGACATGGGGACAGGAAGAGTCGGCCACGACTGTAACAACAAAACACACAATTAACTGGACAGCTGTCAAAACAGAGATCAGAGAGGAAATGCTTCTTTGAACACTTATTGTAGTGACAACCTGGGTGTCAAGGGATCCTCAGCTAGAGTTGTAAAGAAGAAGAGCAGAGAGACAGTTCAATTACAGATATATAAATTATGAGCAAGGGGCATAACCCGAAATGTGTTCCATTTCCAAAGGAATATGTGCCACTTTTTTTTTTCAAAATATGTTGCTTCATTTAATTCTACAGATGTTTTGCCCAAGCAGGAACCTTCTTGTTTCCTTGAATAAATTTGAAACGCAGAAACGCATGCTGAAAATCTGCTGGGGGCATTTTACTACTTTTATCAGAATATTGTTACCATCCCTTGAAATTTCTTGATGTTTTGCCTGAGGAATAACCTCCAAATTCACCTTGCATTTAGCTTTAGGAAAAAATGCTAATGTTTGACTACCTTCAGTACTGTGATTTGGGCCTTCACTATGTCTCCAGGGAGAGCTAGACTTTTCATAGGTAACCTTCCTGTATGTTTTAAAGCACCTGAGATGATTTTTTAAAATGCCTTTTTAACTTTAAGAATGGAAGGGGTGCCTGAAGGCTTTATCTGAAATTTATTCCTTGTTATTTTATGGTGCAAGTGAAATAAACACACTTGTACTATCAAATACATACTTGGGATAAAGCACCATCCCAAGTAACAGTGATTCAAACGTTTCCAAATATTTACTTGCAGCTCTCTTAAGTACTAACACCAAAGGCATTCTCTAGGGAAGAGAAGGCTCAGTTCAAACCTCTATTTCCTTTTATATAGCTTTAAATTTCTAAACTTAGCTCACCTCTCTAGATCTCTTGATGGTAATATTTTTATTGTTATCTAATATAACAAGTATATGCTCCTAAGATTTCAAATACCATGCTGCTCACCTTCAGTATCATGTGGCTTAATTGTCATTTAGTACCTCTGTGCAAAATGGATGTGTTTTGATGTCTTCTGAAATCGCAAATAAAAGAAGCAGAGAATTTTTCATTTTATTATTATTATTATTATTATTATTGTATTTATATCCCGCTTATCTACTACATGTAGTACTCTAAGCGGCTAACAAAAGCAATGCATATCAAATCAACAACAATAGAATACATCAAATATAAAGCATAAACAACATAGAACTATTAAAACAACAAAACATATAAAAATCCTCCTGCGTCCCGACATGCGGAGGAGCAATTCTAGGTGGAACAAAGGGAGGGAGAGGGTCCTCAGTGAAGAGTCCAGCCGGTCTAAAAGGCCCTCCAAGGGGGCAGAAGCTGAAGGCTCTTCAAGGGCCGGGCACACCTCTCAGCCGACACAAACCCCAGGTGGAACAAAGGGAGGGAGAGGGTCCTCAGTGAAGAGTCCAGCCGGTCTAAAAAGCCCTCCAAGGGGGCAGAAGCTGAAGGCTCTTCAAGGGCCGGGCACACCTCTCAGCCGACACAAACCCCAGGTGGAACAAAGGGAGGGAGAGGGTCCTCAGTGAAGAGTCCAGCCAGTCTAAAAAGCCCTCCAAGGGAGCAGAAGCTGAAGGCTCTTCAAGGGCCGGGCACACCTCTCAGCCGACACAAACCCCAGGTGGAACAAAGGGAGGGAGAGGGTCCTCAGTGAAGAGTCCAGCCGGTCTAAAAAGCCCTCCAAGGGGGCAGAAGCTGAAGGCTCTTCAAGGGCCAGGCACACCTCTCAGCCGACACAAACCCCAGGTGGAACAAAGGGAGGGAGAGGGTCCTCTGTGAAGAGTCCAGCCGGTCTAAAAAGCCCTCCAAGGGAGCAGAAGCTGAAGGCTCTTCAAGGGCCGGGCACACCTCTCAGCCGACACAAACCCCAGGTGGAACAAAGGGAGGGAGAGGGTCCTCAGTGAAGAGTCCAGCCGGTCTAAAAAGCCCTCCAAGGGAGCAGAAGCTGAAGGCTCTTCAAGGGCCGGGCACACCTCTCAGCCGACACAAACCCCAGGTGGAACAAAGGGAGGGAGAGGGTCCTCAGTGAAGAGTCCAGCCGGTCTAAAAGGCCCTCCAAGGGGGCAGAAGCTGAAGGCTCTTCAAGGGCCGGGCACACCTCTCAGCCGACACAAACCCCAGGTGGAACAAAGGGAGGGAGAGGGTCCTCAGTGAAGAGTCCAGCCGGTCTAAAAAGCCCTCCAAGGGGGCAGAAGCTGAAGGCTCTTCAAGGGCCGGGCACACCTCTCAGCCGACACAAACCCCAGGTGGAACAAAGGGAGGGAGAGGGTCCTCAGTGAAGAGTCCAGCCGGTCTAAAAAGCCCTCCAAGGGAGCAGAAGCTGAAGGCTCTTCAAGGGCCGGGCACACCTCTCAGCCGACACAAACCCCAGGTGGAACAAAGGGAGGGAGAGGGTCCTCAGTGAAGAGTCCAGCCGGTCTAAAAAGCCCTCCAAGGGGGCAGAAGCTGAAGGCTCTTCAAGGGCCGGGCACACCTCTCAGCCGACACAAACCCCAGGTGGAACAAAGGGAGGGAGAGGGTCCTCAGTGAAGAGTCCAGCCGGTCTAAAAAGCCCTCCAAGGGAGCAGAAGCTGAAGGCACTTCAAGGGCCGGGCACACCTCTCAGCCGACACAAACCCCAGGTGGAACAAAGGGAGGGAGAGGGTCCTCAGTGAAGAGTCCAGCCGGTCTAAAAAGCCCTCCAAGGGGGCAGAAGCTGAAGGCTCTTCAAGGGCCAGGCACACCTCTCAGCCGACACAAACCCCAGGTGGAACAAAGGGAGGGAGAGGGTCCTCTGTGAAGAGTCCAGCCGGTCTAAAAAGCCCTCCAAGGGAGCAGAAGCTGAAGGCTCTTCAAGGGCCGGGCACACCTCTCAGCCGACACAAACCCCAGGTGGAACAAAGGGAGGGAGAGGGTCCCATTTTAATGGTCTATTTGCTCTCAGATGTCTTCTACTGGAACCTTCGTGCTTTCCTTTCATTTCTAGGTAAAAAAGAGAATGATTAACAAAAAAATAATAATTGCAAACCTTATGACAACAGCAAGACTGATTATAGCGAAAAACTGGAAATCGAAGCTAGATTTTAGGATTGAAGATTGGTATAATGAAGTGTAGGACCTAGCTTTAAATGATAAATTATCTTGCAATTTAAAAGTTTTGCTAGGGGAAATGAGGAAGGATATTTTTATGATATTTGGGGAAATTTTATAGACTATGTATTATTAAAAGGGAAAGGGGAAAAAACGACTTATAATCCAACACAGTTCTGGAGAAAAGGACTTTAAGAAGGATGTTAGAAGAAGAGAAGATGAAGAAGAGAAAGAAGCTAAAGGAACAACTGGATGGTCCCCGGGGGATTGGGGGTGCACAATTATTGTTTGATTGATTGATTGATTGTACTTTTTTAAAAAAATTTCCTTTTCATGTCTATTCCTAATTGTATAGTATCAGCCTTTAACAGGAAAAAGTGAAAATAAGGAAAATAATCAGCAGCAGGCATTTTTCAACGGTCTAAACAGAAATGCATATTTGTTTTCAAAATAAAAATGTGAATAATTCTAAACTACATATTCCATTTGTAACTGGTAAAATATAATTTTCTACCTAGATTTTCCCCTTCTCTCTCTCCTGATATTTTACCATCTGAACCATATGGGGAAAAAACAATTATTTTATGTTTCTCCCATCTATACCAGATGATCTCTTGTGTTTCTGGTAAACTGCCCATGGTGACAGATGTAGATTAGCCACAGTTTTCACTCTGGTCACTGATTTAATGGCTGTGGTAGACAAATTTCTGTATAACCAAGCTGCCGCTCACTTTCTTCATTACCCAGGCTTCACTTACATTATAGGGGAAAAAATATATATATGCACATTCCTACCCATGTAGAAACACTAGAAAGTAATTTATGTTGAATAGAACTACCTTTAAAGAACCCACTTAGGAATCAGTTTAAAGTGTTTGTGTGGATTAGAATATTTCCTCCCCCCCCCTTCACATTCCATCTCAACCCACATTGGGGCAATCAGTTTCACATTTCAGCCGTGATCCAGCCTTGATCATAGCACTTTTCATATACAAACATCACTTGCTTTTCTTTCTTTGTCAAGAGATGATTGGGTTGCTTGCAGCTTTCTTAATTAAAATGCTACTTATTCTGCCTGAACAGAAAAAAAAGAAAACAAAAGAATGCTGTGTATATACAATTTATGAGTGATCTGGAAATTTACCTAGGAAAAAAAATAAGTGAATAATGAGATTTAAACTTTATTTTATTTGTTTATAATGTGAGCTAAATATTTAAATGAACTTGCATGCATGCTCATTGATATTTAGGCATAGAACTTCCTATGATCACTGGCTAGTAATAATTTTGAAAGAATTAGGAATGTAACTGGTAAAAAAACCCCAACCAGAGCCATTTTCTTTGTGTGCTGGATTCTTCCAGTACATTTTGGCATAAGAGCATGATACTTTAAATCTCTTTACAGTACAGTTTCAACATTTCAACAGAAAGTTGAATGGAAACAGACTGTGCTCTTGTCTTGCTACAGATATCCTTTACTACATCTGCTGAACCATGTATGCTTAAATAAGCAGCAAGCTTTAATGGTGCTCAGAATGTCTGGTTGATTGAAGTCCAAGGAACACATTACTGTTGTCATGTCCTCTTTACTGCCATTCCTCTGTATACTGCAAGGTGCAGTCCCTTTGATATTCTGTAGTACAGTGTCCACACAGGTTGTCCATTTCTGAGATGGAACAGAAAGGAGACTTCATATGACAAGAATCTACCTTGTTTTGCCTCCTGTATGAAAATGCTGATGCGCAGAAGTGTTGCTGAGAAGCTTCCATATGGGACCACAATGTAGAAAGAGCCTCTCAGCTCTATGACTACATACTGATCAGTCAAACTTACTTATTAGGGAATAATAGGCTTTTCAACTAATACGGGTTTCCATTTATCAGATCTATTGCCAGAGATCACAACTTCAATATAATCTAAAAGTCTTCAACAGCCTGATGTACTGAGCAAAATCTGTGAGTTGCTTGGCATTCCCCGTATCAAGGTGACCATGGAAGATAACTCGGGTTTAGTGCAGCTAGCATGTGGAAGAGCCCCAAACGTATCTTCAGCTGTAATTCACCGACTGGGGCTGCTGCTCCCCATGCCACGAGAAGGGCCACTGAATTGTTCATCATCTTAAGTGTGTTATAAGGTATTCTTACTTATATTCTGAAATGAGTTGTTGGATTTTTTTTTTAAATCATTAAAAGACTTTTCAGGTGCCTGGGCGTTCTGACATATTTCATAAAAGTGCAAAGAATGTCCCTATAATCAGAACAACTGCACTTCCAAAACACAGGTCAGGCTTGGGTCATACAGTGTAATAGACATCAGATGTGTGTTGACATCAAACTTTTTCAAGATAGCTTTTTGGAAGCCTTGCAACTCTTTTATCTACCACTTCTTATCCAGTTCCATATGCCAGTGGGAATCCCTGGAAGAGAAGAGAATAATTAGATGTGGAACTACAGGATTGCATAGAGAAAGGAGGCTTTTGAAATGAAAGTAGTGCTTACACATCACCACTTAAAGCTCTGTTTGATGGCTAGTGTTTGTAACTGTATTTTTAAACACCATTTTTAGAGAGGAACAGGATTGATGCTATTGATAAGCTGCTTTATTCATCATATAGACACTTGGACAGCTGAAAAGCCATCCTCTTTAAAGTGGTAGAAGAGTCAACTACTTGTATCAAATATATTTTCTGGTCTTTGACAACTGGTAAGCTTAGCAAATTTCATGTAGTTATCATAAAAGCTCCCCACTGTTTCTTTTGTAAAGAAAATGCAATGGTTCTCCAGTTATGCAGAGGAAGTTCCATCCCATTTTTATTCGATATGCTGCAGTTAAAGCACACATAGATCAATTGCTTTACAGCTGGCATATGCACTGTCTTCAGAAAAAGGTACAAATCTTGGCATATGCTCTGTCTTCAGAAAAAGGTACAAAAGCCGACTGAATCAGAGATATTTCTTCAATTTTGTGGCAACTACAGTGCAGAGCAAAGTGTGGTTGTTCAGCCATAGGTCAGAGTTGTTCTATAACAGATTCTTCATGTTAAACCCTCCTTTCATAGGGTGAAGATGAAGCCCAAGATATACCCAGAATATTCCACTGAGGTCCCAGGAGAGCTCAAATTTGGTTGATCTTAAAATGCAGGGACAAGAAAAATCATATGTGAGTAAATGCCCTCTGTCAAATTTATACCTGAGTTTATGCACTTTGAACTGAGCCCAGAAGCATTCTGGTAATTTAGTGCAACAGACCCCAAATGGAGTAATATGTTTAGAGGTGGGTATGAAACAGAAAACCCATGGTTGGGGTTCATGTTTCAGGCCCACCCTTGGTTCGGTTCAGGTTCAGGTTCGTACAATTTTTTTTAAAAAAAAAATCCATACAAACCTGAACCGATCTGAAGCAGTTCGGGTCCTTACTGGTGGGTGGCGGTGGTGGTGGCGGCTGATCCAGGCCCCTGCGGCAGGGGCCTTTTTGTGGCGCTGACTTGGGGTTAGCACCTCGGTTTTTTTCCAAGTGCCAACCGCGCACCCCATGGGGTTGGGTCGGCGCTTCATTAATCTTTGTTTTGTTTTTTCCTTTATTTTAGAGCACCAACCCGGGCACCCCTCGGGCTGTGTCAATGCTCCTTTTTTATTTTTTATTTTTTTTGTGTGTTTTTAAAGTGTTGACCACATGGCCACTGGGGCCAGGCCAGCACTTGTTTTTCTTCTTCTTTATTTTAGAGCCACCCCTGGGGACAGGTCGGTGCTCTTTTTGTTTGTTTGTTTTCAAGTGCTGACTGCACGCCCCCTTGGGCTGGGTTGGTGCTTGTTTTGGCCCACGGGACAGTTCGGCCCATGGGACACTTTTGGCCCATGGGACAGTTCGGTGATCAGTGGGCCAAGTGTAGTGCTCGCGGGCCAGTACCGGGCTCACATGCCGCATTGGGTGGTTTTTTTGTTTTTGTTTTACTTGTGGTGTGTGGGCCAGTTCGGCAACCCCCAGGCTGGGTCCGGTGTTCATGGGTTGGTAACGGGGCCCGCGTGGTGGATCTTTTTAAAATTTATTTTATTGTATTTTTATTGTATATATTTTTTACTGCCGACCACATGGCCACCTAACAGATATAGCACGTCTGGTCGGCTTTTTTTCTTCTTTATTTTCCTGGAGGCTTCTGGACCCTCCTTGCAGCCAGGACGGAGGACCCCAGGAGCAGCACCAGGTAGGAGACACCTCTGGCAAATGAAATGAAATGAAACGAAATAGAAATTTTCATTTCATTTCATTTTGTGTCTCTTAAAAGGGGCAGTTCATTATTTGTTTCATTAGGTAATAAAATGAATAACAAATAATGAAATAAACCAAAAGTTCATTTTGAGCCAATCTCTATTTTCAATTATTTGTGTAGCATCAGCATTTGGTTTTAGACTGTACTTAGGCTATAGCTGTTGCCTGGGAATCCTATACAAGTGGTAGAATAACACAAATCTATGACATTTATTATGAAGGTGAAAAGTGACACACACTCATCTCTGGGACAAGTATTAATGCAGCTAGTTGACCCACTGAGTCTCTACTCTAATAATATCCTCCTTCTGCAGACAAATTCAAGCAAATGCACATGCTCATGACAAAGAGACAAAACTTTTGTATGTTGTGGCAGTGGTGGTCATGAGCATGTGCATTTGCTTGAATTTGTCTGCAGTCAGCCTTCATAGTGGTGGTCTATGGCAATTCTACCATTGCTTCTGTCTAGCTCTGTTTTCTCGTGATGAATACCACCATCTCCTCTCTCTTTATTTTCCTCACATGCATGCAGAGGGACAGAGACCCCACCACCAACTTCCTCCTACAGGTGGGCAGACATGGGTGACAGCCTTTTCCATATCCTTTTCCTTTTAACAAGTCTGCTGCCACCGCCACTTCCACCACCACCACCACGTTACAAAATGTCTGTGAAGATTCTCAGTCATCCAGGTGCGTTTATCTGGGAGTTGAGTCATGGCTACTGGACTTCTTTTTTGAGAGATAGAAACGTTTTGCTGTTCATCCAAACAGCTTCATCGGTCAAAAATTTTCAGTTTTCTTCATAAACGTCATGGGAATAATTAAAATAAATAAATGACTAAAGCAATGTGTGAGAAAGTGATTCTGACATATTGATCCCTCTAGAAGGAGAGCGTCTCAAAGCCTTTTTGTTTTTGTTTGCATTCTCAATGTATCCAATCATGTATTCAACCATGGAGGTGAATTAAGGTTGCAAGCTCTTGTTTCTGTCATTTTCTGCATCTTTTACAGCTACATGGAAAGCAAGTACAGTATTGGTCTATTTATGCTAGAAACAGCTGCACCTATTTCAATCGACCAGTATAGATGGTGTTTTCCCCTCCATTTATTTTTGACAGGAACTTAACCAAGATTTTCAATGGTCTTGATAAACAGGATGAAAAGAGATGTAAATAACCCGAGCATGACATTATATACCCATACTTTCCAGATGAGGTACTAGATAGGTACATGAGAAAGGGATGACAGTTTGGCTATTTTTGATATCTGTACAGTTGGCAAAGGGGTTGCTTATGGGAAATGGTCATGGAGTTCTGGACAACTGCCCAGTTTTTTTCCCTCTGAGGGGAGTGCATGTTTCCTTCTATGTATTCCCTGCTTCTATATTTGTAAATCAAGCAACTATTGCACTGACAGTTGACGTCTCCAGTGCTTTCCAGCATCCAGAAGGAAATTTAAACCAGTATCCCTCCCCTTGGAACATCTCCATTCATGGGGAGTTGGGAATCATGTAACAATGCATATCTGTGATGTAATCCTCTAACTGTGCTGGATGAAATGATATTATTTCCCAGCCAGGGAGTGCTTGCCTACTGGCAGATGCTCTCAAACTATGTTTGCACTGAAGTTACGTTATGTATAATTTATTGGGACTGGGCCTTAGGTTGACAGAGATATGAAGGACTGTGGGAGTAGTTGGCTGCTTCCCACATTACAATTGTGAGACAAATGATAGTCCCTAAATGTCACTCCCATGACTCAAACTGAACTATGGATACTGTTATGCAATCAGACATGAGGTGGCTTTAGCAGTTGTGAGAATGAACAACAGGTTGCCTATATTTGTCCTGAGCATAAGAATAATGGAACAATATAGGGCAGGCCTGCACAACATGTCGACTGTGAATAATTGGTAGCCCATGGGGTGCTAAGAAGTCACCCGTCAGGTCCCTGCCCACCTCCCAACCTGGGGGCGCTCCTCCTCCTCCACTGCCCGCACCACAGAGCTTGGTGGATGGGTGGGTGGGGAAGGGTGAGTGGGCACTTCTCTTCTTCCTCCTCCTCCTCCACCACCACCAGCACCATGGAGCTTGGTGGGTGGGTGTGTTGGGAAGGGCGAGTGGGTGCTCCTCCTCCTCCTCCTCCACTGCCACTGTCAGTGCTGTGAAGCTTGGTGGTTAGGGAAGTGGGGGACAAGCTAGCACTCCTCTTCCTGCTCCACCAGCACCATGGAGTTTGGCGGGGGTGTGGGGGTGAGCAGGTGCTCCTCCTCCTCCTCTTCCAGCACCACAGAGCTTGGTGGGTGGGGTAGCGAGTGGGCACTCCACCTCATCCTCCTCCACAACCAGCGCCACAGAGTTTGGTGGGTTGTGGGGGAGCAGTTGCACCACCACCACCAGTGCTGCAGAGCTTGGTGGGTGGGTGGGGTGAGTGAGCGCTGCTGCAGTGGAGCTTGTTGGGGTGAGTAGGCACTCCTCCTCTTCTACCACCACTACCACCAGTGCTGCAGCGCTGGGTGTATGGGTGGGTGGGCTGAGTGGGCACACTGCCATGCCAGAGCTTGGTGGGGGGCAAGCAGGTGCTCCTCCTCCTCTGTTGCCACTGCCCCCACATGCGCTGTAGAGCTTAGTGAGTGGGGGGTGAGTGGGTGCTCCTCTGCCACCATCATGAGTGCCGTGGAGCTTGGTGAGCCGCTGTTCAGAAGGTAGCATGTTGAGCTCAGCAATAAGAACAGTAGATGAGAAGCCAAGGTTTTAAGTAAAGATGGACACGAAATGGAAAAATAGTGTTTCAGGGGCTTACCTAGAATTTCTCCCCATGCCATTTCATCTAGGACAAATTGTTTCATCCCGGGGGGGGGATGGTGTTTTGTCACAAAACAAAACAAAAATCATCCTACCTTTTCGTTAGGTAACATAGTGATTTGTTACCTAAAAAAATGATGAATCAGTGTTTCATTTTTCATTTTGTGCCCATCTCTAGTTTTAAGTAGAGATGGGCATGACTTAGCGGTATTCCCGTTTCCGTTTCCGTTACTCGTTTCCGTTACTCTACGGAAACGGTAACGGGAATTACTCTGCCAGACTTCGAGCTCGAACCGACGAACGAACAATTTTGGTCTGATTTGTCGTGCTCGTTCCTTGCATCGCGCGATCGCGCGATGCCATGCGGCACAGAAAAAAAGTTTTTAAAAGTTAAAAAAACCTGGTTTCCGGCCAAAAAGCAGGCGGAAAAATGCCTGCCGTGCCTCAGGGCACCTACCAGAGGGGTTGTTTCTGGAGGTCCCCGGCCTCCCCCCCATCCTCCGTTCTGGGCTGCTCTGGTGGGACTCGCCACAGGCTCGCAGCCAGCAAAAAGCCCAGTCTCGCCGCCGGCCGCCGCAATTAAAGCGCAAGCAAGCGGCACGGACGGCACAGGAAAAAACTTTTAAACTCTCCCCCCACCCATTCCCGGGCCAAAAAAGCAGGCGGAAAAATGCCTGCTTGACTAAGGGTGCAGGGCACCTACCGGAGGGGTGGTTTCTGGAGGGGGGGTTCCGCCTCCCCCCCGTCCTGGGCAGCCGGACTCGCCATGGCATGCGGTGCGGGTGGGGGATCCAAAATGGGGTGGCGAACGCAATATTGTTTTTGAAATCGTGGTCCAAATACACACAAGCACAACAGAAATACGCGAAAATTTATAAACTGCCAGATTTTTCACAGTAGCAGTGGGTTTTTTCTTGCAACAAAATGTCTCTCCTCTCCTGCTCTGTCCTCCATTGATTTTATTTTATTTTATTTTATTTACACCTGCGCAATGATGGGCTGGCCGAGTGGCCAGCCATGTAGGAGTGGACGACTATGCAAATTTTTGGAGCCATCCCACCAATCGCATGGCCACTTGGCCATGGAGACTTCTGGGATGTGCCAAAAAGCCCCCTAAAACCTGCCCTAGCCCCCTAACCCTAGCCCTAATCCTTGACTCCTTATCCATACGTCACATACTGTCTTCTTAGTGGGTCAGAGAGGCACCCAGAGGTGCAACACACTAGCCCACCGTAACCTTACCCATCACTAGCCTAACCCTAGCCCTTGCACTAACCCACCTTAACCCTAAGCCAGATCTACTTGCATTGCACTACACGCAAGTACGATTCCCTTCTTTGTGAGACATGGCGGTGCGAGAGCCTTAGGTATCACCCTATGGCTCTGGGTTCACTCACTGGTCTCACTGTCTGCAACTGGTATGCATATCCATATGGCTATGCATGCCATTTTGCAGCAGCAGGTGAGGAGGGGAGACCCCCATGTTGAGGGGGTCTCTTGTAGCCTGCTTCCCCTTCCTAGTGGGTTAGGATAGGAGGCACCCATGGGTGCCTCCAGGAGCCCGCTTTCCCTTTATAGCGGGCCAGAGGAGCCCGCTACCCCCCCCCCAAAAAATCAGTACTAATGAAAACGAAAAAACAAAAAAACAAACCAACTAATTTTTGCGAATTTTCACGAAAAATGGAAAGGACCCAAAACGGAACCGGCCCGACTAACGACAACTCGAAAATTTTTTTTTCAAGTCGTGCCCATCTCTAGTTTTAAGCAATGCTGTTCTCAATGAATATTCCTTCTTCCAGAGCTACCCATGCCACAGGACAGAAATGTATGGAATAACATACATACATACATACATACATACATACATACATACATACATACATACATACATACATACATACATACATACATATTTATTTATTTATTTATTTATTTATTTATTTATTTATTTATTTATTTGTGCAAAAAAGAGAATGGTACGGGGCAAAAATACTCTAAAATAAATAATTAAATATACCTCCAGTCTTCCAAAAGCAATTCTGGGTGGCTTTTCTATTGTTGGAAACCTCCCAGAATGACCTTGATAGCCAGGTGAGTGGTATAAATAAATAAATAAATAAATAAATAAATAAATAAATAAATAAATAAATAAATAAATAAATAAGATTAATTTTAAAAATTAAAGCCAACTGCCTTTAGTGTAGTGCTTACACCCATTCTCCTAAATGTTGTTCTCTCTCTCTCTCTCTCTCTCTCTCTCTCTCTCTCTCTCTCTCTCTCTCTCTCTCTCTCTCTCTCTCTCTCTCTCTCTGTGGGTGTGGGTGTGTTTGAGGTCTGTTTGGTCCCACTGTAAATCTGCTTGTTTTCAAAGGGCTTTAGCAGGCTACCATTACGACTACAAGGATGATGAAATGAGAAAAGCAGCATAAGTAGTCACAACTGAAAGCTCAAATGAGTGCACATCCTTTTCAGAACTGTATTGTGGTGTTTTTGGTTTTGTAGATTATGATCATAAGGACTTCATTGATAATTTGTTTTAATTTAGCAATTGGAAATGGAAACAAAATAACTAATCTGGAGTTCTAGGAGTAATCTCCATTAGTGTCATTGAGAGCTTTCTTTTGAGCAAACATGTAGAAGGTTTCAGCATACAGTATATACAGCTTGGCAAATTACTTTTTCTGGATTACAATTCTCAGCATCCTCCAGCCAACGTGACTGATGCACTGTGGATATGTATCTAAAGCTCATATGTTTATTGTCATGATGAAAGCTGCAGCCAGATGAAAGCTGCAGTCCTTTCCACATACCCCTTCAAGTTCTGAATTGTTACACACTGAATTCCTGACAAAGCCTTTAAAAGGAGTAGTTAGAGATTCCATCAATCAAGAACCCAATACCCTATTGTATTATGGGTATCCACATGAGACAAAGATTCGTATATTCCAAAAACAAGGAGTGGGCTACACTAAACTCTTAATTTTACATTAATTACTCCATGCATGGGTAGATAAATAAATAGGTGAATGCTGGTTACAGCCAATATTTTAAAGAGTGCCTTGTGGACTAAATTACCAAAGTTCAACAAGTCTTCAAAAGCCAATTAGAAATGCTATTTGTTATACTTCAAGCAATTAATATGGAAATATAGCAAGAATGAATCTTTCAACTTAGGATCCCAGAGGAATTCTTACTTTCAGCCTTCCAAATCACTTTCAGAAATTTAGAAGAATACCTAGCTAGGGATTTCCTGCAATTGTGTAAAATAAACAGAAAGTTTCTCTGCCTGAGTTGCACACCCATTGCAACATTCTGATTTAAATGTCAACCTTGGGGTTATTTGCATTTGAATGATGTGCATTGGTTTTAATAGATTTGCCTGCATTATTTAAGAAGTCTAATAGGTGGTATAGGAGGTCAAGCTGGAGAAGGAAAAAACAACTACTTTTTCTTAAAAAATGATGGGTTGCAATCAAACTACATTATGCCTGGGAAAGTTTAGGGGCAAGGATACATGTGTTTGTATTTTAGCACAAACTTAATTCACACTTCCCAGATCAAGGTACCATAAGGGTACCATAGTGGTTGTTGCCTATGGCTGGACCTTAAAACATCAGTGCTGCATTCCCAACTGAATCATGAAAACTCACTGGGTGGCAATGCAACCGGCATGGCTTTTCTGAAATGGGCCACTAGGTTTTCATTCCATTTTCAAAGTACATCATAGCCCCCTTCTGGTTCTTTCTTGTGGGAGCTATCCATGTTGATCTTATATTATCTAATCCCTTTCATAGCCAAGGCCAGACTGATAGATTAACTCTCATCTACAGCCTCCCTGTCCTTTACTCTCTCCTCTTTATTTGTTTCCTTCCTAAATTGTGATTGGTTGAGATGCACCTTTAGGACATTTCTCTGATTTGCCCACATGGTTGGGGGCTTCTGGAACTTATTAAAAAACCCAACACTCCTAACTTTCTAAGCTCTGATTTCTAATCAAAGTTAACTGTGAAAGAAATAAGGTGGGATAATTTCTTTGTTCAAATAGAAGCAGGGATGTTTAGTCAAATGCCAAAATTAGTAGGTACATTAACTAGTATTGAAGAATAATAAAAAGACACCTGCCAGTTTTGGCATGGTTACTACATAGAGAAAGCATGTGACATTCTTAACAAAAGTTCAATTTTCAAGGCAGAAATTTGCAGAAGACGATAAGAAAAGCTTTTGCACAGCAAACGGCTCATTAAGTAGAGATGAATGCAAAGACATTAGATTTTACAAGTTTCACAGTTCCAGGCAGTTTCCAAAAATGATTTGTTACATCAGGTATAATGGGACATTTTTCTTTGCCTTCTGAACAATAATGCAAAAACATTTATTGCTTCTACTGCAATAAATGACTTCTGGAAGTTTAATAAAAAAATCTCATTATTATTTTCTTAACCCCAGGTACTATCTTTAGACATTTCATCTGCCACTGTCTTGGGTATTGTAATAGGAAGCAGCAACCTAAGAGCAGATTTGAAACAAATAGAAGTGAACAAACATAATTTCAAACTAAGTCAAAGTGACACCCACCTCTCTCTCTCTCTCTCTCTCTCTCTCTCTCTCTCTCTCTCTCTCTCTCTCTCTCTCTCTCTCTCTCTCTCTCTCTCTCTAAGATAAAGGTCGAAAGACATTAGGTGCACTGCATAAAAATGACTTCAATCTTAATTAATCTGAAATTAAAAATGAAGACACAACAGTGATTTGAAGAATGTTTTGAATATGCATCCATTGATAAACTAAGAAATCTGAGATGAACCAATATTAACAAATAATGATTGCATTGCTTTTAATAGTTCCAGCACTAGATCAATATTTCATAACCATAAAAGCTAACACAAAAAGATTTGAGCACTTAGGGAATAACCTCATAACCTCAAATCTTTTCTGCCCCTGCAAAAAAAATGTATCATTGTTTTTGGCGAATTATTTAGGAAACCATTATAATGTGGATTCATCTTCTTCAACATCTATATGCCTCTCAATGCATTTGGAATTAAAATATGTAATTGAAGTCCCCCATTATAACCAGGCTTCCCTTCTTGGTTAAAAGAGAGGAAACAGAAAAATAGAATGAGTGCAATGAATTTTACATTTTGACTCTTTATGGAATAAATTTAACAGCAAACCAAGTTGTACATAACATTTTCACTTCAAAGATATCTACTGGAATAAAAATGCAGAAAACTGCATCTCCATCAATATCTCTGCCAGTCTATATGAAGATCAAATTACCAATGGTGTTAAAGGCAAGCCTTTATATGTTATATCTTTTGAGCAAACATGTAGAAGAATTCAGCATATATACAGCTTGGCAAGTTACTTTTTCTGGATTACAATTCTCAGCATCCTCCAGCCAATGTTTGTTTCCCCATTTTCATTGGAAACCAGTGTATTTGAAAGGAAAGATATAATTTTTCCATTCTCAATCATGATTCTTAAGAAATTTGCCCACCTATGCTTCCAGTGAATTATTCAGGTTTCAAAATCAGAAATTTATTGGCCAATGTCCATTCCTGCATGCTGTGGCCCTGAGGGGGGGGGGACCACAGCCACTTGTGATTGGTATTATTAGGGTGTGTGGAGTAAGATACCAACAACACATTTAGCATGGTTAAGGGCTGTCTCTGACAGATGTTGCACAGGTATTTTTATACATTGAAGATTCCAAGTTTACCCTATAGCAATTTACCTGGGCTGGAAGGATGTGAGCATGCTATGTGACTTTCAAGGTAAGTGAGATATTTAAGGAATGGTTTTACCTTGTTTTACTGTAGAAACTGGCACTACATGATTTGTAAAAAAGAGCAAAGCGTCCACCTGTAGTCAACTTGTATCACCTTGAGATGGTTGAACCTGAAATCTGTATCACCGTTAAGCCATCCAGCCTGGTGGAAAAAAACTTTCACAACAAGGAGTAACTAGGTTTGTGGAGGAAAAAGCAGTCTCAAAAGTGTCTTGACAGACACCCTGGTAAGGTTCTCCAGCCCTTATAAGAGTTCTCAGCTTCAGTGTAAGACACCCCCTTATGAATTTACAACCCATAATCTCAGAAGTTTGAATTCCCATACTCATACTGGAGCTGATTGCTATCCTTTAATCAGGCATCATTCCTCCCTTTCCCTTTTTAATGGATAGCATCATAGAGATTGTGAGGTCATGTGAAATTAATCTCAGGAAATGACTTTGCCCAATTTAGAAATAACATAATAGTGATTTTCATTGTCTTAACGGAAAAAAGCTGATTTTAATTACAGTGATGCTCCATTAATCTACACTTCATTAATTTACATGATAACGTAAATAATTAACTGTCATCCTCTCCCTCAGGGAAGATTTATAGTTTATACTGTTGGAAGAAGCATTATTTGCTAATACTGTTATAAAACCTGTGGATGGAGTTGTGAAAAACATAAATCAACTTGTAGAACAGCTTATGTTGGAGGCAAGCCAGAAGAAGTTCAATGTGATTAAATCCTATTAAAATCAAGGTAGTCACTTTGAAATCAACAGGGTTTGTTATTAACTATGCACATTATTTTTTAAAAATGATGCCAACTATATCACTGGAATGCAAGCACGTTAACATGCTCCCTGTAGCATTCTGACAATTACAAAACAAACAAACAAACAAACAAACAAACAAACAAACAAAGAAAGAAAGAAAGAAAGAAAGAAAGAAATAGTCACCATTCTATGGCTCAGGCATGATAGGTAGGGGAAGATACGTTTCAGTTAGGGATGGGTAAAAAACAAAAAACAACATACTGTTTTGTCATTTTGTTCCAACAACGAAACGACAATGCAGGGTGTCATTACTTACAAAACAAATTGTTTTTTCCATTAAATGAACTGATTCATTTCTCTATAACTCAGCTCCCTGGAGTCCTAGAGACACCAAATTTGGAATAATCCATCCTTGCACTCTCCCCTTTAAACCTTCCAAGTTTGGGGTGATTTGGTGTTCAGGGGGCTGAGTTATTAAACTTCAAAATGGGTACCCACTTTCAAAGTGCCATTTTCTGTTCTTGGAAAGACTGATCCCAGGCAGCTAGCAGCATGAAAATTGCTGTGGACCTCCCTCAAGCTTTCCCCTTGTGGTCAAAGGCGAAAATCAAGTCAGATTCACCTCATGGCAATTCTAGTTGGTTTTAGAGATATGATATTGAAGCAATAATTTTATCAGTGTCGTCCACACCTAATCGTGAGTTTCCATGAGAGTAGAAATTTGACCTCAGGTGTTTTGAGTCCCGAAGTAACACTCTATCCAAAAATGCTATCATTACAACATTTCGAGTGATATAATGACTTGCTTTCAAACCAGCCGCAGTGGAAATAACCATGCCACTTTGTGCAGATATTATAATGACTGAATGAAATACTTTGAAAAAGCTTTGTACCAAGGTCTCAAAGCTGTATATTTTCCCAGAACAGATCAAAGTGTCTTTGTTTTAAACAACAACAACAACATGAAACTGACAAGTAGTCTAATCTTTATTATATGTAAGTCAAGTGGTTGAAAGAAAGAAAATGGCATTTTATCAGATAGGACATATTATGCCAAAAGGTAGCTTTGTTCTTTTTACATCCTCAGATGATGCTGTAATTTTTCAAGGCTGATACATGTTTTTGATGAGGGGAGGGAGGAAATCGCACATGCTTTTTGAACAGCCTTCTCAAGAAATACTGAAGAGTCAAAGTCAAAGTCACCTTTATTGGCATAAAATAGTTAAAATAGTTATAATAGGCAAAGCTCTCAACACCTGAATAGCGACCATATTAATCTGGGGTTACAATAAGCCAAACTTAAAAGGAAGCAGGGCTATTCTTTTGAGAAACTAGTAATAAATAGAGATGGGCACGACCAGGAAAAATTACGTTTCGAGTTGTCGTGTGTCAGAGCCGGCCCGTTTCGGCTCGTTTCCGTTTTTCGCAAAATTTTCCAAAAATTTGTCGTTTCATTTGTCGTTTTTTCATCTGTCGTTAGTACTGGTTTTTGGGGGGGCTCCTGGAAGACCTCTCTGGGGTGGGTGCCTCCTCTGGCCCGCCATGAAGGGAAAGCGGGCTCCTGGAGGCACCTCTCTGGGGTGGGTGCCTCCTCTGGCCTGCTACAAAATGGCATGCATAGCCAATTGGATATGCATACTATTAAGTTGCAGTTGCAGTAGCAGGCAGAGGCACCTCTCTTTCGGGTGCCTCTGTGACTCACTGCCGCACTACACTTGGGCTGGGGAACGAAGTGAGAGAGGACCCCTACGGGCGCCCTGTGACTCACTAAGAAGGGAAGTGTACTTGCTGTAGTGCAATGCGAGTACACATCTGGCTTACTGGTTAGGGGTTAGCACAAGGGCTTGGCTTGGGGTTACGGGTAAGGTTAGGGTGAGTTACTGGGGTGCATCTCTGGGTGCCTCTCTGACCCACTAAGAAGGACAGTGTACTGGCGTATGGGTTCAGGTTCGGGTTCGGGTTCGGGTTCGGGCTAGGGTTAGTGGGCATTTTATGCCCGACTGGCACATCCCAGAAGTCTCAGTCAAAACCTGGCCAAGTGGCCATGCAATTGGTGGAATGGCTCCAAAAATTTGCATGGTCCACTCCCATGGCCAGCCCATCATTGCGCAGGTGTAAAAAATAAAAATAAAATAAAATAAAATCAATGGACACGTTTTGTTGAAAGAAAAGCCCACTGCTGCTACTGAAAAAATTCAGGCAGTTTTAAAATAGCTATTTTTGCATGTTTCTGTGGTGCTTTGGTGTGTTTTTGAACCACCACGATTTTAAAAATAAATAAATATTGCTTGCGGTCGCCCCATTTTGGATCCCCCGCCCGCACCGCATGGCATGGCGAGTTGGCAAGACGACGAGGATGTGCAGCCCAGGAGAGGAGAGGGGGGGAGGCCGGGGACACACACACCCAGAAACCACCCTTCTGGTAGGTGCCCTCACTGAGGCAGACATACTTTCACCTGCTTTTTTGGCCGGGAATCGGGGTTTTTTATTTTTAAAACTTTTTTTCTGTGCTGCGCCACTTGGCGGGTTGGCGTGGTGACTCGATGAAGATGCGCACTTTGCGCAGCCCAGGAGAGGAGGGGGGAGGCCGGGGACCCCCCCCAGAAACCACCCCTCTGGTAGGTGCCCTCACTCAGGCAGGCATATTTTCGCCTGCTTTTTTGGCCAGGAATCAGGGTTTTTTTATTTTTAAAAAATTTTTCCTGTGCCGCTTGGCATCGCGCGATTGCTGCGATGCCACGAACGACAACGACAAATCAGACCCAATTTTTCTTTAGTCAGTTCGAGTTCGAGTTCTGGCGGAGTAATTGTCGTTACCGTTTCCGTTACATAATGGAAATGAGAAATGGAAACGGAAACGAGAATTTTGCCAAGTTGTGCCCATGTATAGTAATAAATATTTGGCTCCTAGCTCTGTCAAGCGTGACAAATACTGAAGATCACTTTGCTGTTTGATTGTGAACAAGCAAGGAAAAAAGTAGCTTTCAGACCATGCTGAAAGCCAACTGATATTGATAAAATCTGTAACCTAGGAGGGATTCCACGTTGAGGCAATCAAGAGAGGTAGAAGTTAATAATGAAAGACTCAAAGCATGTACAGACATCAAATGTGCATCCATTCTTCAACTACCAACTTTAGCTTAAAATCAAGGGGGGAAAGTGTTTTTCCCGCAGAGCAGCTGTGAATCTTGAAGGAGTAGAAGAGAAGAGCAGGAAATATCACACCCATGTCAGTGTATTCTATGCCTCTCAAGTAGAGATGGGCACAATTTTAAAATATGAGTTGCACTTATTTTTCAAAAATCCCTAATTCATGGATACATATTTATATGAATCAATACCCCCAACAAATTTGAATCAAATTTTTGGTGATTTTTGATTTGTTGATACATTTGTTATAAAATGGGCTGATGTTTTTATTGCGGTACAAAACCATAAAAGTCATTAAAAACCAACATGATTGCAAAATTGTAGGGTTACAAAAACAGTGTAGATATAATAGTATACATAGAAATATTGTTATAAAATGGGCTGTACAGTACTCAATTTGTCAGGAAAAAAATCAATTTGTTAGTAGTCCTGGTTCATTGACCTCAACAAACCATACATTCAAAATAAATCATATATTTTTTTCAAATTAATCTCTACCTTCAACTTATACTATGGAAGACTCAGTGGTGGCTGACCCAAACGGTCATGATTAGAGATGGGCACGACCAGAAAATTGTTTTTTTTTTGAGTTGTCGTTTTTCGGGACGGGTCCGTTTCGGCTCGTTTCCATTTTTTGTGAAATTTTTTAAAAATTTGTCATTTCGTTGTGTCGTTTGTTGTTACCGCCACCGCAATTTCACGTGATTTGACGTCCCAGCGAGTGGCGTCCTGCCAGCACTAGGTGTTTTTGCACCCTAGGCGGCGGGCGGGGTGGCGGGGGGCATGGCCGGGCAGCGGCAGCGGCAGCGGCGGGGGGAGGGGTGGGCGCGCGGGCAGTGGCGGCGGGTGCATGGGCAGCGGGCGCAGGTCCCGCAATGACACAGAGCAGGCGGAAAACACTTTAAACTGACTTGCTGCACAAGACTGCATCGAATAAAGCAATTGCAATTTTTATTGCAAACAAAGAGGACACTGGGCACAGTGCACCCACAGCAGAGCAGCAGGGAGGGTATGAAAGGACCTTGGCTTGCCACCAAGCAAATGAAATTTTTAAAATAAATCCACACCTCCCCTCCCACTCAAACCTCCCCCCCCCTTTGAAGCACTATCAGAAAAGAAATCCTAACAAACTGCAGGAGAATAAAAAAGAATAAACTGCATTGCTATTCCCCACAGCAGATAGGGAATGAAATATTTCCTAAAAATTCAGTTGAATCAATTATTCCCTCCCTGCCTGCCTAACTGAAATCTAAAGGCTCCGCGAAATCGAAACTAGTCAGCACAGCAGCCAGCTACACACAGCCCTCTCCCACCCATATCCAAGCCCGGACTGCGACTCTTCTGGGAGTGCCTCGGCTTTTTATGCCCTCTTGCACATCCAGAAGTGTCAGTCAAAACCTGGCCATGTGATTGGTAGAATGGGTCCAAAAATTTGCATGGTCCCATCCCATGGCCAGCCCATCATTGCGCAGGTGTAAAAAAATAAAAATAAAAATAAAATAAAATAAAATCAGTGCGACCTTTTACTGCTATAAAAAACCCACTGCTGCTACTGTAAAAATTCAAGCATTTAAAATAGCTAATTTTCGCATGTTTCTGTGGTGCTTTGGTGGTTTTTGGACCACGATTTCAAAAAAATTATTGCGATCGCCATTTTGGATCCCCCCGCACCGCATGGCTAATGGAGACGCCGAGGATGCCCCCTCCCAGCCCGGTACCAACAGCCCAGGACAGGAGGGGGGGAGGCTGGGGACCCCCCCCCCAGAAACCACCCCTCTAGTAGGTGCCCTCAGGCAGGCAGGCATATTTTCGCCTGCTTTTTTGGCCGGGAATCAGGGTTTTTTATTTTAAAAACTTTTTTTCTGTGCTGCTTGGCATTGCGCGATCGCCGCGCGATGCCAGGAACGACAACGACAAATCAGACCCAATTTTTCTTTTTTCGGTTCGAGTTCGAGTTCTGACAGCTTAATTGTCGTTACCGTTTCCATTACGTAATGGAAACGATATCCGAAAACGGAAACGACAATTTCGCCAAGTTGTGCCCATGTCTAGTCATGATGCCTTCTGTTCCTGGGCAAAAAGATATTTGACATGTATTAATTGTGCTGTAGTGCTTCTGACTCTAGCAAAGGAAGAAGTCCATGCTGGTCCAACATACATTGCTGGAGGAATGTTCTTCTCTACCAGCATTAAAACTGACATTCTTGAACTTGTTATCACATACAGGCATTCTTCTGAATTCATCTCTCTGGCCTCCCATTTCAAAATATCACTTTAAAGAATTCCTTTGCCCTTAATGCATGAGAGGCACAGCTTCTTTTTAGTGCTATGCGACGATAGATTCATGTCTCCCCATAAAAACTACTTAGAGGAAGACTGTATCCCAAACAAAGTCATGGATAAGAATTTCATTTTGACCATTTTAATAGTGTTTAACAGGATTCAAAATCTTGAAATCTGGGATGGAAAGAATTTGAAGTTTAAAAAAATTAAAAGGGTAGGAAAGGATCCTGCACAAATCTTCAATAAAAGGTGGTCTGAGGCATGTTCTTCCATACGTAGAAAAACCCAAGTGAGTGTTTGATCTTAATCAGTAACACACAGATATTGGAGTATGTATCTTCTCTGGTAACTAGTTACATGGGTCAAATTTCTATCGAGGATCTTGTATGTATAAGAGAAATTGTGGAAGTTGCCATTGCTAATGGCAGTTACTTGAAAAGGTAATGGGCAGAGGCACCTTTTAAAATTCCTCCTGTGTGTTTATAATGTTCCTGTATAATTATGTTGGAATGGAGAGTTAGAATAAGTAGATCTATATCCCGACCATTAGAGAACAAATAATTAAGCTATCCATAATGGCAGCATGAGGCTACTAGACATAAAATCAGAGTGCTGAATCATTATGGCTCTTGCTAAAGGAAAATAAAAGTTTGAATACTGAAGATGTTTCATTTATCATATTCTTGCAACAAGTGTGTCTGTGGACCTGAATAATCATCAGTATCCATATTTTATTTGTTATTAACATTGTATTTGTCTCCAGCAATTTATGCAGCACTGAAATAATTCAGAGCTATTTCTTATTTTCTAACATTTCCCTCTGACAGAACCATAAGTGCCAAAGCTTGAATGGCACAAAGTTATGCACCTGAACTATGAAACAGTTTTCATATGAAGTCCCATTTTTTTATCTGAGCATCAATCAAAATTGATTCCGAAAAACTAAAAAGAGATAATTTGAGCAATTAAAATAGAAAAGTCATGAATAGTCATTTGGGTTCATATGGCATAAACTGGAGTGTTCTGAATTATTCATGAAGCTGAAATCCTGTTGTGTAAATTATGCCCTATAAGGCTGATGAACTCATCAGCCACAGTGATTATACAGAAATAGAACATATCTTGTTTTCTCCCTGAAGGCCCCAAAGTTGCTGTTGAATTCCTTTGATCACCCGGAAGCACATAGAGGAGATGGGGCAGGCAGGCTATATCTAAAAGTTGTGCTCTAGTAACTTCATTTCAGAGACAGTTGTCTATCATTAAAGAATTATGTCCCATTCCATGGCCCCAATGCCCTCTTTCAGGGGGAATCTGGAAATATTTTAGAACCACCACCACCCAAAGAAAAACACTCCACCTCACCATCAACAGAATTCTGTGACACAATGTATGGCAACGCGATTTATAAAACATCAAGTAGCCTATTACTAAAACAAACCCCCTCATCAAACAGTTAGATAGTAGCTGATAGTAGCCAAAAATGCTTTGGTAGATGAAGAAAACCAGGAAAATTGCCAATCTAAAATGTTTCAGGTAAATTGGTGAAAAAATCCATGAGAAACTTACATTCTTAATCCATGGGGGAAATGGCCATATACAGTTGTGCAAAAGAAAATCCGTCCACACTAAATTTTTGAAAACACAACAACTTTTACCATGAAACCCTGCCTATCTTTAGGTTCTGATTAGAGATGGGCATAAAATGAAACAAATAACGAACTTCAGAGTGGATTTAGAATGAAATGAAAAAACCCGGAAAAAATGGTTCATTTTGTATCATTTCATTAATGGCGGTGCAGAGATGTCTCCTACCTGGTGCTGGACTGGTCATTCCTTGATGATCTGGTCTTCCTGGCTGAAGGGTGGGGGCGACCAGAAAAAAAAGCCAACTGGCTCCGCTATAGCTGGTAGGCAGCCGTAGTCGGCAGTAAATAAAATAAAATAAAATAAAGTAAATCATCTGGCGCATGGGCCCCGGTAGTGGCCTGTGGGCTGGCAAGAAAAAAATGCAGGGCATGGGCCGGGTACCGGCCCGCAAGCACCGGATCTAGCCTGTGGCTCATGGCCAGCAAAAGTTTTAAAAAAACTGACTGGCCCACGCTACACCTGTAGCGTGGGCCACTCGGTCAGCAGTAAAAATTAAATAAATAAAATAAAATAAAAGATCCAGCACGTGGGTCCCGGTACTGGCCCACAAGCACCGGCCCTGGCCCGTGGGTCATGGGACCTGCCCACAGGCTGCGGAACTGGCCCACAGGCTGACAAAAAGAAGAGATCCAGTGCACGAGCTCTGTACTGGCCCACAAGCACCAGACCCAGCCTGCAGCTGGGAAAAGTAAAAAAAATAAAGCTGACCAGTGCAGGCCACATGGTCAGCAGTAGAAATAAATAAATAAATAAATAAATAAATAAATAAATAATTGGAGCACCAACCCAGTGCCAGCGGCTGCATGGTCGGCGCTTGAAAAACAAAATATAAAAAAATAATAAAATAATAAAAAATTAATTTTAGAAAAGGAGCACTGACTTGGCCTGAGGAGTGGCCATGTTGGTGCCCTAAAAGCAAGAAAAAATATAAAAAATAAAACCAGGGCCGACCTGGCCCCAGCGGCCATGCAGTCCGCGCTTGAAAAATAAAAGAAAACAAACAAACAAACAAAAAAACCCAGGCTCTGGCCCCAAGGCAGCCCCTCAGAAAGTCCCTGCCACAGGGCCAGAATTGCCCCTCCGCTGCTGCCACCAGCACCCGGTAAGGATGATGTGTTGATGATTAAAGATGATGATGATGATGTGGATGAGGATCCTGCCAGTCCAGTTTGTGCAGTTGTTGTCAACGTCTGTGTCTTTTTAATTATTTTTTGAATGTTTTTTTCCAGCCCACGCACTGTCAAATGGATTAAATTATGCAAAGTTGGAAAAATGAACCATCAAAACAAATATTTGGAAAAAACAAACTGAACCAAAACAAATTACCATTTTTTGGTTCGTGTCCATCTCTAGTTCTGATGCACAAGTCAGGTCTGACAGATTTCCCTAGCATCATTCCAGCACATGCCAAATTTTTTGAAGATTGTCCCAAATTAGTTAGACATTTTTATACTGATCCTACAAATTATACTCCATTTTCTTCTTTTAATGTATAACTCAACATGTGTAAGATATCACACACACACACACACACACACACACACACACACACACACACACACACACACACACACACACACACACACACACTGGTTTAGATTTATGCATTCCTGATCACAAGAAATCTGAATTACAGAATGTTAGCAACAAGAGGGTATAACTGTGTTATGAAGAGGACCCCACAAATCCAAAGTCTACTGTAATTGTCATGCCTGTTTCATAAAATGATAGACTAATGGAATTGGAAGGAGTGATCAAGTCCAAACACCTTCTCAATGAAGGAATGCATCTCAAAGGATTTCAGCCAGGTGGTGGTCCAAATTTCTTTAAAATATCTCTGGTTTTGGAGCACTCACCACCTCTTGAAGTAATTGGTAATTGCTGAAACCCTTATGAGACAGGATGGGACATTCTAGTTCCTCAGGGTCACCTTTTATTGAAGAATTCACAAAGAAATAGGTCCACAAGGGAGGCATTCTACACCACTGTCATCTGAACAGTGACATACAATGTGGTTTCAGTCGCTTGTTGACATATATCATCCCCCACTTCCCCAGGGAAATATTTGCTGAGGACAAACAATTGTTTGAAGAAATATTTTGTATTTTTCAGTTGTGTATTTCTGTTCTAACCCCACCATGAAATAAAAAGTCCCATGGTTTAAATAAACTATAAAGCTAAAAGATTAAAACTGGAAGTTAAAAAGCAGAAATGAAATACTCTGGTTGTTATTAAGTTGGCTCTGTTCAGAGAGTGTGCAGAGAGTGCAACAACATTTTCAGAAAGCTCTTGAAGTGCAAGGCATGTCAAGTGAACTCAGAGTCTAATTCTAGCCCTAACCACAACCGTAACTCTAGCCGTTCTGCTAGTTCTCCACAAACTGGAATTCCAATAGGATCAGAATATCCACAGAACCCACTCAATGCTGGTTTGAACTGGCCCTATTCAATGGGGCTCAGCATCATTTAACTGAAACATAATTCTTGTCCATAAAATGCAGGAGCAGGCCTGAACCTAGTGGTTCTTTATAGACCACTAAAGAAACCACACAATTTGCTAGCTTTCTTTAGTGGTCTATAAAAGTATTGCCTACTTCTGCATTTGTATTGTGCAAGGACCACATGGCTCTCTTTTATTTCAACAGTTCTTGTCCATGTTTTTCAACTGAGATTTATCATTGCCAAAATGAAAATATTTCTTTCTTGCCTTTCTAATTCCAAATACTTTGACAGTTAAACCAATCACTGCAGTTTTTCTTGCTGGAAGAACATTTACTTAATACATATGCCTGAGAATTCAAACCTCTTTTTGAACTGAATATGCATTTCTGTAGGAACACATCTTGAGTTTTCTTCCAAACAGAAATTTAATATTTAATCCACATTAAGTGCTGCAGAATACCAGCTCTGATTAAATAGAATAGGCATGGTATAATTGGCTTTGCCACTACTTAACAACAGAGAATATATTTTAATGGGTTCTATTTCCTCTTCATAGGAATCTCAGAAGAATGGTCTGTTAGGACCTGCAGAGACATGATGTTAATTGACTGAATGCAATTAATATATACATTTCTTATCTAAATTGGAGTTTCAGGCAGCCTAAACAAGTTCAGGATGTTCTCAATCTCTCCCTCTCTCTGTGCAATGGTCCTAAACTCTGCCTGTTCAAAGCTATTTTTTGTCTTTCAAATAGCAAAGCACTCGTTCCTGCCAATAGGACTTTTCTTTCAAAAAGTAAACAGTAGGTTCAATGATTGTGGTGATTTCTATCAGGGCCAAGGAAGAGGAAATAAATATTAGACTGCTCTTCTCAGTTGTGCTTACTTGGTCCTCCTGAGGCTTCCCTGTGGCTGCAATTATGTTAAACAAACATGTTCATTTAATTGTATTCATACAATTAATGCCATGTTTAATTTGCCCCTATGTTTTCTTGGAAGAGGAAGCCAGAGGCAGTTTCTTCTTGGTGCTTATTTGAGGACTTTGAAAGACTTGGAATTCATCATCAAACTGAAGCCTTATTATATTAGGAGCCTCATGGTGCAGTGGTTAAATGCCTGTACTGCAGCTAAAATTGTGCTCACACGACCTAGGATTCAATCCCAAGTAGCAGGCTCATGGTTGACTCAGCCTTCCATCCTTCTACGTTCGGTAAAACGAGTACCCAGCTTGCTCGGGGGTGGGGGGTGGGGGGCAATGTGTAGCCTGCATACTGTAATTAAACTGTAAACCTACTTGAAGTGGTATGGGGTGGTATATAAGAAGAACACTTTCTTTATAAGCCATATCAGTGCTCCACTAAAGAATAGATCTGTCAGATTCCCATGCTTATTTGATTGATTTTTTCTCTCCTTTGGTTGAGATTATATAGTGATCACAGCTACTAGCAAAAGCTTTCATGGCCTTATCATCCATAAAAGAGGGGATAGGGGAATTGTATAGCATCCAGATTTATCTCACCTAAGCCTAAAAAGCTGTCCCAAGGCAGAACTCAAACCAGTTATTACTCATCAAGGTTAACACTATCCTTTTCCAGTAGTTCAGTGATTCTCAAACTTGGATCCACAGATGTTCTTCGATTAAAAGTTGTAGAAGTCTTCCTTACTAGCAGTGCTGTCCAGGATTTCTGGGAGTTGTAGTCCAAGAACACCTGAGGACCCAAGGTTGGGAACCACTGCACTAGTTCTTCCTTTCACCCACCCACTCATCCATTGTGGTGTTTAAATAAGGTCAGTTGGAGTCCTATCCCTGTGATCAGTGCTGGATCTTAAACAGCTCTGCCTGGTCATTTTGTACTCCTTCAATCCAGTTAAGAAAGTGGTCTCTTCTCATTCCCCTTACCTTTGAGAAGTAGGCATTAGACATGACTTTTCCAGAAATTGTAATGCGAGGAGGAGAGTCCACATTCTGGCCCATTATTTGTGTTTTTTTCAGGCTGATTTCTAGCCCCAAAATTTTGCAAGCTTTACTAAAATGATCCATGAGTTGTTGGAGCTCTTCGGCAGAAGAGGAGATCCCGCAAGCACTTCACCTGTACCTTAGACTTTGCTCTCAATTTAGAGAGTTTGAAGAGTTTTCCATCTGATCTGGTCCGGAGATAGATACCCTCTGCTGAAGTTCCAAAAGCATACTTCAGCATGGTAGCAAAGAAGATCCCAAACAAGGTTGTTGCAAGGTATAGCCCTGCTTCACTCCGCTTTGGATGTTGAAGGGATCTGACACCAGGCCATCAAAAACTACATTGCCCTTCATATCCTCATGAAAAGACCTAATGATGTTAAGGAGCTTGGGTGGGTATCCAACCCGGAGGAGTATTTTAAAGAGTCCGTCCCTACTAACCATATCAAATGCCTTCGTAAGATCTATGAAGGCTACAAAAAATGGCTGTCCTTGTTCCCTGCATTTCTCCTGCAACTGCCTGAGGGAAAATACCATACCAGTAGTGGACCTGTTGGTTCAAAAGCCACACTGTGATTCTGGGTAGACTCTCTCTGCAAGTATCTGGAGCCTCTTCAGTATAACACATGCAAACAGGTTCCCGACAACACTAAGAAGAGAGATACCACGATAGTTGTTACAGTCGCTCCTGTCACCTTTGTTCTTATAAAGCGTACCAATATTAGCGTCCTTCATATCCTGTGGTACTCCCCCTTCCCTCCAGCAAAGGCAGAGGATTTCGTACAGTTCAGTGGCAATGATCTCTTTGCAGCACTTCAGAACTTCAGCAGGGATGTTATCTTTTCCAGGTGCCTTGCCAGAGGCAAGTGAATCCAGAGCCACATTTAGTTCTTTTAGTGTTGGTTCATTGTCAAGCTCCTCCAAGACAGACAAGCACTCAATATTATTTAAGACTTCTTCGGTTATTGTGTTTTCTCTGGAATATAGTTCAGAGTAGTGCTGCACCCAGCGTGCCATGTGCTGCTCACAATTCTGGATGATCTCACCTGAAACAGTCTTTAAGGTTGCAGTTTTCTTATGTATTGGCCCTAAGGCCTGTTTAATTCCGTCATACATCCCCTTGATGTTACCTGTATCATCAATCAATCAGTCAGTCAGTCAGTCAGTAAGGGTGGGAAATCTGTGGCCCTGCAGATGATGTCAAACATCAGCTCCCATCAGCCCTAGCAATCAATGATCTCTCTCTCTCTCTCTCTCTCTCTCTCTCTCTCTCTCTCTCTCTCTCTCTCTCTCTCTCTCTCTGTGTGTGTGTGTGTGTGTGTGTGTGTGTGTGTGTGTGTGTGTGTGTGTGTGTGTGTGTGTGTGTGAGAGAGAGAGAGAGAGAGAGAGAGAGAGAGAGAGAGAGAGAGAGAAAGAGAACTCACCACATTTACAATCTAAATGATTAGAGAGCTCCCCAACTTTATTAGGTTTTAAAAAACAGAGATGTTAGAATGGTCATTAATCTGACAGAATGTGGTTTATTTGATACTGTTCTCAAAAAAAAAAAGGGGGGGGGGAGAAAAACTGACAAAATTACTTGCTTCCATCAAAATATACCCAATAATATTTGCAAGAAAATAACCTTTCTTCCTGTACAGTCTCAGTATATGATGGAAGTGAAAGTTTGTGCCAGCTGTCAGAATCTAACTTTAGCACTGTTACAAGTTGACACTTCACACAATGTGTGCATCAAATCTGTAGGAAACATAAGCCTATTGCTGTAATATCCAGTTTCAAGCATATTCCTAAAATAAACACCAGTTTGGGAGTCTGTGTATGTGTGTTTATGAAAAGGAGGCAATTAAGTATGCAGAGACTGGAGTTGGCATGCACTACCTTCTATCTGCTGTAGCATTAGGTTAAGTTGTAAAGATGGGGAATTATGTAAGTCAAAGAACAGAGAAGGTGAAAGAATATTTAATTCTCCCTGATTAAAAATGTGTCTCCCTGGCTGCTTTTAATAAAAGAAAAGAGACAATGGAAAATTCACTCATGATTTCCCCATCTAATTTTATTTATTTATTTATTTATTTATTTATTTGTTTATTTGTTTGTTTGTTTGTTTGTTTGTTTGACTTTTATACTGCCCATCTAGACCAAGGGCTTCTCCAGGCAGTTTACAACATGTGACAACAAACAAAGGAATACATTTTAAAAACCAAAATACAAGGTACAAAATAAAATAAAATATACATTAATCAACAACAAAAAACTAAAATGAAGCTAAAAAGAAGCTAAAAATGGCAAGACATTGATAAAATGGGGGGGGGGAGATGAGAAAGAGTGGCTTAAAAATAGTGCCTTACTAAATGTTTGAAGAATCAGGGAACACCATTCTATAGAACCAGGTCTTCAATAGTTTTTTAAAAGTTTGAAGCAAGGGTGCCAGCCGAATTTTAGGGGGTGATGGTTCCATAACTTGGGAGCAACCACCGAGAAGGCCCTACTCCTTGTTACAGCTTTCAGGGCCTCCCTCGGGGTTGGGACTCCCAGGTGTCCTGCCTGGGTGGCACAGGTGATCCTGGCAGTTCTTCTTGGGAGGAGCCGCTCTGTCAGATACTGAGATCCCAAACCGTTTAGGGCTTTGTATGTTATCATCAAAACCTTGAAGTCAATGCGGTAGTGTACCGGCAACCATTGCAGGGCTGCCAGCACGGGGGTAATATGTTGGTGCCTTCTTTGCCCCGTTAGAAGTCTGGCAGCTGTATTCTGCACTAGCTGCAATCTCCGCATTAACCTCAAGGGCAGCCCCACGTAGAGAGCACTACAGTAGTCTATTCTATTCTAATTTGGCCATGATTTATCAGAATAGGTTGAGAATCAGCTATATCTTATTTTGTATTGTTTTGTAATTGCTCCTTGCTACGCCGGAGGAAAATGGGTAGATCTAATGGACTTCAGGAGCAGATGATTTAGCTGCTCAATAGGATAAATATCTTGGTAGAAATGACCCAATTTCCTCAAAAGTGGTTGCCACTTTCTTAACTCAAGATCTCATATTTCACCTTTCCTGAATTGATTAGCTGTCAATTTCATTGATTTTTAAAAAAAACAAAACATTAGAGTTTTATATCATGCCATCTAGCCCAATGGCTTCTCTGGGTGGTTTACACTCTAGAAAAAACACAGAATTATAAACAGTAAACAATATGAAATAAATACAAACATTATATGAAATTATATAGATCATAATACAAAAATGACTGCAACAAAATATAATTAAGAATTCTCTAGTTCAATTTATGTGTGGGGGGAGGTTGTAAAAGCCCTCTTAATTTTATAACATTCCTTCTTTACACATCCTGCTTAGTCTGAAAATAAATAAATAAATAATATGCAATGTACTAATTAATCATTTGACTTATGTGTTTTTTTAGTTTTTAAAACAAAAAATGAAATGTTTATTAGTTTACAAATAGATATTCAGCATCATGATAGCTTTAGCCGATGTTGTCTTATTTTAATGCATTCATATATTTGTATAATAATGTGTTTGCTTATATAGACCAGATCCTTTTCAGTGGCAGGGTCTCACACCTGACCAATTGACAATCCAAACTGACTCTCAGCTCTCTCAACTGAACTGAACTGAACTCAAACACAAACTGAACTCTCCAGCACCTCTTAGGTTTCCATATATAACATTCTTAGCCCTTCCAACCAACTTGGTTATTGGCTATTCAAAACAGACTCATGAATATTCAAGCCAGATTTCCCTTTTTGTTTTTCCCTTATGTGTTTTTATTTCAGTTTTTTTTCAGTTGCATCTTGGTTATAGAATGAACACAGCTTTGGTCATTTTGGTGGATGACCTGTTATGGGAATTGGCTGTGGGAGAATGCCCCATAGGTTCTACTCAACCCCTTGATAGTTTTCAATACAATGGACCATGATATACTTCTGGGATGTCTTTCTGGGATGGGACTTTGTTTCACAGTGGCTCCAGTTATTCCTGGTGCAGCAACCATAGAAGGAGAAGCTGGTGCTCATGTCTGGTACTTTGGCCACTGTTCTGTGGTCTCTCCCAAGGGTCACCTTTGTCTTCATGCTATTAATAAATGTGTGTGGTCCAAGATCCTCCACAGGGAGTGTCAAAGGGTCCCTGATGGACTGATATAAAAGTTACAAATCCTCATTCAATTGTCCAAAACAAAGTTTTATTAACAACTCTCTGATCTATCAATTTTTTCCGAAAACATCGAGGCTCATTAGCCAAGGCCCTTTCTATGTAGTCCTTTTGCATCCAGTCCTGGAGTGGTTTAGTCCACCCTTATACAACTACACATTGATTTTAATCCATGGAAATTCAGTGGAAAGTCCAGGATCTGCTATTGTGAGGCTTCACTGACTGGGGTTGAGGATTTTGCCACCATGTTGATGGAGCCACTGGGCCTGCCTCTTTCTCCTCCATCACCTCTTCAGGGTTGGTGTATATTGAGAGCTTACAGCATTATGGGACTGTAAGTCGCTGGACCGTAATGTTCTGCAGTCATCTAGTCAAGGACTCTCTCCCATTTATGACCTGACTTTGACCCTGACGTTCCAATTCAAGTGCCTCTCATGATGGTTAGGTCACTCCAGCAGATGGTCTTCCCTACCAGGTTAAGCACTGCTTAAATGATCCTCATTACTGTTGGTGGGTGACCCTTCTTCCAGAGCACCTCCCTTTGAAGTGGTCGCTAGTAATGGAGAAGGGACTTCTTTGGTATTGATGAAAGTGAAGTTAGGCCCTATCTCTCTGACTATCAAGTCAGAGCACCATTGATTGGCCCATGACTGAGGGAAAATTTGTGCTGTTAGTTACAAAATCATCTTAGGGATGATAAGTAACACTTATGTATCTTTAGTGAGCAATATCAAGTTACTTTCAAAAGTTACTTTTAGTTAGCATTTTTAAACATTTTACACTCATTTTGAGAGGATTGTTGCCATCAGTTATCATTTTGAAAGGCATTTTAAGAAGATTCTCTCCATATTTTGGCAAGTGCACTACAATTTAAATTAGTTCTTTCCTGCTTTTATAAATATTTTCAAGGTGCTGTATTAAAAATGACCATTTGTCTGCTTTGTTGTGTTCATCTGACCAACTGTGAATGACCAGGCAGCATATTTGGGACCTCAGTACCTCCTTCTGTCAAGCACCTACTCATTCATCCCAGGGAAGATGTATGATATTGCTGACCCCAAGAGAAGCCTGATTGGTGAGGACTAGGAATCGGGCCATCTCAGTGGCAGCACCTAGAATCTGGAAACAAATACAGCTGGTCATCCACCTGGCCTCCTCACCAATGTATTTTTAAAAAGCATGAATAGTATAGCTAAAAGGGAAGATAGGTGTACCTAGGCTCCCTTCTCCTACATGGGCATGCTGTACCTCCACTGCTGTATCTCCCCCTGCCACATATACACTAAATTGGTTGCTCCCAAAGCCCCCCAAGAGCCAGTTCCAACACCACAGCCATCCCCGATGCCAAATGGCCAATATCCTTTGGCATTGGACAGTGGCCACCCAAGGCTGAAGAGGGTTTGTAGGTGGGTGTGCCTGGCGCAAGTTTCTTCCCTGCTGAGGCACTAGCTCTTCCTTCTAGGCTGCCACCAACAACCTGGAAGAGAGGTGCAGGTGAACCTTGGTTGCTCAGCTGGAGCACTTGGCTGGGAGACTCAGCTGGCTCTGGTACAAGGATGTTCTCTAGTGCATGTCCACAATGCTGCAGGGCCACCAGCTAAAGACAGCTCATGTGTAGGTGTGCCCAGCATGGGTTCCTCTCCTGCCAAGGTACTAGCTCTTCCTTCCAGACTACTGCCCCCAATGTGGAAGAGAGGTGCAGGTGAACCTTGGTTGCTCAGCTGGAGCATTTGGCTGGGAGACTCAGCTGGCTCTGGTACAAGGATGTTCTCTAGTGCATGTCCACGATGCTGCAGGGCCACCAGCTAAAGAGGGCTCATAGGTGGGAGTGCCCAGCGTGGGTCCCTCCCCTGCTGAAGCACTAGCTCTTTCTTCCAGGCTGCTGCCACCAACCTGGAAGAGAGGTACATGTGGACTTTATGATATTTATATGTTAATTTTAGTTTTACTGGTAGTTTTATCTTTTTGTTTAACTATGTTGTGAACTGCCCAAGGTAGCTATGACTAGATAGAAGGTATACTATACAAATAAAATAAAATCAATGAATGAATGAATCAATGAATAAATGCTAATAAAAAGCAAGACAGAAAATTGCTTGGAAGATCAGAGCAACAATGATAGCAACCTGTTTGCCAAGAAGCAGTGATTAATGCAATATACTCATTTTGAAATGTACAATCCTGATCTCTGGAGAACGGGCAATGAAAATTCTGCACAGGATTCCAGATGTAGGGAGGGGAACCCACAGATTCATATAAAGGTGTTAACTGGCAACTTTATTTTAGGTTCACTTTCTAACAAACCATGACATACATAGGTTCATTGTCACAATTGCTCGCTGCAGTCTGAGCTGACATTTTCATCAAGTTACATGCCATGACCAAAAGATCTTATCTTGGTTAGTCCCTGTCCATTCTGACCATATTGAGGTAAATATATGTCGGGAAAATTCATTCAGGGGAGTCTATTAAAAGCTGGTCAAAACTGCAATGCTTGCCATTTGTGATGTTCATAAATTATATAGTCTTTTCTTCTCTAATTTGATAAAATGCCATGCTTTATGGAATCTCTAAATTGTGAACTATATTATAGGTAGAAAAGTCATGGCATCTAGCTTTTCATTTCCAATTCATTCCTATACAATCTTCCAGAATGCACTGCAATAAAGATATTACACTTGAAGGGAAAATGATGGCTAATAATGAGTACATGTTTCAAATTATGACGTGAGAGGGCAAGGAATAGCCTAATAATCACTGTTAATCAGTTCTAATGGTTTTCTGCTCCCCTTGAAGACATATTAACCTCAGAGCTAAATATTACTCAATTTTAATTATGGAGCTGAAAAAGATAGACATTCAAAAGAGGAAGCCTTAGAAGTTTGACATAAAAGGCTGCAACTCCATCACCAAAATATCAGCTCAAGGAAGTGAGATAGGTTTGTTCGTGACCAGACCTGCCACAGGCTTTGGAAAAATTGACTTAGCCTTCTTCTGTGTCTTTAACTGCACATTTATAACTGCACATACTGTAAAGCTGCCAGCACATTTTCTTAATCGTGACTTACATCTGGATGAAGAGCAGTGGATGAAAGAATTTGCATGATCTGTTTTCACCTATATTCAAGTTCTTTCCATACTACATATGGACAAATAGATTTTGTAAACTGTATAAAAATGAGCTAAATGTAAATCCCACCCACAAATAATAGCCAAATAGAGCTATTCTCCTTATAAAGAGAACCATATGGCAAATGGCTGGCATACATGTGCAAAAAATGAGGAGCCTTTCAGTAAAAGGATAGTGACCCTAATTTAGCAATACTAACCTGATTTAATGCAGAGAGGTCAAAATTCTGTTGTGTAAGTTATGCTTGTAGAAGATTAGAGAAGTAATTGGTGGTGAATATGGGGGGAATTTGTAAACTTCCAGCTTGGAAGTAACCAAATTCATTGTGAAGAAGCAAGTACAAAAGCTTTGTATGGAAGCCATGAGAGTTAGAGGACATAAGTGGGAAGTCTTTAATTACCAAAACTTGTCCCGCTGCTGGTGATGTCATCAACCTTTCAGAGGTGTAACGTACACAGCAATATACTATTATGTCAGCTTGCTAGGATATTAAGGAACATTTACACCAGGAAGGGGATATCTGTATCAAGAAACAAGGAGGGAAAAACAAAAAAGATAAAGAAATCATTGGAAAGAGCAGACTTTGTACAGAAGATTTGAAAATATTGTCTTATGAACCCTGCAAGATAATGGAGGAATTATTTCTGGGCCAAACAACACATATGCAAATGTTCTGTGATACTTTATCAGCCTCTCTGGCATGTAAACAGAATTGTCTAGTATACCAGCAAAGTATATTTTATGTTATATTCGTCCGCCAGCTGTCAGTGGAAGGGATGAGGTGATTGAAAATCCCCCTTCACCAGCTGACAGGTGCTGGTATTAGCAAACGTCTCCAGAAATGTTCAGAAGGTAACCTTAGAAACGCCTTGGTTATGCTTTCTAACATGCCCCAAATTAAAATGGCAACTGCTATTTTGGCACAGACTTTTCCTACAATATGATTTTATACTCTGGAATGATTGATGGGAGGTCTCCCCTGAATTAAAATTTAGAAGGCAGCCATCTGGCAAATAATCACATTTGTGGATTGGCTTGTTAATAATACCTTAAATGAGACTTGGGTTCATTTGAGCCTAAAGACTGTTCTAATGAGAAATACTATAGGAACGGGGCGATGCAGCACAGGAAGCTTACATAAAACTTCCTTAGGAGTGTTTCTTGGAAAGCACGGAAGAGGTTTATAATGTTTCCTCCCTCATCCCATGCATGTTCTCCCAGACCCCAGGATTTCCCATTTCTGCAGTGTTTTAGCCTCTTACACAATATTGGTCAGTTCTCACCAGCCAGGGATTCAGGAATTGGGTATTAATAAAGGGAAAGTTCCTTCCTTCCCCTTATGTCCTGTTAGTGGACAAAAGCGTATTCCCTTAAGTAGTGGGAAGGAGTTCTGCCTTATGCAAACGATGGAGAATATTGAAAAAGAACTCATTGTATAAATATGTCTACATCTGTTGGAGAAATACCTCAACTTAAATTAGACCCTAAAATTTGGAAATTTAAATCAGGCCATCATAAATATTGAACTAACTTATGAAGTTCTTATAAGAAGAAATATTTCTATTTCACATTTCAGGATGGTTTTCATTTGAAATGCAAGGCATATTATCCTTTTAAAAATGAAAAATGTGTCTCTGTTACTTTAGAGGAGATATAAGCTAGCAAAAACTACAGGTCTTTATTAGTAACAGTTTCAGTCTTATGCCTATTTGTCTTGATCTAAGCCTAGAATAGCTTTATTATAATGCCTGTCATAATTTTCTTCACATTTTTTGCTGACTACACCTGGTTTTCCTATCATCCATTCTAGTTTATTTCTTTTAATAATTTAATTTATTTTTGTTATTTACTAAAATTGAAAAACCTTCTACATTCATGATTCCAAAAGCAGAATGTAAAATCAATCAAAAAAAGAGAAACTGACAGATTCATCCACTTTGACTCAAGAATTAGTCATCCATTTAAGATCAGGACTTTGAGATCCTAACTCTAAAAAGCTTCCAAGATTTTTGTGATTGATGCCATGTTAATGGAAAAATTAAGATTTCAATCCCATTCATACTTAAATCTGCATGACTACATTCTCTTTTTAAGGAAGTTCTACAGGTTTAACCAATACAAAAAGAGAGCAATATGTATTGACTTTGGTCTGTACAAATGAAATTTTATTCCAGTTCATTTTTAAACAATCTACTACTGTTTGTTTAAGATTTATGTTTTATTTCTTAACTTAGATAATAGATATCTATTGATGAACATTGCAAGTACAATTTCACCAAATGAGTTTCTTCTAATTAACAGTTATACCAGGCAACTCGAGCAATTTTAGCAATAACATAATATTACAATTAATGCACCCAAGTCCTCGGCAAAACACCATATGGAGGTTGCCTGTACAATTGCAAAATTTAAATGTCCTCATGAATTCAAATTTGGACAAAAATCCAAGATATCTTCCTCAACTAGGTTGGGCATCCACCCGTAGAGCATCATCAGGGTGACCAAGACAGTGTGCCTGCCCAACTTCCCTTCCTGGCCTGCTGTCCTCACAGTTCTGAAAGATGGCCCAATCACATTGACAGCAGAAGCAGGTGAGGTGGGCTGTGGAAGGGGTGGAGGTTGTGGAGGGATGTGTGGTATCATGGGGGTGGGCCTACCCAGCTTCTCTTCCAGACCTGTTGTCTGGCAAGGTCGGAGTCATGGTGCTCTTACCTTTCCCTCACAGCAACACCGCTAGCCATCTTCAGAAGCAGTAGGCCCGGTTTCCATTCCAGGAACAAAGGGCTCTCTGCCTCCACTCACCCACCCACTCACCACCTGGCTGATAGGGGCTCCTGCACAAAAGCAAGTGCCACTTGGGAAGTGAATTTGGCCTGCTGTATCTAGGCCCTAACAACATCCAATCTCGCCTGATTGTGGAAGCTAAGCAGGGTCAGCCCTGGTTAGTACTTGGATGGGAGACCACCAAGGAATACCAGGTGCTGTAGGCACCTGGAGTAGGAACTGGCAAACCACTCCAGTATTCCTGCCAAGAAAACTCCATGGACATGGGGTCACGAAGAGTCAGTCACGACTGTAACAACACAACACAACACAACACAACACAACACAACACAACACACACAACACAACACAACACAACACAACACAACACACACACACACACACACACACCTATGCATGTACTGCCTATCCATGGCTGCCAGATAGTTCAAGTCTTTGTGTCACAATCCCAAGTGTGGGGTGCAGGGCAAACAACCCATCACTCAGACTTGAGACTTGGTACTCATGACTCAGAACCCAAGACTCAGACATGGGCTTGGGACTCAAATGGGAGGACTTACCAATATCCCTGGGGATTTTACATTTGTTGATGTCATCATAGTCTCATTAGAAAAAAGTCAAGTGCTTTTAAAAAAACTTGCACTGCAGAAATAAGGTAAAATGATATAATTCTCCAACCTTAATCAAGTCCTTATCAGAGTAAATGGGTCCATGTAAAGTATTGACGTTTCCTGCCCTCTCTGATTAAGCAAGTTCACTTTCCCCTAATGTTCTCATCCCAACTATCATCTCCAGAAATGGAAAGTTGGGCAAATACCTTTCTTTCTTTCTTTCTTTCTTTCTTTCTTTCTTTCTTTCTTTCTTTCTTTCTTTCTTTCTTTCTTTCTTTCTTTCTTTCTTTCTTTCTTATTGAAAGATACATACACTTAGATAATTTCAATCAATTCACAGGTTGTGGAATTTTCTGCTTAATTTACAACTCTGCATTCACACAACCATCTCTATAGGATGCGCTAAAATGGGCTGGAAGTCAACAATGTTAAACTGGATTGGATTTCCTCTCTCTTGTGTGATGTTACAACAGACAGTATTTCATTTTTGACTCTGACATTCTCTACACATCATTGCCATTTCCTTATAGCCCTCATTAGACTTCATTCCATTCAGACTATTGGCATTCAATCCATTCTTCATACGGTGGTACCTAGATTCTCCTATCCTATTTGCACAATAAATTGCTTCTGTCTAAGGTGAATATCTTCTTGCTGCTTCCCACCCTGAACATCACCTGTATGGTAGTACTTGTATTTCCCCATAACTGCTGCATATACAGGAACACAGTATTTCATACTTTTTGTGTTGAAAATTTCCTTGTACTAAAAGCAACTACATGCTTTTGTGTTACCAAAGCAGGTCTGACAAATATAAGAAAAACATTCCCTTTTCTTATTATCTCAAGAAAAGCCTTGCTTTATTTCAAACGTGAAAACAAAAGTATTCACTCCTGAAACTCCTTCTTATCTGATGAATGCTGAGCTTGAAAATAAGGCAAATAATACTGGAACATCCAGGAATTAGGAATACCTATCGTACCTCAAAATGATCAAGGAATTATTAGCTGAAGAACTGTGGGGATTCTGAAGTAAAATAATTCCATGTCCATGTAATACTGTAAAAAATCCAATTAAAGATGGATTTCAGTTCTTTGACAAACAGGTTTTAATATCTGCTAACAAATACATAATGTATATTGATAAGTAAATGCTATCATTATTTAATGTGTATAAAAGATAGAATTCATGATTCTAACATCTAAAATTATATTTATTTTAAGAAGATCCAGGAAGCATAACTCTTCCTGGAATGCATCTCCAAAATTTAAATGTATATGCTTGATATTAATGCAAAATTGACTTGTGTCCAATAAATATTATATTAATCTTTTTTTAGTCTTATCAATAATGCTCAAGCAAGATTGCAATGTATTTTATGCCATTACATACCTTTGCATCATCTAGTACAGTGCTGTCCGAGCTGAATGACAAAGTTGTCCAAGTTTTCCAAGTGGTTGTCTTCTCAAGCCTTAGGGCCTTTTTACACGACCCCTAAGATCTGCTGGTCCCTTAAATTCGGACCAGAGATCTTGAGGGTTTGTCGCTCTCCCTGCGTTCCCACCCCCTTCGCACTTCCTTGTTCTGTCTGCGTGAGGGGAGGGAGAAAAAAAAGGGAGAAAAGAATGCACTCTTACCTCCGGAGTGCTGGTGGAAGTTGCTCCAACCCCCCGTCACTTCCTGGTTCCTCTAAAAGGAACAACAACAAAAAGAAGCAAGGAGAGCCCAGCACTCTCCGCATCAAAACTTTTCACTCTCCCAGAGCAGGTACTTGAAAGGTGCGCTGGGTCGCGCTTAGGTGGGCATGGTCATACTTAATTTTCTGCTAGCTCCGGAGCTGGTGGGGAAACATTTTTAAGCTCCGGAGCTGGGAGCCATTTGCAGCAGAACTTAGGGGTCGTGTATAAACGCCCTTAGATGGATATAACATAGAATGAAGCTGCAATTCTTCCCACAGGGAACATATACTCTAGCACTAAGCTACAATTATCTCCCTGTTTCCTACCCTTCCATTCAATGGACAGTCACAAAGTGGCAATAAATTCACCACTATATGGTGTGCAGAAGTTAGTGTATGTTTCTGATTATTCAATTGTGTTGTTAGATGATGAGAGATGCATGAGATGATAGGTTTTGTTCCAAAAAATAATTATCAATGCTTGAGGGGGCAGTGATAATGTAAGTGCATCATGGTAAGTGCAGCTATTTACACAATCTGCATTGTGCAGTCCCAGTACACCTTTGTCCTATACAATGACTCCCACACAACTACAATGCCCAGTAAGGGAAAAGGTATTTTCCTTTCCTCTTTGCCATGCAATAATGAAGAAGTATTTTGTAGACATATAACTCCATAGCTGATACAACACACATTAGCTGAAATCCTGTTGCTTAATCTGGTACTCTGCCGTAGAATAGTCCATCAGTGGCAATTTACTGAGTAAACTTCTCTACATGTCCTATTGATCCAGATAGGTTGACTCTAGTTTGAGCTTGCTTTAGCATAAAGGTAAAGGTAAAGGTTCCTCCCACACATGTGTTCTAGTCATGTCCAACTCTAGGGGCAGTGCTCATCTCTGTGTTCAAGCCGAAGAACCAGTGTTGTGCAAGTCCATGGACACGTGGCCAGCATAGTTGCAAGGAAACACTGTGTTTACCTTCCTGCTTTTTACGGTGGTACCTATTAGAGATGGGCACGAAACGAGCGATTTTTCATTTTCATTTTCATTTTTTTATTTCATTACGCAACAAAAACGAAACGAATTTTTTTAAAACAAAATGAAAACGAAAACGAAATGACCAAATTTGCTGTGTTTTCGTTTTCGTTGCAGCAGATGCATTAAACTAAAAAGAATGCTAACGAAACAGCAATTTTTTGTTTTCTTTTTCATTTTTTCATTTCATTACCTAACAAAACAAAAATGATTTTCCCCCCCAAAAAATGTCACGAAAACGAAAATGAACCAAAACGGACCCCTAAACGACCAAACGACAAACGAAACACCATTTTTTTGAGTCGTGCCCATCTCTAGTACCTATTTATCTACTTGCATTTTACATGCTTTTGAGCTGCTAGGTTGGCAGGAACTCAGGTTATCAGCAGGAGCTTGCTCCTCTACGTGTCACCCAGAATTTGAACCACCAAGCTGCCAACTTTGCAGTCAATTGTTTTGGAGCCTTGGTCCACTGAGCCACAATGCCCTATGATTTAGGTCACAATTAGAGTAGGTCAATTTAAATCAATTAGATTATTTAATTAATCTAATGAGGAAGGGACCAAAGGATGATGTAATGTTTTGGAAACTTGTAAAGACTGGAAATATATGCTGCTACTTCCTCAATAAAATAAAATAAAAATTTAATTTTTTTTAAATCAATTAGATTTATCGAGGATTTGACTAACCAAACCCCCAATGTATCAGTGGGCCTACTCCAATGTCATTTGCAGCTCTAAGGAACAGGATTTCAGCCAGTATTTGGCACTTGGGCATGTAGAGCTCGGTATAAACTGAATTGGTAGAAATATCCACCACTTACCTGACTCACCTTCCTCAGCTCTTGTGCTATCTTTCAGGAAACATTTTAAAAAATCCATTACTGAAAAGACTCCACTTTTAGCAAGGACGCAGTTTAACTAAGCTGGGGCTTCATAGCTGAATCATTTAATACTTCCTTCAGCATATGACTGGTTGTAACAAATTCAACAGGTGGCACATAGTTTAATTTAATGCTAATAAATTAATAGGTGAATTTAGATGTGTTATTTTATAGCTTTGGCACATTCATTCAATGTGCAGCTATTCTGGACCTATTAGGCCACTTTCTGAACACCTTTTAACTAGTCCAGCATGCACAAGTTTAGCTATCAAGAGACTAGGCATTTTTGTGAGTTAATGAATTCGCTGTGTTTATGTAAGAATTTAAACCCTCTTTTTTATTATTATCCGGGTTTCACACATTCTGTCCAGCCCATATCAAATGTTGAGCCAAAGTCATCAAAATATTGCTGATATAAGCAAATCAAACAAATTACATTTTATATTTTCTTAGTTTATTTTCCATGCAATTTGGGGGAGGTTTGCAAAAAGTTTTGTTATTTTAAAAAAACCTAAAAGAGATCAAGGAGTAAAAGATTTTTTGGAAATAGAGGTACACATGAAAATCAAGCATACTAAGAATAACAACCAATAGCCAAGTGGAAGCAGGGAGAGAAGTTTGGATTAACAGTAGGTTTGACCCCTAAAAGTCCAGCTTCTCTCACATCAGTTTCTGAGATTTTATTTGCTACTGTGTGCTACCCAACTCTACTTAGACAACAAGAAGGACATAACCAGCAGTGACATGGACTGGCATGTAATTAGCTTGCACAGAGTGAGCAAAATCATATTGTGTAAATTTATACCATCAGGAGCTGATGATGTCATCAGGTGGCACTAGTAAAACTTAATTTTAATTAAACCAAAACATCTCCTGCCCTCCCCCATTTTAGGTTCTGAGGCTTCCTAGGACTTTCTTTTGCTCTGGGGAAGCACTTGGAAACCTTGGAACAGGGAGTAAGATGCCTTTAATAGCTAAGACTTGCCATCAGATCAACATCAGCAGGCCCCAAACTGGTGGCAGTGATGTAGCAGAAATAGTATGTCTTATTGACACTACCTGATGACATCATATACATCTGCTGATATAATTTTACATAATAGGATTTTGCCAACTGTGTTGAAGTTTTGCACACCTCAGAATTGCAAAAGGATTTCAGCCATTGTCTTAAAATTTGTCTATGGGTTAGCCCAGTGTTTCTCAAATCATCATAACTGGTAGAAATGGGCACGAAACGAACATTTTTTGTTTACGTTATTCATTTTTCGTTCCATTATGTAATGAAATGACTAACGAAAATTGTGATCATTACGTTTTGTTTTCGCTACTGGCGACGTGCAATGAAATGAGCTGTTTTAAATGTTAAAAAACGCCCTGGACATCCATAAAAAAAAGCAATAATTATTTATACTGTCTGATAATACGTACCGGTGGGGGGTTGGGGTCCTTAAAACGTGCATTTATGTCTTTTCTCAGATCACTGTATTTTTTTCCTTTAAGGGGAGTTAGGGGACATCGACCCAAAATGGCTCCCAGATGCCTAATATTGATTTCTTGGGTATTAAAATGCCCTGGACATCCATAAAAATGCAGCGATAATGCGATAATTATTTGAAACTATTACCTACCAGGGGGTTGGGGTCCTTAAAACATTTGTTTTTGTCTTCTCCCATAACAATGCATTTTTTCTTTTCCCTTTAAGGATGACAAAATGGATGTCACCACTCCAGCCACAAAATGGAGGCAAGCCATGTGATTGGATCATGTAAATTCTTGGACAACTTCAACCAATAGCATTCCCCGGTTGCAGACTGGGCAGGTCTGGCTGGCAGCCACAGAGGGCATAAAAAGCTCTGGCAGCCCCCGTCCTCCTTGCAGTCTCCGGTGGGAGTTAGGGTGGGATTGCTGTCTCTGCGACTCCAGCTTCAGTCCTGCAGCCTCCCTGTGTGCATGTGTGCGTACGTCTCGGTGAGTACCCTCCCCTGCCCCGCAGTGCAGTCACTCTGTGGCTGCCTTGCACCCTGGGCAACGCCCGCCACTGCCTTTGCAGCCTCCCTGTGAACCTAGTCTATACTGTGTCTCTGCCAGCATCATTTTTTTAGTGTTTTACCTCTGGTCTAGGGTGTTGGGGGATGCCCACACACGGAAATGTTTTAAAAATTGCACAAAAAGCGGGTAGAAACAAAAATTGAAAAAACGAAAAATGAAAACAAAATTTTTCCAAAAAAATGGTGAAAAACGGAAACGAAATGAAACGGACCTCTCAATGACAAACAACAAACGAAAAACCATTTTTTTTAATTCGTGCCCATCTCTAATAACTGGCATTCCACTATACTCTATAAATAAATATTGGCCCAAATCCTGTTGCTAAGGATAATGAATAGCACAAGAGTAGGACCATTGAATCAAAACAGATTTGGTGAATCAATTCCCCCATAAAGTCACCATTTGCTTAAAGCACTCTCTAGGTGGTTTACAATTTATTTATGCAGTGTACACATCCCCCACCAGCAAGCTGGGTATTCATTTTACCAACTTTGGAAGGATGGAAGGCTGAGAGAACCTTGAGCATTCTCTCTGGGATTGAACCCCAAGTCGTGAGCACAGTTACAGCTGCAGTACAGCAGTTTAACCACTGTGCCATGAACTGCTTTTGTAAGGCTTTAGCTTTATATAATTCATATTAATTCATATGACAATTCATATTAATTAAATCCGAAAGAATAGTGAATAGGTTCATAGGTTGCACAGGTGGGACTTTCATGCAATTGAAAGTTCCACCTGATGAGCCTATTCAGATCATGGTCTGCCTATGAACCTATTCAGGCTATCGTCCACCTAACAAAGCTATTTGGGCCTTTGTCCAAATGATGAGCCTATTCAGACCAGGGGGACATAAAATCAATGGGAATTATAAAATGGAGGACTCACCACTAACTGTCCTCAGACTGACAAATATGCTTGGATGAATAGCAGTCTCTCAAGAAAAGAAATCCAGTTGCCATTATTCAACTTCCAGATAATCTCACCTGTATGACTGAGACTCTTCACAGACTTATGTGACTACAGTTTTTCTTTGACAACTTTAACAATATATTTGATACTTTTTGAATATGCTATTTTAAAGTGTAGAACCTAGAAATAATGTAAATAAAGTAAACATATAGTAATAGACAAGTGCGTAATTGCCTGGAGTCATTGCAACAATGAAAACACTTATGATGAAATATCGGATGAGCTTGGAAATGCTTGTAATTGATTGTCTGTTTTTAATTTGGGATTAACCCTTTACTGAGATGGTGTCAGCTTTGGTGAATCATAGGCTTCTGATATCTGCCTGGGAGGTCTATAATTCTCTGTAGGACTCCTTGGGGTATAAGAAGAAGATGAAGAGGAGGAGGAGGAGGAGGAGGAGGAGGAGAAGAAGAAGAAGAAGAAGAAGAAGAAGAAGAAGAAGAAGAAGAAGAAGAAGAAGAAGAAGAAGAAGAAGAAGAAGAATCTCCAATACAAACTTGTCCTACGTCCTGAAAATTAAAGCAATTTAGTTGTAAAATGATGATAATGCAAATTGCAGTCTCTCACTTTGTCTTTATCATGTTTCACACTCAAAGTAACCAATACTCACAAAGAAGAGGAATCTCCTGTCAGAGAATCTACAACTGAGGTTTTAGAAAGACCTTGATTTTTTTTCCATAGGTGCTTGAGCTGCCAAATGCTTCTGTTTCAGGCTTCCTGATTCTTCTTTTATGGAATTGCCTTTGTTTTTCAGCCTTTCTCTGAACTCTGATGCAATATGAACACTGCTATGGGCTTCTTTGCCTCACTTGAAGTGTGCAGAACCAGACAAATATAACTGCTCTGAGCCTTTTCACACGACCCCTAAACTCCGGGGCAAATGGCTCCCAGATCCGGAGCTTAAAATTGTTTCCCCACCAGCTCTTCAGTTTATAAAAAATTAAGTGTGACCACACCCACCTAAGCGCGTCCCAGTGCACTTTTCAAGTACCTGCTCTCCGGGGGTGAAAATTCCTGATGCGGATGTAACGTAGTGAGTGCCGGGCTCTTCTTGCTTCTGTTTGTTATTTTTTTGCCCCTCGCCCCTTTACGAGATCTGAATGCAGTGCCGGGAGCAAAGCGAGATGGCAGAACGGAGGTGAGCCGCATTCTTTTCTTCCTTTTTTTCTCCCTCCCCTCACGCAGACAGCAGCCAGGAGTGTGGAGGGGGTGGGAACACAGGAACAGCGACAAACCCCTAAGATCTCTGGTCTGAATTTAAGTGGCCAGCAGATCTTAGGGGTCGTGTGAAAAGGCTCTTTATTTTGGATTGAAAATAAGTTTCCAAATCTGAAATATGGTAGTTATTTAACACAGAGAGAAAAATTGCAGGAATTACACAAAATCCTCTGGAATGCGATCAAGGTTTTTTGTTTTTATTTTAGCAGCGGATCTTTACAGAAGCCTGTGAAAAAGACTATTCCCTTGTTTTCACTGCTTTCTGATTTCATTCCTCCTCTGGACTGAAACAAACAAAATTTCCTGAGGTCACTCTGTTGGCCAGAGCTCTTCCTCGGTGGTCCACAATCTTGCCATGTAAAATGTGGCTTCTCATCTTCATTATACATTAGTTATTAGTGCAGATGTGTAATGATATACTTCTCACTTCCCGTGTTTCTCTTCAGGGATGTACAGCAGCAACCAAATTTCACTGCTTGCTTGGCAATCCAACACAATAATCACAAAGAAACACTTCATTTTCTTCAATTGGTAGTGACATTAGTGTACGGAGTCCAGTGTTATTATTTCCTTCCTTCCTCTTTCATTTCCAAACAGTTTCCACTCCCCCATGTTTGCTGTGTTATGTTTTCTACAGAGGGACCCAAGAGATTCAGCCAAGTCATTCAAGATCAATTATCACTACAATACTTTGCAAAAAGGCTGTTTTAAAATATTAGATTCATTGAGCAGTGTAGTGGACACTGGGATGAGATTTTTGTTCCAGTTAAAAATCACTATAAAATGTAAGTGGCTTTATTAGAGCTGGAAGGTTCTTCTCTGTGCCTTTTGGCCTCCATTTCTCTCTGACCTTGTTAGCTTTCTCCTTTCAGCCAGTTATTGACTTTTTGACCTTACAATAGGGCCTGGCCAAGATATTTTGCTATGTGAACCAAAAAACCAAGATAATTTCCCTTCTAGTCCTTGTACAAGAAGACTGGCATCTTAATCTTTCTTCCTTTTTTGGAGATGGAACAAATCTTTCACACCTGAAAAAAGCAGGCTTGCTTAGCTGGTACAATTATGATTTTTGCTACCATTTTAGCAGGTGTTTGTTATTTATCCAGAATTCCCAGATTATTATTGGAGGGAGAAAACATAGCCAGCATAAGAAGGCATTCCTGCTGGTTGTGACCATGTTATTTGATGGATTAGGTTTTTTTTTAAAAGCAATGTGAGGCATGCTGGGTAAATCAAATGGCTGACATTCACAATTCCCATGAAAGCTCTGTGGTATTGTTAAGGGGAAGTGAATCCTATCCTCAGATCCAGCTCCATTATCAGTCTGTTTTCAGACATAATTCAAAGTTCAACTTGGGTCAAAGCTGTCTCAAGGACTGCCTCTCATTTAATTAGCCTTCCCAGATGTTAAGATCATCAGGAGAAGACTTTCACTCAGTCCCTCCAGCTTCACAGGTGTGTTTGGTGGTTACAAAGGAGATGGCCTTCTCAGTTGCTGCTCCCAGATATTGGAACTTTCCCCCATAGGAAGCCTGACTGGGCCAATATTTTATATCTTTCCATAGGTAGGCCAAGACCTTTCTATTCAGGGAAGCTTTTCTTTAATGACTGACAGCCTGAGTAGGGTTTTTAAATGGATGGTTTTGTCTTACTGCCTTGAATTTGTTTTTAATGTTTTTTTTTGTTCATTGTCTTTCAGTATGGTATCTATTTGATCCTTTTTAGTATTTCTATGATTACTGCTTTTAGTTTTAAACAATTTATTTTAATGATGTGAGCCAATGTGTTGCTACCCTCTCCCTTACACTTGTGAGGGAAGGAATATTGTGTTAGAGTTCTATTTTCAAAAGAATTTTCCAACAGTCACCATATTCCTCATGTATGGAATAATAAAATCTTGAGAGATAAAAAAGAAAACTGTATGGGGGGAGATGATGCTGACAAACCCATCTGTCCAAGCTTGTCATCTTTTACACATAAATGGAAGGTCAACAAAACATAGTCATCTCCATGCAGGAAATAGCTATATCTGAAAAAGTTGGCCCTAGCAGTGAATTGTTCTGAAGAATTTGCCAAAAATCCATATATAGATCTCCCTACATAAGAGAGTAGCTGACATATCGGTCAGAGCTCCTTTAAGTGTGGCATGTGACTGAACTGAACTGAAATGGTCTGGGTCAGTCTTGGCAAACCTATGGCACAGGTGTCTATAGTGGCATCTGGAGCCCTTTGCCCTCCCAGACCAAAATAAAGAGGCGACACAACATCATTTTGGGTTTTAACAAAGGGCCACAATTTATTGATAACAACAGGTAACTCTCAACTTTGTTATAAGTGAAATTAAAGAGGGCCTGTGCCGTAGCACAAATCTTAGACATCAATGTTATCTTAGTCCCTCCCCTTGAGATTTCTGCTGCATGTGTTACGAAGCCACAGGTGGGATGCCTTTGAGGGACTTGGGCATCCTTGCCAATGAATCTCATTAACCGTTGGCAGCCCTCTTGATGTGACCTGGCTTGATGTTTAGGTGGACCTATGGCTAGTTTCTATATTTCCTAATTATATGAGGGCTGCCGGCAGCTTAAAGATGCCCTGTGATCAAGGGACCAACTGAAATTATGATACAACTTGCACTACCCACCATTCTGACCGGTTTAAATGATTTTATTGCCACCCAACTGCAGGTTGAGGATGATGGGATGGGCGAACATTCACTGTCACTCGAGGCCAATTTGAGTGACAGTCAAAAATTTTCATCTGGCCCTGAAGTGACCAGCCAAGCATCACCACCCACAAATTAAAGGGCGGGAGGGTGGGGGATCTGACAAATGTGCAGGCTGAGGGCTGGGGAGCGTGCCAGGTCCTTATATAGGCACACTCCCACACCCACAACCTATGCAATTAGCGCAGCTGCTGCACGCCCTTCCATAGGATTGGTGCGGAGCCGCCATTCTATGGGCACCCAACATCGCCCCTTCACAGGCACCTATATTCAGGTTAAATTGCTGTATTGGCACTTTGCAAATAATTAGTGGATTTTGAATCACAGTTTGGGCACTAGGTCTCTAAAAGTTTTGCCATCGCTGGTCTAGGTCAACCTGGTCAATAACAACTATCTTTGACAAAAGGTGGACAGGAAGAGTGTCAATTCTATCCCCCAGATGTCTTGGAAACTCTTCAAAGATGCCATTGGTTGTAGATGTTTTTTTCTCTCTGGAACAACGTAGCTGAGTTTGGAGTGGGAGGTGCCTTTTTTATATTCTCAGCTCAGCTAATAGGGAGGTATATACCCTTTTGACATGAAAACTAGGTCCAACAAAAAGAACATATTTTTGTAAGCCCCAATTCCTTTTGGCAACCCTGAAAATTGTTATCTTATTCTGCCTTGCATGTCTTCAGCAATGGCTCCCCAAATGATGTTATGTAGAAAATGTTATGATCTTAGACCTACAGTATATAAATAATGCACTGAAATTGTGCAATTTAATCCACTAGGCAGAAAAACTCACCCTAGCACACTTAGAAAATGACACAGTGGCATGTGGAAAGGCAAAAACACTGAACTCTGCTTGATACACTTTCAAAAACGTATACCTGTTATTTGATTCCCACCCTCTTCATCTGTGTATTATGATAGATCAATCTGGGACCAAGCAACAGAGCTGATTAAAAAATAAAGTTAATGGTGCAAATAGTGCCTAGCTAAACACATTAAATCCTATTTATTTCAAGGATGATGATGATGATGATGATGATGATGATGATGATGATGATGATGATGATGATGATGATGATGATGATGATCTTCTTCTTCTTCTTCTTCTTCTTCTTCTTCTTCTTCTTCTTCTTCTTCTTCTTCTTCTTCTTCTTCTTAACACAGCTGCCAGGTGTTAAGCTGGAGTTGGCCTTCACCAATAATTGAGCTCTTTCCAAGAGCCTAGGATGACTGGAGATATCTGCCTAGAATATATGCTGTTCCTAATAATGTCGCCATTTATCGTTGGCCAAGGTTGATCTCATCAATGCCGAGAGTTTTCAGATGTTGATCCAGGTATTTGGGGATTGCACCAAAGGCACCTATTATTATTGGTATTGTTCTTGCTTTCTTATTCCATAGGTTTTCTATTTCTATTTCTCAATAATAATAATAATAATAATAATAATAATAATAATAATAATAATAATAATAATAATAATAATAATAATAATAATAATAATAATAATAATAATAATTTGGTTTATAATATACCACTGATCAGGCAGAAAGCCACTGTGGACAGTTTACAACATAAAATAAACTGATTAGAAAATACAGATACAAAAATATAATAAAAAGCAAAAATATTACAAATGAAAATATAATGAAACCAACAGTCTTTACCCTTTCTTAACTATGGGGTACATGCTTCTGCATAGGTATAGATTATCTTGGTAAATGATTTTCAGGCAAAAACAAAGACAAAACAAAACAAAATAAAAGACACAAAACATGTGGCACCTTAAAGAAGAGAGTACCAGCATTTGGCTTCATTCCCTCAACCCCCAAGGATAACCTAAGCTTTTCTTAATCAATTAGAAGAAGGCCTGCATGAGAAGACATTGATATGGCACCACATTTTGCATGGCAGACAGCTTTCTTCTTTAATCCATGTGTGATTTAAAAGATTTGTGATAACACTTTTACATGACCCAAGGTGAGCCTCCTTTAACTAATTTCCTGGAGGAGTAATTAAAAGAAAATGATTTGCTATTCTTTTTTCAACCTAGCATTTACCCTAAATCCCAGAGGTGACATGAGTAAAAGCTTGGGGGAGAAGCCATAGCTAAAAATAATACAAAATCACATGTTCCCTTTATTGTTATGGGTATTTAATTTTATTGAGTGGAATTTTGAAGGACTTAAAGAGAGTGAACTTAGTCAGACCTCATTAGAACAGAACACAATTTCCATTCCAAAGTGGCTGAACCTCTCTCTTTCATGACCTTTACACTTTGCATGAGGTCACTTCTTGTACAGGAAATACTGTCTCTGATGTTTATTTGGAGGAGGCGAACATTGCCCTTTGTTCCAGAAGCAATGTAATAATATTTGCAATTTAGTGGATTGGTCCAAAATTTGAGGAAATGGCTATCACATTCTAACTCTCCCAAAGGCTTCCAAACTCATAAGGCCTGATTGCCCCAAGGCCGCCATTCGCCCCATCATTGTGAAACTAGTATCGCACAGCCCATGGGGTCTCCCTGTTTCCCTTCCCCTCTCCTAAATTCCAGTTAGCTTACTTTTGAAAACATAAATATCTAGCACCCCCTGAGTGCCCTCTAATGGAACTCACTTGATCCTCCTCCAATTTGCACTACCTGCCATGGCATAGGGGCTACAGTGTATGCCCTGTGGCTCACAGATAGCTGAAAATTTAAGTCCCCCTTGCAAATCCTGCAGAAAAAATTCTAACCCCTTTTTCATACAAGTAAACACCATCTTTCTGTACATCTCAGGGAAATAAATCCTAATATGTAGATGGGCAATTACAGACCCCCCCCAGCCACTCTTTGTGGCTCTAACTACCCATGATTCATGACTTTATGGCTCTGCCCACATATCTGGCATCCCTTGCCTCTCTGCATTAAACATGGAATTATTGGTGAACAAATTAATCACATTTACAGAAAGCAAGTCTGAAAAGCTTTCAAGTCAGTGCAATGACTTATAAAATCAAATACTTGCTCAATCTTCAAACTAATTCATTACCGCCAAGATGTATCTCATCTGCATCAGGGAGCATATCTTGACACCAGTTCAACCTATCCCAAGCCATGCCTCTCTGTCCCTTTCATTCCATTGCAGCCCTTGCCACAAGGATCACATTTCATCCATAACTGGACCGGCTGGCATACTTGGCTTGTCCAGAAAACATAAATGTGTCCACATAAAAATAGTCAAACCTGAGACTTAAATAGTAAACCTGCAATGAACTCCTACACACAAAAACAAAGGCCATCATTGTGGTTGTAGCCTTCTGTAGGACTGATAATTGTGGGAAGTCCATCACCCCACCTTCTTGATGTCCTCTAGTCCACAATCCATGGCCACTACTGTGGATGCTGCACCAATTCTAAAATAATGTGCTCCAAGTGCCATCCTTGAATCCCAGCCTTTCATAAGAACTGGGAAGTGGTATTTCCAAAACTGATACTTCCAAGACTTGATATTTTTTTCAATAGAGACTCATCTGTCTCCCATATAAGGAGACAGATATCTAGCCTCGTGCGCTCCCAGAGGCATTTGGTGGGGCCACTGTGAGATACAGGAAACTGGCCTCATTCAGCTTATCTCTTCTTATGTTCTTATGTTCTTATTTTGCAGAATGGTCATTAATACTAGAATGGTCAACTGAGTAATACAAATTGTTAGCAGGTACATACACTTTCATCAAATGTAACTAAAAGAAAAAGCCCTCAGATCTTGCACATGCCTATTCAACTGAATGTTGTCTAGATAGATCAGAGTTAGGTTTCTCTCACTTTTTAACATTTTTTATTTTTTTTCTACACTAAACAAAAACAAAAATGTTGTTTGTCTCCTGTCATGTTACGGATTCAATCAAAAAAAAAATTCCCAACATTTCAGCCCAATATAATTCATATTTCCATTCCCATCTTAAAAGAACATAATTCCATACTTAGTTTCCTTGTTATCTCATCTATATTCTATCTATCTTTACTTACATCTATTTTCTAATACAAAAGATAAAGCCTGACTCACTCTCAATAGTATAGTCAATCTTCATATTTAATTCTTTTTAAGATATATTTTAGCTAACTATAAATATAAAAAATGTCACCAACAGGGTATATTTACCTATTCTTCTAAAAATGCCTAATTTCAAAAGCCTTTTCTAACTCAAGTTAGTACTTTATGGGCTATTATAAAAGAGCTACATCTTGGTCCACAAATTTCACTTTATGTATAGAAGTTCTTATCTGTACTTAACTACCATGATCCTTTTAACAAGCTAACAGATTAAAATTTATTTATATTTCAGGTTGATCTTCACATTTCCATTTTCCATTTTCCATATCATGCTAATCAATTAATAGCTTAAGTTTAGGCAATCAAAATACAGAAAACAAACTTTTTATGTAATCAATTCACTAAGCCAAAAATCCCCTTTCTGAATTTTCTCTTTCCCTGCCAAGTCTATCTTCATAAGTTATTCTTTTAACTTAATAGAAATCTTGATAGTTGCTCTGCTGCTGAAAAGTTCCCAAGCTCTTCTCTTCTCTGCATCATATCAAATACATCAGGTTTTTATCTTCCTTCCTGAATTTGGCCTTCCCAAAGATTTATGCTGCACTGATCTTGTTATAATTGTCTGCAGATTAAAATCAGCCCTCTGTTCTGGTTCTATCTCCTGATCAATTTCAGCTCTTTTCACAGGTTCAGCCTGTACAATTCTTGTTGTAGTTATCTGTAGAATACAACCAGCTCTCTGTTTACTGATCAGGATTAAAAATGTCTGTATCTTCAGAAGATGGGTTCATCTGTGATGTATCAATGTCTATTATTTTCTGTAATCTACATAGAAGTATATTGGCAAACGTTTCATCTGATAAGTTTTTCCAGCTCATTGTGTTCTTATAACTCATATCAAAGAGTTAATATTACTTGTAATTGTAGTTTCTCCCACTCAGTTTCCAAAATGGAGGGGTAGAGAAGGAGGTGACTGGATTGAAGGGGGGGGGAGAGAAAAAGAGGCAGGGGGCAGAGATTCTCCAGCAGTTATTTTGAAAACATTGGAGTCCATCCAAGGACAAATAAAGATTCCTTTGAAAAACAGCTTTCCTAGTGCTCCAGTGCTGCTCTTAAACTGCATCTTTGAATCCACTACATATAAAAACACAAGACAAAATGTACTGTCCTCAAGAGGTTTTTTTCTCTCTACCAGCCCAGGACAGCAATAGGCAGAAAGGCAGATTCGTAAAACAAATGTGGGAGGGATCACTTCTTCAGATATATGCTTGTCTTTCAAAACATTCACACTGCTTCACCAAAAGCTACAAATGGGGGGGGTGCTTGTTTGAAGAACAAATTCCGAATCACCAAGGAGAAACTGCAGAGAGAGATAGGGGGATAAAAGCAATTTTACCAAATTTTTACAGTTTGCCAAATTTGCCAAATATTTACAGTTTTCTACAGCTCTCTGGTACCAAGAGCCCATGCCATCACCAGTTAATGGTGTCACTTATGGTGTCACTTTCACTTCAGTGAGAGATGGGGCATTTTCCTGCTTCCAAAAGGTTCACCACCACTCCCTTTGTGGTCTGCAGGCAATGCTTCTTCATTTCCCCTCCAAGTAAACTTTACCCTTATTAGGGTCCCTTTCTGGAGGAATTCAATTTGAAAAACTGAAGAACTGATTAAGTTGTCTCACTGTGGTGTAACTGGAACTCAGCTCAGAGTTAGGTTTCTGGCTTCAGAACCAGAAGCAGGAAGTATGGTTTCTTACTCTGCTTCCTAAGGGAAGAACCAGCCTCATTAGTGTTGAGGCAGCTGCCTAGTACCAGATTACTCTCAGAGGAAGAACAGGATAAACAACTTCTGAATAATCTAAACAAAGAATATCCTGAAAAAGTCAAAATCAACAGCACATAATATTAGTATCATCATATAACTAAAGGAGGGGCTTAGAAATGTGTCATTCTGAAACTGAGAGAGAGAGAGAGAGAGAGAGAGAGAGAGAGAGAGAGAGAGAGAGAGAGAGAGAGAGAGAGAGAGAGAGAGAGAGAGAGAGAGAGAGAGAGAGAGAGAATGAACAGTGGATGCATGATAACAGATTTGTTCCAATAGTATGGTTCCTATTTTCCTCCCCTTACATAATTCTAGGGCTTCTCTCCAAGGCTGGAATGAAGTAGGCCAATGGTGGCCAAACTTCGGCCCTCTAGATGTTTTGGACCACAGGTCCCACATTCCTTTGTCATTGGCAATACATGGGAATTCTGGGAGTTGTGGTCCAAAACATCTAGATTGCCAAAGTTGCGCTACCACTGAAGTAGGCTAAATAAGGTCAATAGAAGGATCTCATATGCTATGTGGTGCATTCCTCATGTCTGAATGGTATTTAGATATCAATTTGGTCCACCTTTTAAAAGTGTATATTTATTAAGCATATGCATTACAAGTCCTTTTTAAGAAAAGCATATTAGATATATGTACATCTTAACCACATGCCTTATATATTTATCTTAAAGGTTTGGTCCAGAGCCTTCTGCAGCCTATAAGGGTACAGCTTGGGGCAAGGTTATGAGAACAAATCCTTTATGCAGCAGTTCCTTATGGGGGGCAATTACCATGGAAACAGAAGCTTTATGGAGCATAAATGCAATTCAATGTGAGAACTATTCCCCCTGATTTAGTTCTAGCCATTCTCTCCTTGGTGCATGATCAGTCATCTTAATTAACCATGATCAAGCTGAAACTTTATGTTGTATGACTGATTTGTGTAAGGCAAGGGTGCTCACTTTAATGTGGATAATGATAGAAAATTGGAACCCATACATATCATTATGATGGTAATCATTAATGATGCCTCATTATTTTGTCCCCCATGATGAAAATCTTCATCATATTTCTGGAATTAAACAGAAGAGTAAAAGGGCAACACTTTCAACAAAAATAGATGCAGCCGTCTCGGCTTCTGTAATAGCAATGAGCTCTGAGTCAGAGGAAATCCAGATTCAAAGCTAGTAAGCAACAGTCCATCACAGCTGGATGGCCATTACCCAAAATGTATGGAAAACCACAAAATGTCCAGTTATAGTGCAATGGACACATAAGAGGGAACAAAGGATATTATTGTTATGGCCTGCCTTACATGATCAGCATGCAACAAAACTGGAAGCCATGTTATATAAAAGGCCATAGGGCATAATTTATGAAATTTGCCATGTTCTTAGAGTTGATTACCAATAATATGAACAGGCCAGAGTTTCAAATAAATGTGTTGTGAGATTAGTAACCTACATTGTTCCATAGTGAGAACTGGCCTGCATGGTAGACAAAGTCTAGAAAAGCCCAGAGCCAGCAACCCATCCAGTCAATAAATAATTTGATGTTTGAAGCCAGAAACAGGATACCTGTACTGAGGTTTTGTGAGTTTGCACACAACAGATTAAGTGCAAATTTTAAAAAACCACACCAATTATGGACAACATTCTCCCTTGATATATGTGTGTATACACATGCCAGCAGAAAAAAGAATAATTCCTCAGCCATAGTAAATGTTAAGAATGTTTACTGGAAAATATGTTGAAGAACAAACAAACATTCCTTGAACATTTGATTTGGTATGGATTTGATTTGTGGTTGACAGACAACTTGTACCAGTCTCATAAGAGAACTTATCAATTTCCTAACATATTCTTTACTAATATACTAACAAACATATTGCAGCAAACAGTTGAAAATCTAATTTATGAACAGACAAGCCTCATACTATCACACTTTTCCTCATTTCTGACAGTTAACCCTGTAAGCACCAATTGATTACCGCAAGACACAATCAGATTTCTCATGAACATTCTGTTATGCAGGTAATACAGCCCCATTAATTTTTATGTATACCTATATTTGCTGAGTCACATAATATTTACATATTCTAATAACCCAGAGCCTTCAACATGTAAACGTATCAATAACTAAAAGACATTGATTGAAATCCTGTTGTCCTGCTGTGCAAAACGCATGACTTTTGAAGGTGAATTACATCAAGTTAAGAAACTGTAGACTTTATCTCTTACATAATGAGTTGCAAAATTCAGAATTTGTGTTTAAAGTTCTGTTTTTTTGTTTAGCAGCACATTAGATTTCCTTCACAGTATGAAAAAAGAAGGCAATAGACTAATTTCTGTTCTAATTCACTTAAAACTGCCATGATATAAGAATTCTATCTGCAGATAGAAAAGGCTGTGCAACCTAAGACACACAGAATTTAGTAAGAGCCATTCAGTGCTTAGATAATGACTTTTAAAAAAGGAACTATTTTAAAATGCAATTATAGAATCATAGAAGAGTGAAGTTGGAAGGGGCCCACAATGCCATCAAGTCCACCCCCACCCCTCCATGCAGCAATACAGATCAAAGGATATCTGCCAGGTGGTTGTCCAAATATCTCTTGAATGCTTCCATGAATGCTGCAGCACTCCCCACCTCTTGAGGTAATTGGTTCCATTGTCGTACTACTCTAACAGATCAGAAGGTTTCCCCCCCCCCTGATATTCAGTCCAAAACTGGTTGTCATAACTTGAGCCCAATGCTGCATATCCTTTACTCTGGGGTGATTGAGAACAGGTCCTGCCTTACTCTGGATGATAGTCCTTCAAATATTTGAAAAGTGCTATCATATTGCCCCTCAGTCTTCTTTTCTCCAGGCTATGTCCAATTCTTTCAGTCTTTCTTCTCAGGGCTTGGTTTTTAGCCCCCTGATAATCCTTATTACCCTGTTCTGAACTTGTTCCAATTTGTCAAAATCTTTCTTTAAGTGGACACAATACTCAAGGTGGGGCCTAGCCACTGCTGAATGGATGGTGATGAGCACCTGCATTAACAGAAGTACAACAGAAATTATACTTCTGTTAATGCAGCCTAAAATATAATTTGAATTTTTTTTCTGGCCACATCACACACACTTGGCTCATATTTAGCTTATGAGCTACCAGAATTCCAAGGTCCTTCTTGCTCGTAGTACAGTAGGACCCCCGTATCCAGTGATTCATTATCCACTGATTCAGTTATCCATGGTTGGCAGAGGAAAATAAATAAATAATTCAGCAGTCACAAAGCAAGCTATTGTCAAAAACAGCAGCTGTAAAGCAAGCTATTGTCACAAATAGCATCTGTAAAGCAAGCTACTGTCACAAACAGCAGCCATAAATCAAGCTCCTGTCTCAAAATAGCAGTCATAAAGCAAGCTACTGTCAGGAAATAGCAGTTTGGGAGTGTGCAGGCAGGCGTTCTCTCTTATTCACAGTTTTCTTTATCCACAGGAAGGCCTGGAACCAATCTCCAGTGGATACAGTTGTCCTACTGTACTGCTGATCTGGGTGCCCCCCCCCCCCAATTTTTTAACTGTGCATTTAGTTTTCTTCTTCCTTGGTGCAGTATTTTGCACTTATTACTGTTAAATTTTATCCTGTTGGTTTCAGCCAAGTGCTCCAGCCCATCAAGATAATTTTGAATGTTATTTCCAATGCTAATGTCTACAATGATATCTTAACATCCAAAATTATGCCATTTGTGCTATGTCAGTGTAATTAGGCAAGAAGATTTTGGCCAATATTTGTACGGCAGATTTCAATGTATATTTGTATTTACATGTTTCTGTACAGTCATGACATGTCCAAAGATATTTCATTCTCTAGTTGTTTGGTTTGGCAAAATGATAAACGGATGATTCAGAATGAGAAATATCTGCCTACTCCTTCTGCTATCTTGTTGTTATATGCTGTCAAGTCACCTCCAAATCATTGCTACACTATGAATGAACAATCTCCAAAATGTCATCTCTCCACTACCATGCTTAGCTTGTATGAACCCAAACTTGTGGTTTCTATAAGGATGTAAGTTCATGTTTTCCTTTACTTTACAATTCATCCAGACCTGATACAGTAGAAATGTTTTGAGGGGGATTGGCAAGAATTCAGGAAATTATTATTATTTATTTAACATATTTTGCACCACCTTTCTCCTTGGACATAAATGACAATATTTAAGGTTAAGAACAATGAATGCAAAGAGTCATCTTAAATTATTAAAAAGGCAATATTAAAGCTTAGACTAAGTTAACAAATATGTAAATATGCCACTCTGAAGGACAGAAAACAGAACAAGAGAAAACACAAATCCAGTCCAAGCAGCAATGCATAACAATCCATCTAAAATCACATAACAGGCAACAGTTATTGAGGGAATACTTTCCTGTAGAGAAAGGTATTTGCTTGTATATAGAAAGACAGCAAAGATGGGGCAAGTCTGGCCTCTTGTGGGAGGGAGTTTCAAAGTCTGGGAGCAGCAACAGAGAAGGCCCTGTCCTGTGTTCTCATCAGATGCACCTGGGAAGGTGGTAGGACCAAGAGAAACCCTCATCCAGTCTATTATGGATGCTAAACCATGGTGCAAAGCTGAAGTAGCTTTCTTCAGTTTAGATGGCAGATTTAGAAGCAGATTTGGGTATTTTACTCTGCAAACTGGTGACACCAACCTCCAAAACTCCAGGTAATCTCTCCAAGCAGTTTGATGTATCTGCATCTTTTAACATGTTATAAATAAAATAGGATGCAAAACAGAACCTTAGGGACCCCACAGGTCGGCGCATGGTGTGTCGAACATAAATCCCTTAACACCGCCTTCTGTGCTGCCCTCCTTCAGAAAAGACTTGAGCCACTGTAAAAGTGTCCATGTGTCCAATTCCAGAGAGACAGATAAGGAAAATACTGTGGTTGGTAGTATCAAAAGCTGCTGAGAGGTCCCCTATCAATTTCCTGGCATAAGTCATCTACCAAGGTACCCAAAGCCAAAACTGTCCCATAACCAGCCTGAAGCCAAATTGAAATGGACCTAGATAATCTCATACAGAAAACTCTTAAGTTGAGAAGCTTACAAGCTGCTCCAGCACCTTCAACAAGAATGGGATATTAGATACTGGTCAGTAATTACTGAGTAACTAGGTATCCAGAGAGAGCTTTTTAAATAGTGGTCTTACTACTGCCTGCTTTAAGCATGGTAGAATCTTAGCCTGTTGCAGGGAGGTGCTCACCATTCCCCTTAATCAATCAATCAATCCCTTTCTGGTAGCTTTTATGAGGGAGGGCAAGGGACCAGAAGACATGTAGTAGCCCTCACCTCCCCAAGATTCCTGATCACTTCATCTGGTTGGAGAAATCCCCCTTTTTAACTTCCTGCAAATACTGCCTCACATATAATCAACATGGGGAAAAATTAATGGCTGATTTTATTGTACATCTTCATGTCTCTGGTATAAATATCCACTGGTAATGTCTCTTCTTTGTAGGTTAATTTCCTTTCTGTTTGGCCTTTCGATCTATGTGGCTTCATTCCAGAAGTGCGGGGATATGGACAATGTCACAAGAAATGAAATGTCAATGTAAGAGAATATTTCTGGAAACAAAAATGCAATTAATTCCAGCAAGGTAATTATTCTTAAAGTCTATTTCCACAGCTCCCCCCATCAAGCTACAAAGAGAAGATTGTATCTCCTAAATGTATTTTTCCTGGATAAATAACATTTAAAACTAGTTAAAACATGAGATTCTGAGATATGATGTTAGAGGTTTTATTGTTTTCTAGTTTGCCCAGTTATGTCAGTGTTTCAGGAATCAACAGGAAAGGTCCCGCTGACCTCAGTAGGCTTTGAACCATTCTTTTAAAAATTGCCAGAGGGTTAAAAATCAGTTCTTATAAAATTTCATGGGAACTGAGGAGATATGAGTCATTTCATGCTGCAGATTAAAACCAGCATGTGTGATGTGAGGATGGACAAAATATTCTCCTACTGGTGTTCAAAAAAAGATTTTATGTTTCTTTCCATGAGATTGTGTGCAGGGTCTTCGGAGCCTTGGCTGCTAAGCAGATAATATAAAATCAGTCCCCCAAATTTTTTAAAAGTGGCAACAGTCTACTGTTCTCACCTTCCAGTTAGCTAGCATACCTGAATACATCTGTGATCTAGATGGGATGATAATTGAAGGAATGTCACAGAAATGTTAGGTAAATGACTGGTCATAGGCTTCCCCCACCCCCCCTACAAGAGTGTTTGTGCTGTCAACTATATGCTGTCAAGTACATTAGCTTTTTGCTATGGAAGAGGGGCTGATTTTTCTCTTCCAGTGTCTTTTGAGAAGTATTTAAAAAGTAAAGGAAAATAAAATCCGTATTGTTAAGATGAGCCCATGGACTATGTCAGGGTCTGCACTGACAATGCTCATGCAAACTAGATTATGGGATGATGTGCAGATATATGCACATTGTATATGTGCAAATATAAGGTAATGCTTCATATTAGGTGATATGCATAGTTACAAAGCCTTGTACAGGACTGAATTTATATTTAGGGTCCTGAATGCCTTTGGCCCCCTTTATCTGACTCGTACTAGTCTCTGCTGCTTCTTTTTTCAGAAACCATCATCATTCTATTATCTGTCTGGATGATCCACACACTATAACTTCTTGCTTAGTCTTTCCTTGTTGTCTTTTATTTTGTTTGTTTGTTTGTTTGTTTGTTTAATGCAATTTATATACCACCCTAGTTAGGCTGCTATCTCACCTGGGGGAAGATCTGGATATTGTGAAAGTCCGGCTTTTCTTCTTTCTTCGTCACATGACAGAAGATGTGAGATTTCCGTTCCCATGTACAAAGATTTTTTTTTAAAAAAAGTGCTGTTCAGCCCCACGACCAGCAGGTGGTGCTAGGAAAAATGAAAAATAATAATAATTAAAAAACCAGTGCTGACAGCCCGAAGGCCAGCTGATTAGCACTGGTGGAGGGGATTATTTAAAAAAAAAGTGCCGACCAGTCCCAGGACTAGATTGTTGTTACTGATTCTTCTATCTCCAAATGAGAATGGGTGAAGGGTTGTCCTGTAGAGGCTTTATTGCTCTAGGCAGAATCACGAGAAAATATGCTAGTGCTCTTTTGATTCACATTTCTTGAGCTCACACAATCTATCTTGTAGACTTCAGTTTGCAATGCATATGGTGCCACTGACCTGTTTCTGATTTGTAAAGCTCCATTTGCTTTACCTGCTGTTTTTGTCCTTCCCCTCAAAAAAATCAATAAAAAGGGATACACTGCTCTGGAAACAAAGGCTTCTAAAACAAAGATGGCCTTTGTTGAAGAACTTGCTGCATCTAGAGACAGGGGTAGTGAGTGGGAGGGTGTGCTTTAGATCTTAGATGAGATGGACTCTATTTTCTGAGCTTTCTTTGAAGGCTATGTTTCAAAGGATAAGCTACTTTATGATTGTTATTAACGGGGCTTATGAAAAACACTTGGAAGTGGGAGCAGTAAACACTTGAAGAAAACTTCATGGAAGTCACATGAACTCTAAAAAGTACAAAGCATGTTATATTACTTCCCTAGGGCCTAGGTGGCTGAGTGCAAAAACTACAAGGTCTCTCTTTATTTTGGTGTAGATTTCATGTCTTAAAGGCATAATTTACGATTTATATTCAAAGAGTTTAGTGGATGTTGTTTACATCTATACATTAAAAAGAAGCCCTGCGATTTTAATAAACGACCACAAATCCCCAGAGAAAATCCTTGCATACTAATCAGTCAATATTATTCTGGGACATTATTAAGCCCCCCTCCTCCTCTTTGTCCTGGACTCAACAAAATGATTGAGCACATTGGAATACATAACCAGGAGGACGTGCTTTTGTTATTAAACAGAAAAAGACATGAAGCTGAAGTAGTTCATTGTGTTTTCAACCAGTTTTCACAGTTCTCAGCCTGATCCATATTTCAGCTGAAGTATGAAAAATTAAGTCAATTTACAGCCCCATTCTGGCCATTTGTACTTGTAAGAGTAAACTCACTGGGAATTGCTCCCAAGGAAATATGTGCAGGCTCTATGTTACCTATCAGGCCACACTCTCATGCATACTCAGTTGGAAGGAAATCCCAATCGATCTCAGTGGCACTTATGCAAGTTTACATGGGTCAGGTTGTTGGTATAATTTAGAGGACATAATTAGCTTAAGTTCAAGCACATCTCCCTTTCTCCCCTAGCTCTGCTAGTTGTAAACAAATTCCCTTACAGTCTTCAGACAAAAACACAACTTTTAAATATGCAAATATAGACACTCATAAATTTTGCCTGAGTCTTCCCACATCAATAAAATAGGGATAGAAATAAAGAGTGTATATTATTATTCATACAGTGAGAATGAATTTGGATGCACATGCTTTTTGTGAGATGGAGTCAAGAGAAGTCTATTATTTTGCAGTTGTTTAACATTCATCAAAATCGCAGAAAACACTTCTAAGTCAGTATCTTATTGAGAGTACCCCGAGTGGGCAGAAAATTGTTGAATCATTCCTCGTGGCGCAGTGGTTAAATGCCTGTACTGCAGGTAAAACTGTGCTCACGACCTGGGTTCAATCCCCGGTAGCAGGCTCAAGGTTCACTCAGCCTTCCATCCTTCCGAGGTCGGTAAAATGAGTACCCAGCTCGCTGGGGGGGCAATGTGTAGCCTGCACACTGTAATCAAAATTGTAAACCGCCCAGAGACTACTTGTAGTGGTATGGGGCGGTATATAAGCAGAACACTTTGCTTTGCTTTTTGCTTTTTGCTATGGCAGGATTCCTTTTACATGCTTGTGCAAGAGGTTGTGTGATACAGGACCTCCCATAGTTGAAGGCATATTAATGGGATTGCCTTCTACATTCTGTCCCTTCAGTAGAATGGTGGCCACAGATTTTTGATTAAGAAACTGCAGGAAGGGCATGCCTGCTCAGCATCTTAAAAGTCCTCTGAAACTCAGTTTGGTAATTTTTCATAGTGTGCATTTTCAGCACATGCAATATTTGAAACAACCGGCATCCTTAAGCCTAACTCCAGTTGTTAGGGAGTCTACTCTCAACTACTCACTGAATCAATGGGAATGTTGGACGTCAACATTTATCTAATAAAAGTTCAGGAGAGGCGATACCTTTAATAGACCACTAAAATGAAACATTCAGCTTGAGTTTTTGAGATTTAAAAACACTAATGATCATTAAAGTTCATGCTGAATATTTGATTTTGGTGGTCTAATAAAGGTATCACCTTTCCTGAACTTCTATTTTATAATGGATCACATGGCTTTCTCTCTCTGTCTCTCAAGATTTTCTCAATTTTCCCCTCAAAGGAGAGCCTTCATAACAAGTTTAGCCATAATGTTAATGAAAAAGTGGTGCTACAGTACTAATGCTGGATACATTATGTGCACGTTAAAACAAACCCTGGCCACCAGTGGCATTTTGAGCTCTTCTAGCATCTGAGCGGGGAAAAGCACTGCCATCATTCCCATCAAAATGTCATTATGGCCCTGTCCCCATCATTAACATTTTTGTTGCCTCTGCTCTCCATCCTGTCTGTCACTAAATCTGAAAATATGCTGGACTTTATGGAGAGCAGCACTGACCACACCAATTGCCTGTTACACAAAATGAGTTCACTACATAATCCACTGGATCCACTATGGGCCAAAAGTTCTATTGGTGATGAATTCCTCCTCCAATCCAGACATTTGGGGAGGGGCTGACAAAATCTCCAGAGAGGAAGTTATTAGATATGGGCACAACCTTCCAAAATGGTGGTTCATCTTGGTTCCTGTTTCATCAAGGTTGATGAATCATGACACATATATTTATGAATGTTTTACCTAGAAATCAATGAATAGATTTATTGGTATGTCAGTGCTTGCTCTTTTTAAAGACAACCTGTGGTTATCTTTTAAAAAATGGATCACCGCCCATCCCGGACGCCTGCCCCACACCTCCTCCCCACTCCGCCTGTTCCTTCCTTACCTTGTCCTGCTTCCTCTGCCACCACTGTTACTGCTGTCTTGGCTTCCATCCTGACAGCCAGGCCTTTCCTGGAAGCCAAGCTGACAATGGCAGTATAAAATCAAATCTGCCCTGGATTTTGGAATGTTTTGAAACATTCAGGGTCTTAAAAATATTTTCTCCTGGTAAATATGTTTGGATGAAGGAAATCAACATATGGTAATTATAGCATTTTTTTAAAAAAAAGAATACAGGTCTGCTGTGTGTGAGAAAGAGAAATGCATAACTTTCTTCTGTCTTCATCACCTGGATCTGACAAGCAAAAAGAATCCATATGGTTTACCACTCCTCAGTTAAGGGCCCTGAAAAATGTGACGAGTGATTTTAATCTTTGTTATTTATGGCAAAACTAGAAATGCAAATGAGGTTCATTCTAGATGAATCCATTTGACCTTGCAAAAGGTGCCTTGGAGACATAGTAGCTTCCTTGCATAATTATGTAGCCAAACACGTTAAATGAAGATCTTGGGAATCAAATTGGAAACGATGTATCATGTACTTCATTTTAAATTAGATTTTGAAAGGTAAAGACATTAGGTGGAAGTTGCATAATTCACAGCAACAGCTTCATCAGACTACTGTTGTTTGTAACTAATATATTACTGAACTATTCAATATAGCAGCAAGGCAATTGGAACTCGGTGAATGTAAAGAATTTATGTGGTGCAGAAATTCTTCTATAAAGCCAAGCTGCTACATTGACTAAATTAGCATTCAACTACCTATCATTTGTCTTTTTATTTCCCTTACCTTGCACGCCTGATTTACTCTGAAAAAATGTGTTTGGTTAAATTGTTAAGGTTGTGGCATGGATAGGGAAACACAAGATCTCAGTCATATCTGAGGTTTCCTTTTTAGAAATCAACTTGTACAGATGTATGTCTTAAGAAAAAATGTATGTCTGAAATCAAAAATAACTCAGGCTATTGCAAATGGAATATATAAAATCTGGTTTGTATAATGAAAGGGGTGCATCAGACATAAAAATCTCTTAGATTGAGTCATCCTTTTTAAGATAATGGCTGAAGTCCAATAATAAATAGTAAGGTAAAGGTTCCCCCTGCATATGCATGCTAGTCGTGTCCGACTCTAGGGGCGGTGCTCATCTCCGTATTCAAGCCGGAAGAGCCAGTGCTGTGCAAGTCCATGGCCATGTGGCCGGCATGGCTGCAAGGAAGCACTGTTTTACCTTCCCGCTTTTTATGGTGGTACCTATTTATCTACTTGCATTTACATGCTTTCGAACTGCTAGGTTGGCAGGAGCTGGGGTTATCAGCGGGAGCTCGCTCCGCTGCATGGCACCCAGGATTTGAACCACCGAGCTGCCAACTTTGTAGTCTACATTTCGGTGCCTTAGTCCACTGAGCCACCACACACCAAAATGGTGTTTCATTTTGTTTTTTGTTTTGATTATGTTCATTTCATTTTGTTTCATTTTTATGTGTTTTATGTGTGTGTTTTATGTAACTACTGTGTGTGTCTGTGTTTATGTTTTTTTTTTTAACCTTTGTTTTATGTGTTTCGGGTGGTGGTGGGGAAGCATGATGTTTTTTCACTTTTTATTAGCCCCTGAAGCAAGTGCCGATCAGCTGGCACACGGGGCTTCAGCGGCAACCCCCCCCCCCGAAAAAATCAGGTGCATTGGTGGGAATTGTGCGGGCTTTTAAATTTATTTTTATTTCAATTTTAGTTTCCACTGTGCATCTTAGAAGAGCCAGCCTGTGTGGCCTTGGGCATGCTCTATAGTTTGTCCAAGGCACCCCAGAAGAAGGGAATGGTAAACTGCTTCTAAGCATGCTGTAGCAGGAAAACCCTGAAAATGATTGCCATAAATCAGAACTGATTTGACAGCATACAAATATTTATTATTATGTAGAATTTGGCTACATCAAATGTTGTTCCTTATCTTTGGAATAATGTGAGGATTTCTGTTCTGGAAATATCAAGTTGGTTCTCTCTCTCTCTCTCTCTCTCTCTCTCTCTCTGTGTGTGTGTGTGTGTGTGTGTGTGTGTGTGTGTGTGTTGTTACAGTCATGACCGACTCTTCGTGACTCCATGTCCATAGAGTTTTCTTGGCAGCAATACTGGAGTGGTTTGCCAGTTCCTACTCCAGGCGCGTACAGCACCTGGTATTCCCTGGTGGTCTCCCATCCAAGTACTATCCATGGCCGACCCTGCTCAGCTTCCTAAATCAGGCAAGATCGGATGTGCTTATGGCATCTAGGCAGCCAAGTTGCTCATAACTGCATCAAAATAATTGTAGATGTATTATGAAATATTTCAACTTCAATGTGACATACTACTGAGGCAGTTTAAAAGTCAAAAAGTCCACTTTCCTCTTCTTTTGAACAGCAAGAAGCCATAAATAATGAATGTCTATGTCTCACTGTCATGCTGCCTTGATATGAGCTCTTCACCAGCTATCCATGACAGATGTTTCTTGTCTGAGGGGCGAATATTACTTTTCTTGCATCCCCAGTTGTTATCACGGTTTGAAGACTGCAGGGGACATACATCTGTTTTGCCTTTACCTTCTTCTGAGATAAACAAGTAAAATCACCATTAGGAAGCTATAGGAAGTCTACTTTCTCATCATCTTCTTGTGAAACTTGGAATTTCAAACTTGTTTTATATATCTTGTCCAGCATATTATGAATACAGTCAGTGCAATGAGGTATGAAACAAACACAACTTGCTCACCCTTTGATACGGCTCTGAGGAAAAAAAGAATCAATTTGAAACTTGCATGAAAACAATTACTTTCCATCAAAATGTGGATGGACATTAAGTTCAAAATTACATTTGAAGAGCTGAATTCCAGGTAATGTACTAAAGTTTTGAATTCACCTTCCAGTATTGCTGCCAAGAAAACTCTATGGACATGGAGTCACGAAGAGTCGGTCATGACTGTAACAACACACACACACACACACACACACACAAGCAACTTGATATTGCCAGAATGAAAATCCTCATATATAACCTTCAAATTTGTTTTTTTTTTTCAAAATTCTTCAATACAAATATGAAATCCTGAATTTCTTACAGCTCTTACATTAAGTAAAATGATAGGGAACCATGTAGCTCCTAAAACTGAACCTCTTCTAATACCAGAACTGGCAAGGTTTAGACCTGGCAAGCGCTCTATCGCTTAATTTTGAAATCTAACCCAGCTCATAGAAAATTATTTTGAATCAGATGAAACAACTGCAGCAGCTTTTGTTGACTTTATAGCAGCACATGATATTATCCACCTTCAAGGGCTTCTCCGTAAAATGGGCGCAACTCCATTTCGGCACTTTAGGCACAAAAACATACCTACTTTTAGGTTGGAGAGCAGGGGAATTGGCAGGATACAAATAGCCTGCACAAGCCTGGCTTGGCCGATTTTGTCTCGGAAGCTGCATTCCTCCCACCCACCCTAAGAGCACTGAGAATGAGAGTATCTGGTCGCATATTGGGCTGGATGTGAATTTTTGGCTGCTACCCATATTGGCCTCTAGTGCCTGTGTGTTTTCATCCATCACATTCTTCTCACAGTGTTAGACAGGCATGCTATCTGGTCACAACAGTGGGGAGTGCAAGAGGTAGTAAAATTCAGAGGAGCTCCATGGTAAGGCACCCAAGTGGCGCAAGGCAGCCCTTGTAGCAGAATTCAGAAAGGAGGGAGAAGACAGTAGGAATAAAAAGTTGCATGGTTAATGATGATGGTTGGGAGGGTTGCCCAGGAGTAATCAAACCTACAGGGTTAGGAAGAGTGCTGAACAGATGGACAACATTTTTCTGAAGTAGGAACTCACTGAAATCAGACATTGGCTGGAGGTCAAGTAAGACTCCAAGACTAGGCCTGCTTGCACTACTCTCAGACCTCCATGTAAGAAGAGGAGTTTTAAAAAAGTTAAAGTTAAATATCTCTAAATAAAGTTGTGGCCCAGTTTTAACCCAACTTGCATGGCCCACCTCATTATTCCGGGCTGGGGGGGGGGGACAAAGCTCTGTTGCCTTACTAAAGATTGTGAACTAATTAAATGGTCACCATTCCACTTCAAAACCAAAGATTCTTTATTAAATTTCAAGGGAGGTACAGTCACTGGGGAATCAAAGAAAAATTCTCCCACATAGTAGTGCACTGGCATCATTACTTTTTAGCATTTAATTTTATCTATATTTCATATATGGCCATGATTTTAAATTGTGCAATGCTCCGATATGAATAAAGAAAAGCACAATCTGGATGCAATGTTGGAGAGATGGAATAAAAGCTGGAGCTGCAATAAAAGGTAATGGCAGAATCCAAAGGAGACAAATCATCATTATAACCACGTGAACACAGAATTATTGTTAACAGTTTTACAACTTCATTAGTCATTTGTTTTTGGTTAAATATATATTAGGGTTCTTTTTCATGGTAAAACTTTAAAGATTACAATAATCAGGTTCTTCAAAAAATTATATCATTGGCAAAATCCTATCTGGCAAATTTGTTGAGAATAAATAATAGATTACAGATATAAAACTAGAATGGCTTTCAGGCTATATACTGGTTTATTTTAGCTAGCAATTGGTGGAGTAGTGCAAAAGTGGCCTACATGTGATTTTCATTTTAAAAGAATGGCCACAAAAATAAACGAAATGTAGGAAATAAACCCATAATGGGTTCATGTAATTGTTACAACTTCATTATGTTAGACAATGAGAGTCCTTGTGTTTGATTATGATTACACCAGACTGTCTGAAATTAAACTTTAAAAAAAAACTATTGGCTGGAATTTTGATGACTGAATAAAATTAACTATTAGTTTAAAAAGCCGAAGAATAGAACAGAGAGGCAGAGCACCTTCAGAGTTAACCACAGAAAGTGGATTCCACAGAGATATTGTGAGTAGTGCTGAATGGCTCAAATACTGGTTTTATGTGGTCCTTTCTCAGACATAATACTTTAATGCAATAGGGAAGAGCTGTCTTCTAAATTTTAGTAGTCCTTTTGCAATTGTGTCCATGCTATGAGTCAATGATATGTATTGTGGGACTACAGCCCATCACTACTTAAATGTGTATATTTAACCCTGTAGAACTTGGAAACTTCGTTTTGTACAATGAGAACCTCCGAGAAAGCCATAGCCACTACAGCCAAGCTTACTGGAGGATGTTGGACATTATTCTCCTCTCTCTATATATAACTTTTTCAAGGTCTGCTTCAATATCACCATAACCCATCTTCCTTCCATCATTTTCACATGTGGATAGCAAATGTTATGATAAGCATTTTCCTTGGTATGGTTGTCTTCAACAATACTAATTAATATATTTGAAAATACTTGCTTGCTAGCATAACCAGAGAGACCTGAGTTCAAATCTCCACTCAGTAAACACACACATCAGAAGTCCAATATTCAACATACTTGGAGGTTTTGTGGACAAGAGAAGGTTCTCTGGAATCACATGGTTTCTAGGTATCTAAGGATGATACCCAATGAATCAATAAATCAAGAATCACTAAAATTCATTGATTCACATTTGAGCCGGCCTGCAGCTGGCAAAAAACAACAACAAAAACAAACAAACAAAAAACAGCCCACACTACAGCTAGTCAGCAGTAATAAATAAATAAAAATAAATATAATATAATATAATATAATATAATATAATATAATATAATATAATATAATATAATATAATATAAATAAAATAAAATAAAATAAAATAAAATAAAATAAATAAAATAAAATAAAATAAAATAAAATAAAAAGGAGTGCTGACCCGGTCCCAGGGGTGGCCAGGTTGGCACCCTAAAATAAAGAAAAAATATAAAAAATAAAACCAGCACTGACCCAGCCCCAGGCCACATAGTCAGTGCTTGAAAAATAAATTAAAAAAAATGAAAAAATAAAAGGAGCACGAACTGGTCCCAGGGGTGGTTGTGTTGGCACCCTAAAATAAAGAAAAATATAAAAAGTAAAAGAAGCACCCACCTGGCCCCAGGGGCCACACGGTCAGTGCTTGAAAAAAAAAAAAGAGGCGCTGGCCCCAAGCCAACACCTCAAAAAGCCCCTGCCACAGGGGCCAGGATCACCCACTGCCGCTGCCACTGCTGCCGCTGCCCAGTATGGATGATGTGTTGTTGATTGAAGATGATGGTGATGATGTGGATTATGAGGATGAGGATGAGGATGCTGCCAAGTCCAGTTTGTGCAGTTGTTGTCAACATCGATTTTTATTTTTTTGAATGTTTTCCCCCCAGCTCTGTCAAATTGATTAAATCGTGCAAAGCGAGAAAAACGAATAATGAATCAATGAACCAACAAAATGAAATTTTCAAAAAAATTCATTAAAAATGAACCAAACCAAACCAAACCCTAGATCGAACCAAAACAAAATGAATCACCATTTTTTTGGTTCATGCCCATCTCTAGTTTTCATTGATTTGAGACAGCGGGAATCTATGTAAAATGTATTAACCATGTCTGCTTATGGTAAATGAAATGAAATGAAGATTTCTTTCTCACCCGGGCTTAAAACCAGGGTACTCCAAGGGCCAGATGCAGGGGAGTGGTATCAGGAGACAGATATCTAGTCTTGTGCATTCCCAGACACATTTGGCGAGGCCACTGTGAGATATAGGAAGCTTGGCCTGATCCAGCATTGCTCTTCTTATGTTCTTATGTTCTTATGTTCTGTAAAAAGATTCTAAATTAAAAGTCAAATGTACTATGTGAAAATTTATGCCACACACCACTCTAGATTGTATGACTGAACATTCTTTCTATTGTGGAGGTGTTCCTAGAATCCTGCAGACCACATAGCAATATTTATTTATTCTTTCCCTTCTGCCATTTTTCATGATTTGTCTCATAAGACTGACAGTGAAATTGTGCAGCTTTGCACAGTGTTGTTTATGCTGTTCATTTTTGCTGCTAACATATATTGGTTTTGCAAAATTATTCTTTTGTGATCATCCTTTTTAATTTAGTGCACTTTAAACAGTCTTCAATTCTGAAACATTTCAATGTGTAATTGTATTTAGTTTTCAAATTAGTTCAGTGCTTCAACCTGTGTTATTTTCCTCGCTTGTTTATTTATAATCATTGGAAAATTCAGCCAACCCTAACTCTGAAGGAAACAAAAAATTAGGCCATTTAAGTTTGAAATTTAACTTTTTAAGTAGATATGACACATTCTCAGAATATCAGGCCTTCAGAGAAAGTCAATGAAGAATGCATATTTCTTTAAAATATTAATTGATGTGATATTTGAAAAACAATCATTTCAGAGTAAAATATTCAAGCCTCAGATTTGTATATTGGAGTAAGTCTGGAGAATATGACATAAGCAATCCCCTGCAATATTCCTACTAGAAAAACAAGAGTGGTTTATCCATTCTTATCCTCTTGGGTGTTTTTTTTCATTTGAGTTGTTATTCTACAGTTGTCCTGTCCTTGTCCAGAGTGGGAGGGAAATAATTTGGGCTGATCCAATACTTCTCTGTGTTGGGAGCATGCCATAGAAATAATCACAGAAACCTACAACATCTTCATGAACTGGAATGAGGAAAAAGCCAAAGAGGAAAAGGATGAGAAATGAGACATTGTAAGATAGAAGTGGCGCTCATCAGAAGAGAAATCAATGACAGCTGGAAACAAGGTACAAAATGTCCACACAAGGACAAAGAGTGCAAAGCAAAGTCCCATGTTGTCAAAAACTGTGATGGGGGAAGGTGGGAGAAGTGACCATACAGAGGTCACTCCAAAAGGAAGACCCCCCCCACTGTCATGTGTGCTATGGGCACCTCAGATTGAGTGGTCCAGGGGTCTGATTCTTCCACAGTACAGGGAGGGATTCTTCCCCTAAATTGAGAACCCATGGTTGAAGGAAAACAGTTTAAAGGATTTATTGGTACTTGAGCAACCTACTTATTAGTCCCAGAGGTAGTATTGGAACTAGAGATGGGCACGACTTAGCGGTATTCCCGTTTCCGTTTCCGTTACTCGGTTCCGTTACTCTACGGAAACGGTAACGGGAATTACTCCGCCAGACTTCGAGCTCGAACCGACGAACAAACAATTTTGGTCTGATTTGTCGTGCTCGTTCCTTGCATCGCGCGATTGCGCGATGCCACGCGGCACAGAAAAAAAGTTTTTAAAAGTTAAATAAAACCCGGTTCCCGGCCAAAAAGCAGGCGGAAAAATGCCTGCCGTGCCTCAGGGCACCTACCAGAGGGGATGTTTCTGGAGGTCCCCGGCCTCCCCCCTCATCCCCCGTCCTGGGCTGCTCTGGTGGGACTCGCCGCAGGCTCGCAGCCAGCAAAAAGCCCAGTCTCGCTGCCGGCCGCCCGCAATTAAAGCGCAAGCAAGCGGCACGGACGGCACAGGAAAAAACTTTTAAACTCTCCCCCCACCCATTCCCGGGCCAAAAAAGCAGGCGGAAAAATGCCTGCTTGACTAAGGGCGCAGGGCACCTACCGGAGGGGTGGTTTCTGGAGGGGGGGTCCCGCCTCCCCCCCGTCCTGGGCAGCCGGACTCGAGTTGCCATTTCGCCATGCCATGCGGTGCGGGCGGGGGATCCAAAATGGGGCGGCAAACGCAATATTGTTTTTGAAATCGTGGTCCAAAAACACACAAGCACAACAGAAACACGCGAAAATTTATAAACTGCCAGATTTTTCACAGTAGCAGTGGGTTTTTTCTTGCAACAAAATGTCTCTCCTCCTCTGTCCTCCATTGATTTTATTTTATTTTATTTTATTTACACCTGCGCAATGATGGGCTGGCCGAGTGGCCAGCCATGTGGGAGTGGACAACCATGCAAATTTTTGGAGCCATCCCACCAGTCGCATGGCCACTTGGCCATGGAGACTTCTGGGATGTGCCAAAAAGCCCCCTAAAACCTGCCCTAGCCCTAACCCTAATCCTTGACTCCGTACCCATACGTCACAGACTGTCTTCTTAGTGGGTCAGAGAGGCACCCAGAGGTGCAACCCAATAGCCCACCGTAACCTTACCCGTCACTAGCCTAACCCTAGCCCTTGCACTAAGCCACCTTAAAGCCAGATCTACTTGCTTGCATTGCACTACACGCAGCAAGTACAATTCCCTTCTGTGTGAGACATGGTGGTGCGAGAGCCTTGTGCATGGCGGGCATGACGCTATCACTCTCACTGGTCTCACTGTCTGCACATTCTGTTATGCAATATCCATATGGCTATTGCATAGCATTTTGCAGCAGCAGCAGGTGAGGAGGGGAGACCCCCATGTAGAGGGGTCTCTTGGAGCCTGCTTCCCCTTCCTAGTGGGTGAGGATAGGAGGCACCCACGGGTGCCTCCAGGAGCCCACTTTCCCTTTATAGCGGGCCAGAGGAGGCACCCACCCCACAGAGGTGCCTCCAGGAGCCCGCTCCCCCCCAAAACCAGTACTAACGACAACGAAAAAACGAAAAAACGAACCGACTAATTTTTGCAAATTTTCGCGAAAACCAGAAACGAGCCGAAATGGGACCGGCCCGACTAACGACAACTCAAAATTTTTTTTTTCAAGTCGTGCCCATCTCTAATTGGAACTAATACGTATAAATTTTCAGAAAACAGTGCAAATAGAGGCTCGGGGTGGTGGTGGTCTAGGCATGTCAGGGGAGATGCGGGAAGTAGTCCAGGTACCTGTGTGCTCACATTTGTTATTTTAAAGAGATAAAAATAATCCTAATTAGATTGCAGAACTTTTGGGTTGTGCTGGTAACATAGATTTTTGGGGCTATCACCTCCCTCCCTGAATTATTCCATTGTATCCTTATGAAAGTCTCCAGCTGCAAACACAAGCCATTTAGGATATTCATTTAAAACTTTCATCCAATACAGTATGCAAGGGAGCTGCTACAAAATTTTTGCTGAAAATATGTGGTTGTTGCACATTTGTGATATTGTGAGGCAACATGTTGCTCCCTCACACCAGTTGGTTCCAAACCTTGGCCATATAGATGAGCAGATGGATATTAAGTACTCTTTGGGGGGCTTTTTGTTATCTCTAAACTTAACTGACATTTTTCTCTCCGATTACAGAGAAAGAAGTACCAAAGAGAAGCTGCTTTCTGTAAGCAGAATCCTGCTCTGGGACACGGCCAAGAAGGCCACTGAAATCTTTTTTTTCTACCTGACTTCCCCCATCTAAAGATTGGTTTTGGGACTTACAGAAAAAGATGCCTCTCAGGCTTGTGCTCAATAGGAAGCTTTCTTGAGCTTTTGGTGCAACCCTGACTAATCTGATAGAATTTTTTCTTATGTGGTCACTCAGATACACACTGGAACACGTATTCCTCAGACCTCCAAATTCGTCAAGACCTCCAAATCAGTCAAGTTCTGTGATTTCTCTCTGCAGCTTCTTTCTCTCCAGGGACAAGCAGGACAAAACTGGGATCTGTCACACCCTGTTTCTGCCTACCTTAGGAGGGGAGAGGGTTGGTTCAAACTCCCTCGACAAGACTGAACTGCTGACTATGTCAAATATGATAACTAGAGATGGGTGCCTTATGAAAAATGACACTCTGTTTTGTCATTTTGTAAGCTTTACAAAAATTACGAAATGGGAAACAGAACAACATATATAGTTTATTTGTATTTTCACTAAATAGAGCCTTTTCTAGCATGCATAAATATGTCATCAAAAGTGCTCATGGATATACCTCCAAAATTAAAATGGCCTGACAATATCACATAACTGTTCCTCCCAAAGAAACTTGCCCTTCCTGAAACTGTTCTGTTACCCTTTGCTGGCAATGATTAAGTTTCCCATTATCCTGTAGATTACAGATGGGGACAAAATGCCAAAATGGCATTTCATTTTGTTTTTCATTTTGCTTTTATTGTTTGTTTCATTCTAAGTGAAATAATTTTCTAAAGAAAATTCATTTTGTTTTTCATTTTTCATTTTTTATTTTTTTTAAAAGAACCTCACACTGACCAGCTGGCCTGTGGGCGGGGTTGGTGCAGTTTTTTAAAAATCTTGCGGTGACCAGTTGGACCACAGGCTGGGTGGGTGCTTTTTAATATTTTTTAAATTTATTTTTATCTCACACTGACCAGCTGACCTGCAGGCTGGGTCAGTGCCTTTTTAATTTTTTTTTAATTTTTTAATCTTGCACTGACTAGCTTGCTCACCGGTCAGGTTGGTGGTTTTTTTATTTTTTATGTTTTTTTAAATCTCATGCTGACTAGCTGGCACGTGGGTGGGGTTGGAACATTTTTTAAATTTTTTAAATTTTTTAATAGTGCCGATCAAGTGAGGGAAAGGGCAGGCTTTTAAAACCTGATCAGTGGAGGCTTCAGCGGAAAAAAAATGCCCATGCCAATTGGGTGCATGGGGGGGGGACAGCGGCTTTTCCCCATAGGAATGCATTGCTTCAATGCATTCCTATGTGAAAATGAAAAATAAAGCAAACAAAACTGAAATTTCCATTTCATTTCATTTTGTTTTTCTTTGATGGGTCCATTCGTTATTAATTTCGTGCCATAACAAAATCTCAAGAGTTGGAAGATGACACCATTCAAGTCTTGAAATCAGGGCCTTTCTGTTAGGTTTAATAATCCAATTTCAGAAACTCCTGTCTGGATATCAGATATGCACTTCCTAATGATGACACAAAAATAAGTTAGATGTGTGTAACAGAGATGGGCACGAATCAAAAAATGGTGTTTCGTTTGTCGTTTGTCATTTAGGGGGTCCGTTTCGGTTTGTTTCCGTTTTTGTGAATTTTTGCAAAAAAAAAATTGTTTTTGTTCATTTTGTTACCGTTTCGTTACCATTTATTTCAATTTTTTGTGATTTTTTTTTAGCTTTTAAAGCAGTTCAATGCATTGCCGTAATGAAAATGAAATGGATGACAAAATATCTGGTGTTTCTGTTCATTTTGTTTCATTTTGGAGATAAAATTCGTTTGTCATTTTGTTACGTAATGAAACAAAAAACAAAAATGGAAACAAAAATTGTTCATTTCGTGCCCATCTCTAGTGTGTAATAGTAAAGGAACCCATCCAGTCATAAACCTTACACAGTATTTAAACCTCTTGTTTGGGACTAAATTAACTTCTTCTGAAGCGTGATTAATTTCATTACACACTTTAGATTTATGACATGTACAACTAGTTCGATCGCAAACAACTAATTTATCAACTTATTTGCTCAGCAGTAGCACATTTGATAAATTGCAAATTTACATTTGTTTAGTAACGTTTCCAACTAAGAAGTTGATAAAATTTCCTATAAGTGATGCTTAAATCAGAGCAAGAGGCTTTTTCATACATCAGAAAAGGCATAGGCTTGGACCCAGACAGAGTTTAGTCTGCCTGAGGGAAATTGTGTGTCATATTTTTGAGTCAGAAACATCTTATGTCAATTTTCCTCTCTGTGATTGATTACTATTTATTTATTTATTTATTTATTTATTTATTTATTTATTTATTTCCTTTCTGCCTAGCAATATGGCATGGTTGATATAGGTTTATATGTGTGCGTGTGTGGTGGAGGTATATGGGTATGTTAAAAGAAAGGTCTTAAAATTCCACTGGACGTGTTAGAGAGTTTTCAGGCCACCATTCTTAGCACCCTCAGAAAATCTAGTAATCCTGGCCAGAAAACTCCTTAAATATTTTTCTGGCATCTACAAAGATGAAGCAAGTGAAGAGTGTCACCCCACAGCACCATTTTAGCAATATTATTTTCCATTATCATCCTCCCAGAAATGAGATGTAGTCTGCCACTTTGCCTCTCAACTTGGGACACAGCTGTTTCTTTTTTATTTTATGGGCTGCAATTGAACTCTCTAATTGTCTTCAACCGTGTTAAGACTCATAGTGATGAATTAGTTTCAGAGAAGCATAAACTAGCAGAGACTAGCAGAGTTCACAGCGGTGTGGAAAAATAAGTGCACTTAGTGATTATGGAGCTAAGAGACAATTGAAGAAGGCAATAGAACTTGTATCTTACATATGTACACGTGACAAAAGAAAATTAAAAATAGCATATATATACAAAGCATAGCATATAACAACAGAGCATGGGGTAAACTGCCTCTCACCCTAGCCAATCCCAACTATATATTGATTTGCCTGCTATATTTATACATAAAGCTATAAAGGTGTGGACCAATCATAATTGAAAATATTTTCCATAGAAAATAGTGTGTGTCTTTGTTTTGTCATTATAGTCATGACCGACTCCTTGTGACCCCATGTCCATGGAGTTTTCTTGGCAGGAATACTGGAGTGGTTTGCCAGTTCCTACTCCAGGCGCCTACAGCACCTGGTATTCCCTGGTGGTTTCCCATCCAAGTACTAACCAGGTCTGACCCTGCTTAGCTTCCGAAATCAGGTGAGATCGGATATGCTTAGGGCATCTAGGTAGCTTAGAAAATAGTATCTTTCTTAAACAAAAGTTGTTCTTTTTCTTCATTGTTATTGTTGTTGTCATCTCTTCGAACAGATTCAGAAGAGCCTGCAACACAGAATAGCACTAGAAGAATTTTTGTGAATACTGCTTTTTGTATCTGGCTGCGGAGCCAGAGGTAAGATGTTCAGTTTCCCACTGGACTTCCCTGACAGAGGCTGGACTCAATGACCCATAGGGTCAAATATACTTGTAAAAACATAGTAAGAGCCGTGCTGGATCAGGCCAAAGGCCCATCTAGTCCAGCTTTCTGTATCTCACAGTGGCCCCACAAAATGTGTCCGGGAGTGCACGAGGCTAGATATCTGTCTCCTGATACCACTCCCCTGCATCTGCCCCTTGAAGTACCCTGGTTTTAAGCCTGGAGATTACACATCTCCATCATGGTTTGTAACCTGTGATGAACTTTTCCTCCAGGAATCTGTCCAACTCTGCAATTCTCAGATAATGATGATTAGAATAATCTGATGTACTTTCTAATTGTAATGCTAAATTCAATTTTAGTCTTGGCTGGGGATGGGCTATTAGTTTTGGAAGCTACTGGTTCCAAAACAACCCTCATGAACCCAGCTGGTGTTTGGAAGCCTCCAAAACACAATTAGCCATTCCCTCACTATGCTCTGTGCCTCCATGGGGCTGAGCTCCAAAAAGGAAGAAGCCTTTAACATTATCCTTCCTTCTCCCTGGTGCTGGCCAATCAGACAATGAGGCAGGATGATACATTTCCCTGCACAGCTCCTGACTGGCCAGTGACACAGAGAAAGAAGCCTGATGTCAGAGGCTTCTTCCTCGTTGGAGCTCAGCCCCATGTGGGCGCAGAGCAAGGTAAGGGATTGGCTGATAGGTCTTGGGGGGGGGGTCTGAACAGCAGCTGGGCTCCCGCATGTCATTTCGGAAACAGTAGCTTCCAAAACAAATAGCCCATCCCTAGAGGAGACATATTGAGATATGCATGTTGTTGATTGGGAAGTGCCATGTATTTCAGTAGATCTACCCTAGTAAGGTACCAGGAATATTTCTTAATATGCACAAGCAGATTCTGTCTATGTGATTCTTTAACTGGTGCTCTTACCTGTGGCAATGCTGAAGAACAAAGCTGCAGTTTTTACTAGTCAGTGTATAGGAACATCAGTAAAAGGCTGGATTTATTCACTATACAACCTTCCTATCAGCAATTTTCCAACTGGTAAGATTGCAACCTATTTGACAAGACTGTCTGATGCATGTCCAATTCCTCCATATGGCTCCCAGAACTTGGAACTAGTTCCTTGTTTATGTGAGAGTGCTAACAGCCAGACAACAAGTACTAAAGAATTCACTCACATTTTTCCATGTACGTTATCCTCCCACAGAAGTTTCCCTACAGCTGCTTGAACATATCTCCAGAGCAAAATCAAGGAGGAAATATATACATTAAAGTTCATATGGCCTTCATCATCCCATAAATATAGGTCAACTCTGTGTTTTTGTTGTTTACTGTTATGTGGGATATGCATTCATCTGTCAAAATTCACCCTCTCTTGCCCATTCACCCTCTCTTTTTCTGCCTTTAGTTCTCTTGCCCTCTTGCCCTCCATTGGTTTTATTTGACTTACTTATTTTATTGTATTGGTTATACATATATATTGTATTTTTGGGGTATTTGTTAGTTCTGTGAACTGCCCAGAGTGGCCTCTGTTGCTAGATGGTGTGGTACAGAAAAATAAGTAAATAAATAAATAAATAAATAAATAAATAAATAAATAAATAAAGTTTCTGAGGAACTTGTCTTTCTGAGCAAGAGTACAATGCCTCTTTAATAAAGCGGCATAGTTCATCTCTTCCATAACTTACCACAGATTTATGGTGGTTCTTTCATCATTTGATGCACATATTTTCAAATGTGGTTCATTCCTACAGGACAACATGACTGAAAGAGTGTTAATTACTCCATTCATCTCTGTTGCTGTCCCTTTTCAAATGTATGTGAGTGAAGTCTGAGGTCAAATAACTCTTCTTACACTGTCCAAATTACCAACTGCAAAAGTTTTAAAAAGTTTTAATTAAAGTGTTCCTTATAGGCCTCCTGTTCCCTCTTCAGAATTTGTTGGCATTATTTCTAGCCCTGACAGTAAGGTAGTAGAATGTTATGTAAATTGAGGGGGTAAATGCTGTGTCAGTTCAAAATGTAAAAATAAATACAGTGTTCAAAAATTAAAATATTAAATATTTACAGCACTGCTCCTCTTTTGGCTGTTAGGATGGAAGAAGGCTTTCTGCTCTAGAGAGTCTCTCTAATTATATTCATTCCAAGGCAGGTGAAATGGGAATGCAGAAGCCAACTATGTTCCCAAACTGCAGTGTCTTCTCTGCATCTACATTTGGCAGTTTATCCCTTAAATGTTGATCACGTCACATAAGAAAGACTAGGGCAAAGTTTTTCCAGAATAAAAGTTAAAGCATGTTGATAATCTTGAAAAAAATATTTGTGATACCAAGGAAAGGAAGCTAATATTAAACATGCTGCATCATCAGTCAAAAGCTTACTGAACACCTCAGGAGCCAGATGGAAAGAAAACACATCAATAACCAAAACCACCTTCTTGGGAAGGACTACAGCTTTTCAGTGACTGTCACCTATAGACAAAGAGAACTACTACAACAACCAATGGAAAGAAATAGAAGAGAAAACAGAAGAAAGAAAGCAGGAGATATCATAAAAATAATCTAAGAAATCAAAAGAAAATTCAATCCAGGATTAGGAATGCTGAATGACCAACATGGGAACACACTGACCAGGAGAAAATAAAGAGAAAGTGGAAAACAGTATATAAGAACTATACAGAATACATAAAAGCATGACAGACTCTATGAAGAGGAATTCTATGGTAAACAATCTGCATTTCTAGAAAGTGAAGTGAAAACTACTCTGAAAGCACTAGGAAGTAGTAACTCACCAAATATACAATGATTACTAATAGAACTGTTCCAAGCCACAGACTGGAATCTTTCAAAATCATGAGAAATACTGTATGTGCCAATAAATACAAAAACAAAACAAAGCCCTACATATTAGAAATGCTCAATATTAAAGATAGGCATGAATCCAGAAATGAACCAGAAAGTTCATCAAAAATTGTTGGTAACCTGTAGACCATCTTGACTGCTGGCATTGGTGTTGTCAATATTCAGGTTGCCCTTTGCTATGTAAACCTTGGTATTCCTTTTCCTGCTGGTTATGCAGACACAATATAGTGCTGCAATATTGGGTCAATTCCTAGTTGCCCAAGGCCACACATGATGACTCTTCTCCTATGAAGAACAGTGGGGAATTGATCTCCCAATAGCTCCAAGATACCTACATAAATCATTAAGCTAGACAGCCGGTGACAATTATATAATCATTACTAAAGATTTTCTAAAGCCTAGGGTACAATTTATTTTTGATATTATATATGGGATCAGGGTGAGTCCATCTAGTCTTCTTTCCTTGCCTTTTGTCCTCTCTATTCCACCTTTGGGCAAGAGCAATGCAAGATAAAATAGGTGGAGAATGGGTTCTGCCCAGCTATATCATTATTCCTTCACAATAGAAGTATCCACAGTATTGTGCCCTTAATAGTCATGTCCTGTGAACATATTTACCTCCAGGAGGATATATTTTGCACTTAGATTTTATGGATAATTTTATGGATAATTGATATGTAGTAGCTATTAATCACACTAGGACATTGTACATGGCGTGCTCTTTGATAATCTACTTTAGGGATGGAAAACCTATGGTCCTTCAGATGTTTTGAACATCACCCATTTTTTTCCAGCTCCTATAAGCCAGCATAGTCAATGGAAAGATACTATGGGTACCCGGAGGTTGAGTCCTGGCAACTGGACTTCTTTTTTAAGAGACTGAAATGTTTTGCTGCTCATCCAAACACTTTTGTCAGTCTGTTGGACCTGTCAAAATCTGCTCCCTGGGGGGTTGCGGAGAGCAGCATTCGGCTGCCAGTGATTGAGAATGCAGCTACCTCCTCTTTGCCCAGGTCTCTGTGCCGAGAGTCAGGTGAAGAGAGGAGGAGGAGGAGGAGGAGGAGGAGGAGATTTTATCCTGCCTTTCCTTCCCTGTAGCATCCAATCTGTGCATGCTACATGGAAGGGAAGGCAGGAGAGAAATCTCTACCTCCTCCTCTTCCCTGGGACCAAGGTAAGCGGCTGTGGCAGGTGGGCAGGCAATTTTCAAAGGGCTGGAGCTGAGCTGCCATGGGCTAGAGCCCTTTGAAAATTGTGTGCCCACCACAGTAGCAGATTGCCACTGCGGCTTCCCTTCCAAGCCCCCTGAGGAGGGCGAAGATCAATGGGATCCTGATTTCCCCACCAAATTGGTGAAAGCAGGTGATCTCCTCCCTCCCTGTGCAGCTTTGAAGGAAAGTGCACTTCCCATTACCTCACAAGACAAATGTAAATGGGAAGGGAAAAACCATCTTACGATTTTTTCCTATCCCCAGAAATTACATATGTTGTACCAGCTTTTCTTCTTAAGGGCATTCATCTTACGAGGTAGTACTGTACTATGGGAACAATAGCTCAAAACACCCGATGAGCCAAAGTTTATCCACTGTGAATTTAGATTCTGTGGCAATGAACATGACAGAGCATTTATTTCCTATGCACTTAGGAGAGGATAGCCATGTTAGTCTTTTTAAAAATTCCAGGCAAAAATCAAGCAAAAATAAAAGATGCTAAAGACACAAAGTTTTGCCACATGTTTTGTGTCTTTTGTATCTTTTGTTTTGTTTTATTTTTCTTTGATTGTTTCTATTTATACTTCATAGGGAACTCTTGGGAATGTACCAAAGAAAATTATTAAGTCAGAAGACCCCCTCCTACATAAGATGAAGGGGAATTGTGGTCATTTCTAACAAACAAAGCACATAGTGGGGTGCTGCTTCTTCCCATCACACAACATCTTGCTTCAAAGGCCATTAAATATGTAAGCACTGCTTTTTTCATCCACATGCTATAAAATGCATAACAGGACCTCCTTACCTTGGGCAAACTTATGACACTTCATGCATATCCAATATTGAATTTCTAAATTCTTATCAAGCAGCCAGCTTTCCTTGACCAGAAGTCAGCTGCAAGTTGTTTCAAACTTGGATCATGTCAGCAAACAGTCAGCTTTATAACCAGGAATTTCAAACACATATCTCTGAATAGCAAAGTGTCAAGCCCTGCACACAGAGCACACACACAAACAGGGTTCAGTTCTTTGCCAAAATCTTTAGTGGAAAGCCAGGCAAGTTCAAGTCCATTGCTAACAATCAAGTGCCAGATAAATAACAGAATCCAACTCCCAGCAATTAACAGTCCAAGTCAAAACCAGAATATCTCACAGAAACCAGATGCCAAACCCAAGGGAACAGATCAAACCGTGGTCCAGGAAGCCAGTCCAAAATCAGGAAACAAAGCCAAGGTCACAGACAGGACCGTGGTTGCAAGTTCAAATGAGGCATTGCTCCCACAGAGAGCTCAAGGTGAGCTTACCAGCTTTATCCCAAAACAGGGAACACACCCTTACTTCTGGAAAGGCTCCTGCTAGTACTCAGGGCTTCCCAACCTGATTCCCCGTCTAGCATCAAAGACCCTTTCCCTAGCTCTCCTGGTAGCACGTCTTTGCAGAATCCTGCTCATAGCCCTTCTAGGGGGAGAAGCTATGTTTTCAGCTGAGTCATCAGACCCAGCTGCCTGCTGACTTGAGCTGCAAGGCTCCTCCAGCAGCTCTTCACCATTTAACCCCTCAGAGTCAGGTTCTGTGACAGGCAGGGTCCTGGCACAAAGATACCTTGATATCTTGCCAGTTTTGTTAGCACATAGTGCTGCTACCTGCTACCTGATTAACACTTCTGTAGTCCTTTTGTAATTAATCCCATCTGTATTTATGCAGCCTATGTCATTTGTTTTTCAGCTATTTCCTGTGGAAATTAGAAATATATAGAATACTATTGCTTATCGTTTTGAACACATCACAGTATTTAATCATTTAGTTTGATACACTTCTAACGTTAAAAGGTAAAAATTCAAAAAAGCTTTATTTCCTTTTTAAAATCAAATCTCTGCATAATCTGTGGACTTTAATTTGTTTCTTAGAGCATTTCTCATAAACATTTGACTGGTATTGATTCCCCTACTGAGAATGGAAGCATTTTTCTTGGATAGAAGCTTGTTTTTAGCATTTGTCCTGTATAACATATTGATTGCTCCCTCTGTCTTCTTCTGATTTATTGGCTATACTCTCCATTTTAATTGACTATTAGAACAAGATATAGAAAATCTTCAATAACATTGATAATTTTTGTTAAAACAACACTTATGTGATCATAACTAAAATGCATTGCCAGTCTCTGACTCCGCCTCATCCAAAATCTGAAGTTTCATGTGTATCCACATCGACAATCATGGGAAAATTCTGGATTCAGATTCATACTGTCTCATTTCCAAATATTTTCTTTCTCATTCCTATGAAATTAAATCTGCTTGTCCAGCAAATTCTACATCCTGATATGTCATTTCTTATTCTTGAAGAACACTAGAGAATACAGAGCACCCCCTTATATTAAACAAAGTAATGTTTCCATAAATTGCAATACTTGGGAAAGGAAATGGGCAAGCTAGGGGACTGCATTTGTACATGCACAAAAATCCACTAACCTGCATTGTTTCTGCAGGGTTTTTCTTTCCACTTGCATCTCACCTCCTGATTGTACTGTATCAGAGCACAGAAACTAAAAATTGTGCAGCACTAACTGTTACACCACGGCTGGAATTTTCTAATCATTATCGTAGTGTTCACATGCTTTCTCCAGGCTGTTTCATGGGCTATTGAAAAACACTGCTTTTGATTTTCCTATATTGCTGCCACCAACTAGCTTAGCTAGCAAATTAAAGCTTTCAGTCCATTTTAAAATTGAATAAAAAATAAAAGAAGTTTATGGATTACAAAACAGAATCAAAATCATTAATGGTAATGTGCTGAAGTATAAACAAAAGAATATTGCTCTAACCCACTTAAATTTGATTTTTAATAAAGATGAATAAATGCACACCCTGTTCCTAAATTCCCAAGCTCTGGACGCTTAGTTTTCCTCACAGACACTCAACAAATCGTATCTCTTCTTTATCCTTATCTTTGTCAGATGGTGCCAGGTGCTATCTGATTCCCTCTTCTGAAAGTGTACGTCCTTGTCTGGCTAAAACAAGGCTGAGATGTGCCTTAAATCCACTCAGGCCACTCCCCAAGACTCTCTCATTGGTCTACAGACCCACCAATCAGTACAGACCCCTCTCATGCATTATGTATCATACAGGTAGACACCACAATTATTACCAGCAAATTCTTCTTCTTCTTCTTCTTCTTCTTCTTCTTCTTCTTCTTCTTCTTCTTCTTCTTCTTCTTCTTCTTCTTCTTCTTCTTCTTCTTTGATCAAGACAGAGGAAAAGGCTAGGTCTCCTAAACTTATTTAAGAAGCATTTTTAGTTGCTGGACCCCATCCAGTCACCCCTAATACTACAAGACATATCATTATGAAAAGGCCATGTGCTCCTATCTCTCCATAGTTAGAAAAATAAAACAGTAAGGGTTTATCTCGCAACTGCTAAAAAGCACTTTTAACTTCCAGAAAAGCTGCCTCCAAAAATTGTGCCCTCATGAGCAGCTGGCTTTTCTGGGGGGGGGGGGGGGGGGCTGAAAGCCACACCCCCTAAAGTGCAATTTTCCTGGTACTACCTCTGGGGTAGCCAACTCAAACGACAACGGGGACTAGAAAAGCAAATTCTTATCCCCATTTTTCAGCAAGGTGGGGGTTCTGACTCGGCTGAAGGTCGCACAAGGGTAAGAGGGAGCTGAAGCATGAGATGTGGAAGGGAGGAAAGAGAAAGAGGGGGGTAAGGCTTGCAAAGCAGCAAGGAAAGGCATGCACGCTGAGAAAGGTGTGTGTGTGTGTGTGTGTGTGTGTGTGCGCGCGCGTGTGTGTGTGTACAAGCCGGATGTGATTTCAGCTATTGTGGGGACAACATAAAGCGGCTCTTCGACCACGTGACCATTGGGGCAGAGAAACCCCCTTTTAATTTAAGTCACTTTTTCTGCCTGTGGGATAGTGGCCTAAGTAACCACATAAGAAAAAGGATGGAAGAATTGAACCCATAATTAGCAGTCTAAAGTTGACTTAGAAGAGACAAAAAAGAACATCAACACAGACCCATACATCTGCCTGTTTCCTTCCATCCTTAAGGTTCAATTCACTTTCCACATGCATTGGTCTTTTTACTCAATATATTACCTGAGTATTCTTATGAAGTGTTATTGAGAGAAAGGCTAATGACCCAAAGATCAATCAGTTTTGTTGGCTATGTTAAGCGCAGATCAATGTAGGGGAAATCATGCTTCCTTCACAGTTAATAAATACCATGTATTATCCATATCACAAACCTCAAGAATAAAGCTGAAACAGAAGATGGAGCAGATAACAGCACCAGTAAGAAGTGCATTGCCTTGAATGCAGCAGTTCACTTGACATAGTAGTGGTGCACTAGATGTGTAGGTAGTTTTGCAGGATTAAATTGCATGAGATCCCTGTGAGATTGTGCACCACACACACAGGGTTGCAAGGCAGTTCTTATTAGGCATTCATTGTTACCAGTCATACATCTTATGTCAGTGCATCACCATACCAACCTCTATGCCATCACCTTATCCCAAAGGCCTGATCTCATCTAATTTCAGAAGCTAAGAAGGGTCAATCCTCAAAGGAGAGATCATTGGCATATGTGAGAGAATTCCAGATAGAGGTCCAGAAAATCCCTGCATGGAATCATGTAGAGCTCCTGCCAGTCAGAGTTAGTAGTACTGGGCCAGGTGGACCAATAATCTGATTTAGGATAAGGCACCTTCCTATATAATTCCTGTACTTTATTGTGTCATTGCTTTTTGAATGACCTATGAAACTGATTGAACACATTTTACAGTTGAGGCTGAGGTCAACCATGTATGTTTAAATTATTATGTATGAAAAGTTCACTGTATTTTTAGTTGAAATACTAATCAATAGAGATGGGCACGACTCAAAAAAATAATTTCTCGTTTGTTTTTCGTTCAGGGGTCCGTTTCGGTTCATTTTCATTTTTCGGGGTTTTTTTGCACATTTTTCATTTTCGTTTTCGTTATGAAATGAAACAAAAAAACAAAAACAAAAACAAATTTTTTTCGTTTCGTTAGCATTCTTTTCAATGCAATGTGTCTGCCGTAAAGAAAACGAAAAATGGCAAAATTTTTCGTTTCGTTTCCGTTGTCATTTTGCTTCTGAAAAATTTTTCGTTTTCGTTTTCATTGCGAAACGAAATGAAAAAACGAAAACAAAAACGAAAATTTCGCTGAGTCGTGCCCATCTCTACTAATCAATATGTATGAAAAGTTGACTGTATTTTTATTTGAAATATTTTTACCACATCTTTCTCATTAAAAAGGACCCAAGGTGGCTTACATAGTTAAAACACAACATTTAATGCTAGCAATTATGGGTATACAAATACAAAAGGATCAATCAAATACTAACAAGATTATGCATTTTCATTCATGAAGAGCAAGCTCAGGAATGATTGATACTTAAATGGAAATCACTGAAGCTTTCAAGGAAATTTTGAATAACTGAATAAATATGTAAATAAGCTCTGACTGATTTCTTGTATTTCCATCTAATTTGGTAAGCTTCTGAGTACCATCCATCAAACACCATACTCCAAAGCAACTACAAGCGTTTTGGTTCTGTGGAAGGAGTGATTGAAAAATATGCTTTAAAATTGTTCTTCTCTTGAACATTCTATAGTTATGATGATATATTATGATTGCAAAATTCTCCTGGCTATTATTGTTACAGTTGCAGATCTGTTTTGAACATTATACTGCAAACAGTAACATCTGGAAATATAAAGTACCTTTAAACTATACTTCTATGATTAATAACCCTATCGTGACCTTGTTTAATCCAATCCTGGTGCTGTATCAAAGTGTAAGAAACCCATTTTTTACATTGATGTTCTTTTGTCTTGCTGAATTTTCTTTTTCATATAACAGATAGTAGCAGGTGTTCCATACTTAGGTTCAAATGTTAAAAGCTTCTCCAGTTGATAGCTATTGTTCACAGACTCAGTGTGGTACAATGGGTTTGTAAGGCACACAAGAGATCCCCAACCAGTTTTCTTGCTTGAGAAAAGGAAGAAAGAATACTTGTAGCATATAATTGATCCAGATGAGCAGGCATGGGTGCCTGCCTTTTTATTGCTGTAATTAACCAAGGTGAGTTGCACATGCAGAAAATCTATATATTTTTAATGTGCTTTAATGAACTCTCCCTGCTGCTTCCCTGAGTTGCTTTAAGACACCAATATATTCCAATGACATCATTTTAAAATTGTTTGTCAAGTACATTTAAATTGTAGCAAGATGGGCAGTTAAAATATAGGTGGAAGCTGGATATCTATGATAGAAGGCTTACAACTATGAGGAAGGCGGAAGTCTTTGTCTGTACTTTGCCCTCCCAGACCGGAAATAAAGAGGCAAGACACATTTGTGGGATTAAAATTGGGCCACAATTTATTGATATGGAATTTACTCAATTCAACTGTTAAACATCCCTTAAACTAGTGGGCCTGAATGTACTGCAAGCAGAACAGTTAATGATTCCTAATAATATTAGAAGGGTGCTGCGCACCTGTTCAGTGCCCTTCGAAAACATGCGGTCTGGGCAGCCATCATTCCTAATCATTCAACCTATTTATACCTAACACATAATGTTCCTAATTTCCTAATTCATTTCCTAATTCATATTGAGAGCTACTGGCTCACTAGGGAATATTATTCAATAATTTCTCCTGACTTAAATTTTCCGCTTGCATTACCCACCACAGAAGGACAGTATGTCTGTGGTGGAGGAGCATGATACCAAGTTTCAGAGAGAGCTGCCAAGTGTTACTAATTCTTTTATTGTCCAGTTCCATTGCTCCTTTTCAAATATTTATGATAGTGCTTATCTTGAGGTAAACTCTACATTTAACCCCAGTATTTTACTAATTTCTTCAAGAAGCAGCCCTGGTCTCCTGGCCCATTACCTTACCATGGCATCTCACACTTTGATTCCAGGATCAGTCAAGACATGCTGCATCTAGGTAAAAAGAATTAATTGCACAGATATAGGATGGGAGGCACCTGGCTGGAAAATAGTACCTGTGAAAGGGATCTGGGAGTCTTGGTGGATCACAAATTGAACATGAGTCAGCAGTGTGATGTGGTGGCCAAGAAAGCCAACACAATTCTTGGTTGCATCAACAGAAGCATCATGTCTAGATCAAGGGGAGTGATAGTACCACTCTATTCTGCTCTTGTCAGACCCCACCTGGAGTACTGTGTCCAGTTCTGTGCACCTCAATTTAAAAAGGATGTTGACAATCTTGAATGGGTACAGAGGAGGGTGACCAGGATGACTGAGGGTCTGGTAGAAATGTCTTACGAGGAGCAGCTTAGGGAACTGGGAATGTTTAGCCTTACAAAAAGAAGGCTGAGAAAGGATATGATAGCTATGTTTAAATATTTGAAAGGATGTCATATTGAAGAGGGAGCAGGTTTGTTTTCCATGGGTTCAGAGACTAGAACTCAGGGCAATGGTTTCAAACTACAGAAAAAGAGATTCCATTTGAACATTCGGAAAAGCTTCATGATGGTTAGAGCTGTTTGGCAGTGGAATATGCTGCCATGGAGGGTGGTGGAGTCTCCTTCTTTGGAGGTTTTTAAGCAGAGGCTGGATACCCATCTGTCGTAAATACTGTGATGGGGGTTCCTGCATGGCAGGGGGCTTGGACTGGATGGCCCTTGAGGTTCCTTCCAACTCTATGATTCTATGATCCTATGATTCTAAGTCCCTTAATATGCTCCATGGAGGCTTTTAAGTTTCAAAGGAAATTTCAGATGTAAACAGGGCTGGGGTGGAGGACTCAGCTTCTACTTTGTCAATCGAGAGCATCTCAATATAGATATATATATATATTTAAAAATGACATAAGCAGATTAGTTATTTTCTTCAAGTTGGTGTGTCCTGCTTCAACTCAGTTCCAATTTTCTCAAAAACTCACTGAATGACAAACTGCTTGGAAAGAATAATTTAGAAACTATGGTGGTGAAATCCTGTTCTTAAAACTGCTTTTTATTAAAGAAAGCAATTTAATTTGGCAAATTTGACAGCCTGTTTTTCAGTATGTCTATTTCTACCTTTTGACCTAGCCCTTCCCTGCCTGGAAAAAAAATGAAATGATTAATGAATAGGCCTACATTTTTTTCTTAACTTATACTACACTGTCAGTTAGCATTTGTCAGTTGTCTATCATTACCTGAGAAGAAATGGTTTTACTTAAGCAAAACAGAAGTCTTGGGAGCTATGAAAAGGTGAATTAATACCTTGGAAATTGTCACCTTCATTTGTTATTGTTAATACAAAATGTCTGGGTTACTTAATATCAGGAAGCTGCTGTTACATCACACAGCCTTCCTGAACTTAACTGTTTAAATTTTATTTAAAAACCACCACCACAACAGAAAAGGTACATTGCAGCAGTGATATAATAGCAATAATAATAATGTGGAATATTCTCGGCAACATGATCATTTGTGGTGTTATCATATTCTTGAGTTATACCTACCTGGGTGGATAGAACTGCTGGGATAAAATCCACATGCAGGTGAGTAAAGAAGAGTAGAAAGGGAAAGGGGAATGGTGCAGCAATGAGTTTGCACCAACAGAAAGCAACCTCTCCTTGTGCAAGGCTTCTTCTACACTGATAAAATCCTTTCTCTCATCCATTAATGATCCTAATTGAAAAGGGAATCCTTGATCACTGCCTTACTTGAAGGGGTTGCATGTTTCCCAGTTTGTTTTGTTTTGTTTTTTTGCAAATTTCATAAATGTTAAATAAATGCTAAAATTTCTAGAATGCTTAGCCTATTTTCAATCACTAGATAATTTCTTTCCTTTTTATCTGATTCAATTGGCTGCACCTGTTGGACTTTTCTAAATTTTATGCCAAGCCCCAAATGAAATGCTAGGGTCTCCTACGCCAGCCCTCCCCCTTTCCCTGGCCAAGAAGGGGCCATTAGCCTTGAAGAGCCACATGGAGAGGGGGTTCAAAGTGTGTATATGAGCCCTGACATGTTGTTTGAAGGACTAGGGCAGGGGTGGCGAACACGAGGCTCTCGAGCCGCATGCGGCTCCCAGCCAAAATGAATGTGGCTCTTTGCCTCTTAACATTATTTTGTATACTGTGGCTCTTTGCCAAGTTTGGATTTTGTTATACTGCTTCTGAGGAGGGACCTCTGAGGAGAGATCTCCGAGCACGTAGTCCCGCCCCCAGGCTGCGTCATCACGTCTCCCATCCCCCGGAAACAACTGCACGGGCCAGAGAGCGGCCTGGGGGCGCACTCCAACAAGGTAACAAAAAACACCTGACTGAGCATGTTATATTATGTGTTTAATATATTATTGTTAAAATTATATGCTTTTGTGTGAGTGTTTGTCTGTTTTGGCAGGTCACTGCGTGGTGTGGCTCTCTGACTCTCGCAGTTTAAAAATTTTGCTCTTTTTGTCGAACTTGTTCGCCACCCCTGGACTAGGGCAATAAAAACACCACCCGTTACTTCAGATGCAGCCTCAGAACATCTAAGCTCCAAGCCTCAACTAATAAACTACCTGGCATATTTTCCATTTTGCCAAGGACTTGACATCTAAGAAATAACTCCTGGAAACTCCATCTTTTACCTTATTTTAATATGTTGGTACAGGTCTGAAGAAGAGAGTTCTTGCCCTAGAAATATTAGCAATATTTTGTTATTTTTCTAGTAGCCTAAAGGTATCACCTGCTCTACTTTTATATTTGGTTTTTGTGATGGCTATACGGCTCCTCAACGTGTTTTACTTCTTTTGTACTTGTGACTTATTTTACATGTTTTAATGTAGCAGCTGCTTGGTGTTATTAACTGAAATGATATTTTTTCCTTTTTTTATATTGTTAGTGTTTTGAACTGTTACATTGTATTTTATTTAATTATTTAATCATTTGATCAGAAGCAGCAGCAGCAGAGGTCACAACTAATTTGATCCCACTGTGGGCTATAGGATGAGTAGGAGACATAAAACTCATATGCAGTGGTATCTGAAAGGGTGCAGCTTAAGTTCTGGTTAGTATCAGTATGTAGAAACGCATTATATGTATAAAACTGGTAGGGTGGATTTAGATGCAAAGTGGGTTGCACCAAGAATACATCAGTTGGGCTAAATGTACCTGCACATTTTCTTTTGTAGACATCTACTTGTTCAAATTCTGTTTATTTCTACTGAGGTAGGATCAACAGCTTGACACATGGAATATATGTCCAGTATATGAACTGTGATTCAAGTAACTGTTGCTTTTATTGACTCTTTTTTTTGTTTTTTAGCATTTCCACATCATTTTTCAGTTTATTGACAAATATATAAACCTACAAGTGCTGGTGAACAAATTGTAATGAAGGAAATGTCAAGAAAATGAAAATATATACTCTGTGTTCCCAAGAGGGACCATACAGAATGCTACATAAAAACCCTTTGATGAAACACGAAAAGTGAATGGCATTATACAAAGTAGTGCAATATTTTTTCAATCACTACCTGCCAATTTCAACACATCAAATCATTTGTTGAAGAAGTCAGTGAAGAAATGGTTACATGGTTTCTGGCCATACACCAGCTTTATTATTAAGTGCTAGTAGCAAAAGAATAAGTTTTCATTTCATCTATTCACTGTTGAAAAACTTCCAAGTTAATGCAGGAAGGTTAAGTATTACATTTGGAAAAAAGTATTTTAAAATTAATGTGAAATCAAGACAGAAATACTGAGTTTAAAAGGAAAACTGTTGAGTCTATCCACAATGAAATGATATATTGTACAGTATTCTATTTTTCTCTGTGATGGCTTTTTAAAAAACTTTTCTATGACCTGTGTTGTGTTTCCTCTGTTGTTCTTATTTATTATTTAATATTCCTATGCTACCTTTCTCCTAAAAAAGTATCCGAGTTGGTTTACATCATTGAAAAAAATAATTAAAAGCTAAAAAATTTTAGCTGTCCCTTTCCAGCATGGCGGCAGTGGCATGGCGGCCATCTTCAGCAGCAGCAGCAGCAGCAGTGGCGGTGGCAGCGAGCCCAGCAGGTAAGGGCCCGTTTTAGAGACTGAACAAAATGGTTCATTTTAACGGGGGAAAAATGACTGTTTCATTTCAACTGTAACGAGATTCTGCTTCATTGTTTTGTTTTGTTACATAATGAAACAATGAAACAGCATTTTGTTTTTTTTGTTTTGTTTTGTGACCATCCCTAGTTTAAATCCAACTTTTAAATTCTCCATGTTACCTCAAATGCTTGTCAAAATATTTGACCTGGGTGGGTTTGAGATCAATCTCTTATCTGGCTTTTTTGTTACTATTTTATGTTTACTTCAATTTACTTTATATCACTCAGTGGATTAACATTTCTTGCAGTTTTTACTTTTGTTTAAAATTGAGCTTCATTATCTTAATTATTGAATCAATTAAGGAAAATCTTCACTAGGATTTGGACTTCCTGGCTCTATTCTGGGTTAATTGGTAGGCTTTCTACGACAATTAAGGCACTCAAGGGAAGAAATAAAAAATGCAATCCAAAATGAAAAACTGTAAACAATATTCAACCACTAAATATAACAAGTTGAAATAAAAATGAGTGAGCTACAGATAAACCAGGAAAATGGCTGGACGTGGTGTTCACAATTTTGAATGGTGAATCACACCACAGATATCTTTTTTGGGTGGTGGAAGTGGTTCTTGAAAATATCTGTGTGTTTTGGGAGTACAAAATGGCCTGTGGGATTGACACCCATTCCTTTTTCCCCTCCCACACATTTTGTCCGGTCCTAAACCACATCATTGTAATATATTTTGTAGCATGTAAGCAACAGCAGCTGCAGCAAAAACAACAAAAGGAGAAAAAAGGAAAAAATAAATAAAGCGATTAGACCTGAGTATTTTCCCCACAACTTTCACTTTTTACATTATCTTTCATCAAATTATAAATACAGTTAACAGTAATCCTTCTCCCTGCTGATGACTTCTCTGTGAGAGATAGCTTCCACAAGAGTGAGTTTTGATATTAGAGAAACATTTCTTCTCTCGTCAAAGTCAGCAGCTAGTTGGGATGATTCCTGATCCAGACAAAACATCATCACCAGCAACAACAGCAGCAGCAGCAGCAGCAGCAACAACAACAGCAACAACAACAAAACATGACAATAATCTGACATCTTAAACTTCTATACACTTGCTGTCAGTTTCTTATTTAAACAGGAAACAAGCCAAGCAGGGGGGAAAGTACACCTTGACATAGTGTCCAGTGCTACATTATGGGTAATAGATATGAAACAATATTATTTTAAAGTATATATTCTTGGTCAATGGGCCTTTAGAGTGAAAAGGGGGAGGGGAATGTGCACATTTTCCCCTTCATTCATGCTTTAACTTTATTATAGGCCAAAGTTTTACTTATCAGAATCCACATGTAATTTATTGCCTATTCAGTGGTAACACTTGAACTTGCAAAGAGCACGGTTAGGCTATAAGCTTGGACTCAAATCAGGAGAGGGGAAGTTATCAGAAGTTAGGGTGACTCCTTTAGCAGGCATGATTTGAGATCCATAATGATGTTGTACAATGTCACCAAATACAAATTTGATTACACTTGGCATTCAGATTTGTATTACAGGGCTAGAACTCCTAGCTACTTAGGGAATTGTAGTCCTTAGGGAATTGTAGTCCATAAAATAACCCCAACACAAATCTGCATACCTATACTTAAAACCTTTCAACATGTACATATTTTGCCTTGGTGTTTCAGCCAAATCACAGATGATGAGGGTAGAGTCCATGTGATTTATCTTTCCTTAAGAAGCATCTGAGCCTTCTCACATTAGTTAAGGAAGCATTCTGTTTTAGAATGAAGCTGTCTTTTCATGCCTGAATTCAACGGTTCCAATAAAGCAGTCAATATTTACCAAGTTCTCATTGGTTCAGTGTGTCTATCCTCTGGTGGGAACTAGTGATTGGACCTAGGCCATTTGCTTTTATGTTTTAAGGGGGTAGGAAAAACATGATAATTTTTAAACAGCTGGTCAGAACTGCCCAGAACTGATGAAAGATTGCCTTTCTCATCTATCCCGAAGCATCGAAATTTGGCAGAAATATGTTGCATACATACTGTATATAAAATTAGACTAAAGAAAAACAATAACAGAGGAGTAAATCTGTGCCAATTTTTTGAAATCAAGCAAAAATTTGGCAGAACTGTAAACTTCATCCGAAAGAACAAAGAAGCCAACTTTGCAGGCCTCTGGCTAAATCCTGTTTGTCTCCTTGTCCATATTTCTGGATTCCTAAGCCTTTTCTTTAAAAAAGTAAGAGTCTAGCCCTTGTAGAAGCCTAGGCTATATATATATATATATATATATATATATATATATATATATATATATATATATATATATATATATATATATATATATATATATATATATATATATATATATATATATATATAATATATTAAAAAGCTTAGAATGCTGGTTGTGTGCAATACAGAATCTAAGGGCTCTATCACACATCCTTTAAAATGCTGATTAAATTTCGAGATAAAGCGTTTCCAAAAATCTTGTCTCCCATCACCACCGGGCTTAAAAAAACATTTATGCGCCTTTAGCGAGTTTTCCAAGACCTACCAGAGAAGTTGGGAATTTTTTGCTCTGGTAAAAAATGTGAGCCAGAAGTCTGAGAGCTCGCATATGATCCGGTTTTCTGCTTTTCTCCCCCTCCTAGCCCCGACCAGCTCATCCTGGGGGTTGTTGGTGCTTTTTAAATTTTCCCCCCTCCCCCCAGCACTGATCAGCTGGCCTTCGGGCTCTCAGTGCTGTTTTTTTTTTCCTAGTGCGACCTGCTGGCCTTGGGGCTGGTCTGCCCTTTTAAAAAAATCATTGTACGTGGGAACGGAGATCCCACATCTTCAGTCACATGACCAAGAAAGAAGAAAAGCCGGACTTTCGCAATGTCTGGATCTTCCCCCAGGTGAGATAGCAGCCTAAGATGAACTTGTTAATTGGCATTGTGACCTGCACTGTTTCCCTTCTGCTGACACAACTATGCAACAGGATATTGGCTAATGATTATTCAGAGAAATTGGCTGCAGTGATCAGTTGCAGCACAAGCAATATAGTTGTGTGACACTGTAAAGACTAATAAAATAAAGTGTTCATGGACTGTAGCCTATGAATCCTAAATGGATTATAAACCCTGGAAGATTACTCCAAAGAAAACCTGTTCATCTTTACAGTGCACACGACTGTTGTGTCCATAAGTAAAGTCATCAACTGATTTATTGGTAGGATCATAGATTTTTATTCCTATCCTTTCCTAGCTCCTGAAGAAATGTTGAATTTTAAGACAGCAGCTATGGATTATGTTTTCACAGATACGTTTGACTTGGAAAAAAACTGTGCATGTTGTTCAGCTTCCAGAAAAATACCAAGTCCTATTTTATCTTCCAGAGGCACTCAGTCTCTAAAAGGAGAAGGGAGAAAGAGGATGAAGGAGTGAGTATGAATTAGCAACTGAAGTATTCAACTTTCCAATCAGGCACACAGAGCAACAGAAGGTGGGAAAATTTGTCATAAATTAAAGTAAACTGGTATTTATTTAATTTATTTGAAATATTTTAAACTCAGCTTTCTCTTTGAAAAGGACCCAAGTTAGTTTGCAACAACTGAAAGATGTAATAATGAGTATAGAATACTAAAAGGATCAATGGAGAGAATGTCAAAAATAATATAAGCAACACCAAAATGCATTCCTTGCAATAAGGTACAACAATCCATTTTAAAATCCTCACTCAGCAGCCAGTCACTCAGAGAAAGCTTGCCTACAGAGAAAGATCCTTGTCTGCATGCAAAATAAGAGTTAAGATGGGGCCAATTTACTGTAACCTCATATGGGCTGGAGTTCCAGAGTCTGGAAGCAACAACAGAGAAGACATTCTCTTCAATGTTCCTACAAAATGCACCTATGAAAGTGATGCTTTTCTGCTCCTTACAAAAAATGTCAAGTGAATGGAGTGGCTGCATGAATGTATATAAATATATGTGCCTGTGTGTGTAGATGGGTGTAAGAGCTCCATTTGCGTGCATATGACTCCCTATTTTTGGCACTGTGTGGCTCTACTAGACAGCAGCTATATGGAATGTAGGATTCTGGGAATAATTTACAGCTCCAAACTACCTCAAATGGGAGTTATCTCTGTTGATGGCCTAACACTGACCTTGCCTTCATCTGTGAAGAAAGAACTATCATCCACACGTAACTTGGAGAAAACAGGCCACAACTTTATTAGCCAATGACAGCACAGCTAATATGGCCAGGCATTGGGTTGGATCCCAACATCAATAAACTCAACGGTTACTTGATGTAACCCGTCTCTGTCAGAGACTCCCAAGGTAGGGAGACTTCTGGGCACCATGCGGATGTAAGCCACTACATGATGCCATTGTCCGCCTCTTGGAGTTGGTGGGCAAAGAACAACCCTTGCCTCAACAGCCACCAGTTCAGTTCCACCCAGGTTTGCAGGACCTCCGCCTGCTCCCTGCCAACCACAGGATCCATCCCAATGCCCTCAAAACATCTGCTAACAACTTGTGATAATATGTAAACAAACAAACAAACAAAAAACATTACAGCATGGGAGGCTGGGCCAGCTATCTTCAATGAGGCTCTGGCATCTGGCCCCAGCTCACACTTAAGATCTTGAGCCAATGGATTGCATTGAAGACCACACCACACCACATCCACTGGTTGATGTCCTTCCACCCAGCCGCTGCCTGGCAAATCACCAGCCTTCCAGACCATCTGGGGAATTAGCTTTCTCTTTCGGCGGCACCCCATGTGGTGGCCACCATTTCCGGATCGCTTCTTCCTTGGCACTGCACCAGCATTAACGTGGGACCCTTGTAAGTCAGGGTCCCATCCTTGTTGATATATATCCTCAAGTTGGAAATGACTTACAGTGACCCTAAAAGTGAGATAGATAAGGCATGATTATATTGTTTCCATATCCCTAGTGGTTTTCCACAGCTGTGGGGGGACTTTAACCCAGGCCTCTTGAGTAGAGATGGGCACAGAATGAACATTTTTTCGTTTCCGTTACCGTTTGTCATTTCCATTACATAACGAAACGACAAACGAAAATTCTGATGAAAATGAAATGAAACGAACAGAACCACGAAAATTGTGGTCGTTACATTTCGTTTCCGTTAATGGTGACGTGCAATAAAATGAGCTGTTATAAATGTTAAAAAACGCCCTGGATATCCGTAAAAAAGCAGCAATAATTATTTATATTGTCTGATAATACCTACCAGGGGGGTTGGGGTCCCTAAAACATTTGTTTTTGTCTTCTCCCATCGTGATGTATTTTTCTTTTACCTTTAAAATGGATGTCGCCACCAGCCACAAAATGGAGGCAAACCATGTGATGGGATCATGTTCAACCAATAGCATGCCCAGGTTGCAGACTGGGCAGACAGGTATGGCAGCCACAGAGGACATAAAAAGCTCTGGCAGCCCCCGTCCTCCTTGCAGTCTCTGGTGGGAGTTAGGGTGGGATTGCTGTCTCTGCGACTCTAGCTTCAGTCCTGCAGCCTCCCTGTGTGCGTGCGTTCTGCGTACCTCTCGGTGACTACCCTCCCTTGCCCCGCAGTGCAGTCACTCTGCGGCTGCCTTGCACCCTGGGCAACGCCTGCCGCTGCCTTTGCAGCCTCCCTGCATACCTAGTCTATACTGTGTCTCTGCCAGCATCCATTTTTTAGTGTTTTCCCTCTGGTCTTGGGCGTTGGGGGATGCCTGTGCACGGAAATGCTTTAAAAATCGCGCAAAAAGCGGGTAGAAACGACAAACGAAAAAACAAAAAATGGTAACGAAATTTTTCAAAAAATTCACGACAAACGGAAACGAACCGAAACAGACCTCTCAACAACAAATGAAAAGCCGAAACACCATTTTTCTGTTTCGTGCCCATCTCTATTCTTGAGTACTAATCCATTAATTCTATCGACTACATCACACTCAGTTTCCCATCCTTAGTTATAAAAAGTGTTCCTCTTATCTTTATAACTTACACAAGTCACACTGTTGGCAGATATCACACTCCAACTCTTCAAACAAAGAAGCCCTTCCTTTTGTTTCAGAGAGGGTTGCCATGTTAGTCTTTTCAAGAATTTCAGGCAAAAAGTAAAGAAAAACAAAACAAAACAAAACAAAAGACACAAACATGTGGCACCTTAAAGACTAACTTTCATATTTTAATATAACCTTTTGTGCACTACACATCTACTTCTTCAGACATATAGCAGCAGACCTTTGTGTGAGGAGCTGAGCACATTATCTAATCAACAGCTAGCTAGGCTGTAGTTTGAAAACCACAGATCTGACCTACCCTAAGAACCGAGCTTGACACAACCATCTACAATGAACTTTGGGGACTCTTTTTTAACCATTTGGAAGTGGACTTTGATTCATGAAATCTAGAAACAGTTTGATTTGTTTAATGGTCAAGTAAAGATATTACCTACTCCTGCATTTGTATTATGTAAAGACAACATGGTTTGCTTCTATTTATTCTCACCATGTGACTGAGTCTGGATTGAACCTGTAATTTAATTTTGACTACTATTAATTATGAATGATTTTCAGAAAGCCTATTCTGAAAGGGTACAGTACCACTGGTGTGCATGCTGGTGGTGGATTTTTCAGCATGATTGGTTTAGTCAGAAAGCCATTTTTATATTCCCTGGAAATTTCTGAAGAGTCCCACTAACCAATCTATTGCATCTATTTTGGTAACTGAAATATCACTAAGTTCAGCACGGATCTTCTTGATATTATGTGAATGCTTTTTTAAAATAGGCATTCAAAAATCTCTCATATAAAGTGAGATTAGCCTATAAAATGTTAACATCCTAGTTATTAATCTTTAAGTACTTCCTATTTAGCTATCTCAACATTTCTCATTTGGGATAGCTGAGACACATTCTTCCTTGCACAGTTATAGATTCATATGACACAGCAGCAGGTTTTCACATTTCTCATTAAAATATACTAACAGTGCTGGCCAAAGAAGAATTACCAGTCACAGTTCTGTCTGGAATAGTAATGTATGAAACCAAGCAGCAAACAAACATCATTTTTAAGACAGAGACGGAGGAAAAAAGTTGACTCAGAATGCCTAGGCCTTATTACAATATTGTAAAAGTATCACAAATGTAGAAAATGCTCATTAGTCTGCCTGTAGAAATTTGATTTCTGCCACCATTGGTATGACGTAGACTGCAAAATCTAACATGGGATTTAGTGTCCTTTTTCTGAAACTGCTTTTTGCTGAAAGTGGGCCACTTTTTTGTCAGTTACTTTGAGACAAATTACTAACTAAGACAATATTATTTTCTTTATCAGTACTTACTGAGTGTCTACTATTATAGCAGTCACAGTCAATCAAAATTATAAAAACATTGACTGCTATTGATCTTCTTGTTGTTGTTGTTGTTGTTGTACAAAAATAAGCATGATGGGACATGGTGTGAGTTGTTAAGCTGAATATTAATAGCACATTTCGGCCTTGTATTAGACCTTATCTAAGGTTTGTAGAAAATAGTCATAACAAGCTAGCAGCATGGGGCATGGTTAGCTATCATTGGTCAGTTATGTCACGAGATATCCGGAATCTTCGAGCAAGAAGACAAGAGGACAGAGAGAAGCAATGATTATGCTTAGGATAACTTTGAGAAATGGATCTCATCTCAGTTAGGTAGAGTAGGAAAAGTTACTTTAGGAGAAACCTTGAATGTAATCAGTTAGTCAGGATGACTTAGATTTGTTATTTTAGGGAAATAAAACTATGATTGAGGTCTGATAAGATCTGTTAAGGTTTTGATACTTTTTGATACTTTTTTGGATTCTTACTTTTGCATCTTAGAGCAGAAAATAGAATGCAACTTTTGAAAAGTTAATGTGGCCTCTTGTTTTGAAAAGAACCCAAAAGTAAATCAGAGTATTTTTGGCTCAGAGAAAACAAATTCTCTTTTCTTTTGAACTTGGCCAGTGAAGTCCCTTTTGATTTACTGTGCTATTATTATTATTATTATTATTATTATTATTATTATTATTATTATTATTATTATTATTATTATTAGTAGTAGTAGTAGTAGTAGTAGTAGTAGTAGTAGTAGTAGTAGTAGTAGCAGTTCAAATTTGGAATTTTTCTTTACCATGTTTTTTCGAGCCGAAAAGACTGCTGACAAGTGCAATGCTCGACACAGTGCAAAGAAAGTAGTAGTAGTTGTTCAGTCATTCAGTCATGTCTGACTCTTCATGGCCCCATGGACCAGAGCATGCCAGGCCCTCCTGTCTTCGACAGCCTCCCAGAGTTTGGTCAAATCCATGTTGGTTGCATTGATGGCACCGTCCAGCCATCTCATTCTCTGCCATCCCCTTTTCCTTTTGCCTTCACTCTTTCCCAAAATGAGGGACTTTTCCAAGAACTCCTCTCTCCTCATGAGGTGGCCAAAGTACTTGAGCCTCAGCTTCATAATCTATCCTTCCGATGAACATTTAGGGTTGATTTCTTTCAGAGGTTTGATCTCCTTGCAGTCCAGGGGACTCTCAAGACTCTCCTCCAGCACCACATCTCAAAAGCATCGATTCTGTGACAATCAGCCTTCTTTATAGTCCAGCTCTCACTTCCACACATAACTATTAGAAAAGCCATAGCTTTGACTATCTGGACCTTTGTTGGCAAAGTGATGTCTTGGCTCTTTAAGATGCTGCCTAGGTTTGTCATTCCCCAAGACACAATTAATTTCAATACATTTAATGAAATTACATTTCATTTCATTGCTGCAGTTATGATCTGCAGTGATCAAGGAGCCCAAGAAAATAAACTCTGTCATTGCCTTCATTTCTTCCCCTTCTACTTGCCAGGAGGTGATAGGACTGGTGGCCATGATCTTAGTTTTTTTTTTATACTGGATCCCAACCTAGGAGATGACCAAAACAGAGCTGGATAAACACCCTTGTCAATGACGTGAAGTTGACCTTGACCAAGCCCCTGACCGTGCAAAGTGGAGGACAAACACCAGAATAGTGGAACCCACCATCAAGTGGGACGGACGGTGAGAAAAAAAGGAAAAGAAGTAAAACTGCAAATGTGATCCTATGGATCATCAATTCCAGCCCCTGTTAAGGAGATGATCCAACCTCTGGATTCTCAGATAGATAACTAAGCCAGATTTTATTATTTTATATATTTCATGCATATGGTTAGGTGTGTATGTGTGTGTGTGTGTGAGCGCACATGAGTGCGTGCCTGCATGTGCATGTATACCAAACCACTTAGAAAACTAGCACACTTTGATGAAAATATTTTTCTTTTTGCCAATCTAGGTGTAGCACCCTTGGACTGAAGGAGGTTTGAATTTGGCATAAATCACCTCCACCCTTGATTTGCTCTTATTAAACCCCCTTTTTTGAGCTCTTATGCTGACAGATCTGTCAGCTGAAAAAAATGGGTTCTGCTAGCATGATGGCAGTTCTACCAATATAAGTGGACTTCTGTCCACTTATAGAAGTTTCTGTCTATTCCTAACCCTGTATAGACAGCACATCTTTTGAGCCAGAATTGGATGGAGGAATGCAAAATGTTAACACCTTCTTAAGTATATGGTTTGATGAACATCCTCCCAATCTGATGCTGCAGACCATTTAGAGAAGGCTGTTAGGCACTTTCCGATGCTGCTCCTTTATCTAATGCTGTGATATCCAGAACTAAGATGGATGACTTTAGAACATTAGAGATTTTATCACCACTATCTTGAGGAAAAATGATTGACATAAGTAGCTTTCTCAGTTTATAAATTGTCATATGGGGTGTAAAAAAACTGCACTTGAGTAGCTTCTCTAAGCTGTTGAAGTGATAAAGGCAGAGGTGTCTCACATTTCAAAGTCTGGTTATCCTTAATCTGCAATCTGGGACAGAAGAAACTCTCACAATTAGAGGTGGGCACAAAACAGAAAACCAATGGTTCGGGTTCTTCTGTTTCAGACCCACCCTTGATTTGGTTCCGTTTGGGTTTTTTACGAATGTTAAAAAAAAATCATATGAACCTGAACCAAGCCAAACTGGTTTGAGTACGATGACATACCTTACGAGGCAGTGGTGGTGGTGGTGGTGGCAGTGGTGGTGATCCTGGGGGCGGCAGTGGTGCCAGGGGCTTTTTGAGGCAGTGGCTTCCCTGTGCTTCCATCTTATTTTTTTCTTATTTTTATTTAGTTTTCGAGTGCTAGCCACATGGCCCCAGGGGCCTGGTCTGTGCTGGGTATATTTTTATTTTTTTATTTTATTTTAAAGTGCTGACCGGGCAGGCCGTGGGGCCGGGTCGGTGGTGGGTTTGTTTTTTTATTATTATTTTAAAGCACCAACCGTGCGGCCTCTGGGGAGGGTAGGCACTGGGTTAATTTTTTTATTTTTTATTTTTGTTTGTTTTAAAGTGCCAACCGCACAGCCCCTGGGTGCAGGTCAGCCTGGGTTTATTTATTTATTTTTAATTTTAAGGTGCCAACCACGCAGCTCCTGGGTCTAGGTCAGCACTTTTTTATATATATATTTAATTTTGTTTTTAAAAGTCCCTACCCGGGGCTTTTTGAGGCGCTGGCTTGTGGTCAGTGCCTCTACAGGGCTAGCTTCCTGCCACTTCCAGGACGAGGAGGACTGTGGCGACTCCGGCGAGGACAAGGTAGGAGGGGGTAACTAAACATGAAGCGAACGAAACAGAAAAGTCCATTTCATTTCGTTTCATTTTTCTTTGATGGGTTCGTTCATTATTCATTTTGTTAGCTAACGAAATGAATAACAAATAACGAAAAGAAGTAAAAGTTCATTTTGTGCCCATCTCTACTCACAACGTTTATGTTTAGTGAATTCACCAGCAAGAGTTAAAAATGAAGGAAGCATTTGTAGCTCTCTGTATGTTTTTATGCTGCTGGTACAAAAGAGCCTCGCTCTGGGAAAACACTTAAGATTAAAAAGACAGTTCAGTTGTTGGCTTAGTAGGCCTTTATGCAGCAATATGCAAACAGACCCACTGGTAAGCCCTGTTGTAGCTGGATATGGGCCAACTATAATTTTCTTTCCAGTTAATAACAGTTTTGAAAGGTACAGTCTTGAAAAGGTGCATTAAAATTCCACATTGCAATGAGGGACTGTCAAAAAAGCAAACCCTGAAATGGATTAATTGGCTCAGCACCAATTTGCAAGAATAGAATCAAAAGTGATAATTACAATTGGATTCCTGATAATATATTAACCCCCTCCCCTGAAGGAGTCAAGCGTTTTTCAACAAGACATGCACTTAACACTGTACTGTATTTGGTAACTTATGAATTTGTCCTTCTCCCACTTTCCTGCCATTCTCGCAATTAGCTTCCTGTTAAACTTGGAAAGGATTTGTTGTGCAGATAGAAATGCAGTTCATAATCATGCATATTTCATGGAACAAAGGTTGATTGCTCGAATTGTTTAAGAAAAAAGAGGATATAAAACATCTGCTATTTGTTTTAATTAATCTGTATTTAAAAGAAAATATTTCATGCATTCTGCTGTCAAATCTGTTTTCCTTCTGGGCCTTGCATTGAATGTTTGGAGCATATTTGCTGTCCCTGCCTATCAAGCACAGTGTTCTTCCTCTACAGAAATGGGGTTTACCAGAATGTAAAACATGAGTAAACAATGTTTGTACATATTTTGCCTTTTCGAAACAAGGGAAGTACAGAAAATAATTTTAACAGGATGTTGGTATGTTTACCTCCCACTTCACACTAAAAGCAGCCACAGAACAGTTTAAAATGAAAAGGAGGATAATAGTGCTGGAAGAGCATTTGAAGATCATTCTCCATTCTAGTCACAAGACAAAAGACAGAGTGAGATGAATGCAATGTGATTTAAAAGGAAGAAAGTGTGTTTCACTTTTTATCGGTGCTTTCAAGCACCTCCTATGCACTTGCATTTAAGCTTTATCTGTGTAAAGGCAAGTAAGGAGCTAACATTTTGTCTCAAGTCCATGCACAGAGCCAGAGTCTAGGTACAAAACCAACTTGGCATGCATAGCAGGCCATTTATGTTTCCTCTCTTGGCACAGCCAATGGCATGGCAAATTGTCTTTGAAACTCGGAACAGGTTGGAAAGGATTCTGAAATGTGGCAGAGCAAACCAGAGAACTGGTGTGTGCGTGTGTGTGCGTGCGTGCATGCGCATGCTCATGTGTTTGTGTGTGAGAGGGAGAATGAGAATGAGAGAAAGAGAGAGAATGGGACCATTGTGAGAGGATGGTGTAAGGCAGCCAAGTTGCCGTTGGATGAGTCATGTTAAGTTGGAAGAAGTGCTGTAAAATGAGTGGAGGAAAGCATTTCCTGAAACAACAGGAGGAATGTGACACTATTTCTTCTCCTACCTCCCAAATAGTGCTTTTTAGGGGAGTTCACCAAATGGATGATTTGTTTCAGAGTCCACTTCAACTATGTGGAAAACCACATGATTCAGCTTGGATAAATCCAGAAATTGAACTCGGCCCATTCAGTTTGGCTCCAAATTGCAAAGCCACTTTTGACTTCAGGCCTTCCACAGTTTGCAACCAGGATGATGGAAGGTCTGTCTCTCTGATAGCCTAGTCAGTCCTTGGCATCATGTTTGGGAAAGGAGACATGGCTGATCATTATGGAAGAAAAGTCTTCTTCACTAGTTTCTCTTTGTTTTGGAATGTCTTTCCCAGAGATCTTCATGTGTCAGAAACTTGAGCTTCATTTTCAATCCAGGACAAGAGCATTATATTTTCTCATATCTTTTAAACCTTCCTGGGCTTTAAACTGCTTCTTTTTTACTCACAGTTTCTGTGTGCTGCTTTATATTTTTCTTTTGGGAGGTTTTGCTACTTATTATCAACATTCTATTTTTTCTTATAAATTGTTCTTAGAAGTTAGTTACAGGCACCTGCAAATAATAACAGTAGTAATTCCATTTTATTAGCAATCCATCTAAATGAATAAAAAGTAAATAAAAGAAAACAAATGCCCTTCCTTTATATAATGTATGCGACTAGTCTAGGTGGCACTTTTTTCCAAGAAAGCATAAAGAAAACTTCTCCTGTTTTAATTGCCAATGTTGCTTCTGCATTACATTGGAGGGACACGGTTTCTGCTTCTGTCTGATTTTAGTTGTTGGGTCGTTATTAGACATGGGCACGACTTGGCAAAATTCTCGTTTCCGTTTCCGTTCCTCGTTTCCGTTACGCAATGGAAACGGTAACGACAATTACTCCGACAGAACTCGAACTCGAACAGAAAAAAGAAAAATTGGGTCTGATTTGTCGTTGTCATTCCTGGCATCGCAGCGGCACAGAAAAAAAGTTTTAAAAATAAAAAAACCCTGATTCCCGGCCAAAAAAGCAGGCAAATATATGCCTGCCTGAGTGAGGGCACCTACCAGAGGGGTGGTTTCTGGGGGGGGGGGAGTCCCCAGCCTCCCCCCCTCTCCTGTCCTGGGCTGCTCTGGTGGGGGGCATCCTCGTCGTCTCGCCAACTCGCCATACCATGCAGTGCGGGCGGGGGATCCAAAATGGGGCGACCGCAATATTTATTTTGAAATCGTGGTCCAAAAACACACCAAAGCACCACAGAAACATGCGAAAATAGCTATTTTAAAACTGCCTGAATTTTTACAGTAGCAGCAGTGGGTTTTTCTTGCAACAAAACGTCTCCATTGATGTTATTTAATTTTATTTTTATTTTTATTTTTTTACACCTGCACAATGATGGGCTGGCCATGGGAGTGGACCATGCAATTTTTTTGGAGCCATTCCACCAATTGCATGGCCACTTGGCCAGGTTTTGACCAAGACTTCTGGGATGTGCCAGTCGGGCATAAAAAGCCCACTAACCCTAGCCCAAACCTGAACCCTAACCCTAACCCTAACCCATACGCCAGTACACTGTCCTTCTTAGTGGGTCAGAGAGGCACCCAGAGGTGCACCCCACTAACTCACCCTAACCTTACCCGTAACCCTAAGCCTAGCCCTTGCGCTAACCCTAACCCTAAGCCAGATCTGTGTACTCACATTGCACTACAGCGCAAGTACACTTCCCTTCTTAGTGAGCCAGAGGGCGCCCATAGGGGTCCTCTCTCACTTTGTTCCTCCCCATCCCCAGCCCAAGTGCATCGTATGCCAGTGAGTCACAGTAGAGGCACCCGAAAGAGAGGTGCCTCTGCCTGCCACTGCAACTTGGTATGCATATCCAATTGGCTATGCGTACCCTTTTGGAGCGGGCCAGAGGAGGCACCCACCCCAGAGAGGTACCTCCAGGAGCCCGCTTTCCCTTCATAGCAAGCCAGAGGAGGCACCCACCACAGAGAGGTGCCTCCAGGAGCCCGCTTTCCCTTCATAGCAGGCCAGAGGAGGCACCCACCCCAGAGAGGTGCCTCCAGGAGCCCGCTTTCCCTTCATAGCGGGCCAGAGGAAGCACCCACCCCAGAGAGGTGCCTCCAGGAGCCCACTACCCCCCCAAACCAGTACTAACGACAGACGAAAAAATGACAAACGAAACGACAAATTTTTGAAAAAATTTCGCAACAAACGGAAATGAGCCGAAACGGGCCGGCTCCGACACACGACAACTTGAAACGTCATTTTTCCTGGTCGTGCCCATCTCTAGTCGTTATTCATAACAAAAGACAGCATGTGTTCCAGTTTCATGAAAGATGAAAATACAGCTGGAGGGCTGTGTAGCATGGAAGCACTGAAGATGCATAGACAACAACACTTGTTCTATAAAAACTGGATCCTTGTTCCAAGGCAAAAGGAACAGGGAGTCAAGAATCAGGGAACACGTGGGGGTGAGGAGAGAAAAACCTAATTATTATGGAACTCAAGGAAGAAATGAGCCTGCTGAGACCACTTCCTAGAGCTCTTTCCCTTCAGCCTCTAGCCATGATGTAACACAGAGCAAGCTGGTCAACAAGAACTAAAACTCTTGGTGTCAGTGCTCGAAATGTCAAAGGAACAACAGTTCTTGGAGATGCAGCTGCAGCAGCCCATATTCTGTTTCTAACATCTCTTATTCCTTCCCTAGATTGTTTACAAGAGCAGCGTGACACATTCTTCTTTGCATGGCCCAGAGGAAGAAATATGCTCAGATCAGGCAACAGGTTCCCTGAAAGCTTCCTCTTCCCTAAGATAAAAGGCAGAAGAGACAGGCAGCTGGGAGTACTCAGTTTAGTGCCATGGAAAAAAGTGAGAGGGGAAACAAAAGCAAGTTGTTTTCCTGAATCCAGTCACCAGCAGAATGGCAGAATTCATATCCAAAGACTTTTTGTCAATGGTAATGAATTGGGAGGTTCAGCTGCCAGTGATTGGCTAAACATGCCATCTGTAATAAAGGACATCATGAAAACTAGGACAATATAAGGGGAGATTGATATACTGGTCATATAGTTGCTGTGAGTTTTCCGGGCTGTTTGGCCGTGTTCTGGAAGTTTTTCTTCCTGGTCACTTTGGGAAATGGCCTACTTCACCTGGGATTTTCTCTTCAGGTGTCCCAGTGTTACTCAGTTCCTAAACTTGAATCAAGTTTTACTACATACAACTGGCCATGCCCATCAGAAAACAAATACAGTGCCCCCTTGTATAACAAACAGTTTGTATAACATAAAATCTGTACAATATAAAAAATTCCGGAGATAGGGGAATTTTGCTTAACGTAATCACCTATGGGGCAAATCTGTACAACATAAAACTGGGATTACTCCATTTTCAATGCATTCCTATGGGAAATTTGTATAAAGGAAAATTTGCTTAACCTAATTTCATTTGGAATGAATTAATTCCTTTATACAAGGTACCACTGTACATACCAGGCATTCTTATACATTTGTCACAATTACATGGAAATTGACATACAGGAGAGACTCAGGGTCTGATCAGATGGCTTCAGAAGAACAAATCCAGATCACACTGGAAATGTTAGTTTTAACCTGAGTGGTTTTCCATCCAACAACTCTTCTGTCTTCTAGAGTATCACTCCAGCCTGGTTCCCAAAAGTAGAAGCCCTACCTCTAATTGGGCATGGATCAGGGTCGGGATGGGGTGCAATTATCTGCATATCACATGGTTACCGGAGATACTGTAGATCAGACCAGGCTGCTCTTGATGGAATCCAGGTGTTCACACCCTGAGCTTATGCCCATAAAAATGCCACTAGATACTGTCCCAAATGTTTAATCAAGAATAGCTGTGAGCCGTGTTCCTGAACTTCCAAACTCTACTCAGCTAATTTGCAGTCAGTGGGGTTATGGAGCCAGAACTCCCAGGGTTGAAGCTCTGGGGCTTTCTGAATATTGGGGGCCTTGATGTTTACAGCCCTCTAAACTCAGTTGCAAACCTTATGGTAATAGGAAAATAAATGGATTTCTCTTGGAACAGCATGCTATTGCAAACCCTTTCCATTGCAATGCAAATATTTCTGGGTGTGGCCTTGAATTGCTCATTTAATTGATTTTTCTTTACAAAACAACATCTGCTTATTTGTTGATACAGACCAATCTAGCTACCAACATTTTTAACTGTCCTTATAAGGTTTTGCCTTGGGAATGGTCACAGTAACCTCATGATATTCTAGATTTAGCACCACGCCCCTGTTTGCCTCTGTCAGAATTCAGGTTGGCAGATCCATTCACATTGTTGGGATTCACATTTTGGGATATTACTGCAATGGGCATTTAAAACATTTGCCAATGTACTCACAAGCCTTTTCCTGCTGACTTCTTTGGGGTTCCTTGGCCATGAGTGAAAACTAGTCTTTGTTTATCTGTTTATTTGTGTCCGACTCTCAGTCACTTTGCAGATAAATACTTCCAATGTCTTTATTTCTCTTAGAGCTTCTATGTCAAAGTCACATAGAGATCTCTTTTCTCAAGGACCCACCTCAGCTGTTGAGGGCCCATTTGAGGGGTCCATTTGGCTTTGTTACAACAGCATCATAACTGCTCCCCAGCTACCAAGATAATCTCTTTGCTCTTCCCCAGTAGAGTAGTCCCTCGCCACATTGCGGTTCATGTACTGTGGTCCCAGTATATCACAAATTTCTGATGCACCCCTCCTCTCCCCCACCTCACCAAGCTGAACTCATGGGGCTCCTGCCCACTGGTGCCAAAGACAGAGCACTTGTGAGGTGCTGCTTTCACCTTCGTCTAAGGTGGAGTACTTTGAAAGCCTTAGCCCCAAAACACGGGGAAATCCTCCAAAGGGTTAAAACGATTGTGTCTACATGCATAGAGAGTCCGCTAAGAGTGTTGGCTCTCTTTTCCCTCCCTCCTGAGGCTCTTATCAGGAGGTCTCATTCCTGGGTGAGCTTCTGTCCTGCCGGTGACTCCTTTCAGCAGGCAAGCCAGCAAGCAAGTAAGCAAATGGGGGAAAGTTTTGGTGCTTCCCCCACTTGCTTGCTTGCTCACTGGCTTGCCTGCTGGAGGACTGACTTTAGGAGGAGAAATGGCCATAGCCTGCCACCCATGTGCCTTCCCCTCACCCGGGGCAGTGGTGGCAGCGGCAGCAGCGGCTTTTCTTTCATTTTCCCTAATTCCCTTGCCTTTCCTGCTTTTGCCTGAGCCACCTAAGGGAAGGGGGTTCCCTTGTCTGCTTGCCAGCCTGCCTTTCGTTTAGCTGAGGCAGCGGCTTCTGCTCCATTTCCCCACTTTCTTTCACCAGCTTCCTGCTCTTGCTAAGGGAAAGGGATCTGTTCCCAGCCACGCCACTCTTTGCCCATCCACCCGGTCACCAGCTTTCTGTCATGGTTCCCTTTCCCTTAACTGGATGAGGCAAAAGCAGGAAGCTGGTGAGGGAAGGAAGGAAAATGGAGCAGAATCCACTGCTGCCACCGCCTCCTCAGCTAAGGGAAAGGCAGGCAGGCAGGCAGGCAGGCGAGCAGGCAAAGGCACTATTTTTCCTTCCAGCTGAGGTCAAACCAGGAAAGCCAAGGGAAGGAGGCAAAACAGATGAAAGCCACCACCACTGCCTCTGGACCCACCCACGGCTGCAGTGAAGGCCTCTGGACCCAACACAATATGTGAACGGTGTCACCATAACAGCATCCACATATTGTGAATTTTCATTTACCATGGGTGGTTAAGGAACCTAACCCCCACGGTTGATGAGGGACTACTCTAGCTTTGTTCATAGAATCATAGAATCATAGAGTTGGAAGAGACCTCAAGGGCCATCTAGTCCAACCCCCTGCCATGCAGGAACCCCATCACAATATTTCTGACAGATGGCCATCCAGCCTCTGCTTAAAAACCTCCAAAGAAGGAGACTCCACCACCCTCCATGGCAGCATATTCCACTGCCGAACAGCTCTAACTGTCATGAAGTTCTTCCTAATGTTCAAATGGAATCTCTTTTCCTGTAGTTTGAAACCATTGCCCCGAGTCCTAGTCTCTGAACCCATGGAAAACAAACCTGCTCCCTCTTCAATATCACATCCTTTCAAATATTTAAACATAGCTATCATATCCCCCCCCTCAGCCTTCTTTTTGAAAGGCTAAACATTCCCAGTTCCCTAAGCCGTTCCTCATAAGACATTTCCTCCAGACCCTCAACCATCTTGGTCGCCCTCCTCTGCACCCACTCGAGGTTGTCAACATCCTTTTTAAATTGAGGCACACAGAACTGGAGACAGTACTCCAGGTGGGGTCTGACAAGAGCAGAATAGAGTGATACTATCACATCCCTTGATCTAGACACTATGGTTCTGTTTATGCAACCAAGAATTGTATTGGCTTTCCTGGCTGCCGCATCACACTGCTGACTCATGTTCAATTTGTGGTCCACTAAGACTCCCAAATCCCTTTCATAGGTACTATTCTCCAGCCATGTATCCCCCATCCTATATCTGTGCAATTCATTTTTTTTTACCTAGATGTAGCACCCTACATTTCCCTCTGTTGAAATCCATTCCCTTGGCTTTGGCCCAGCACTCTAATCTGTCAAGGTCTTTTTGAATTTTCATCCTATCCTCTAAGGAATTAGCAACCCCTCCCAATTTGGTATCATCTGCAAATTTAATTAGCCTACTCTCTATTCCTTCCTCCAAGTCATTAATAAAGATATTGAACAGTACTGGACCCAGAACAGAACCCTGGGGCACCCCACTGGTTACAGCTCTCCAAGCTGATGAGAGGCCATTTATGATCACCCTTTGGGTGCGATCAGTCAACCAATTACAAATCCACCTAACAGTAGCACTATCAATCCCACTTTCTACTAACTTCTTGGCAAGAATATCATGGGGAACCTTATCAAAGGCCTTACTAAAGTCCAGATAAACAATATCCACAGCATTCCCCTCATCCTCCAGGCCTGTAATTATATCAAAGAAAGAGATCAAATGAGTCTAGCATGACTTGTTTTTAAGAAACCCGTGTTGACTTCTTGTAATGACAGCACTGTTTGTTAAATAATTGCAGACTGACTGTTTAATAATCCACTCTAGGATCTTTCCAGGAATTGAAGTGAAGCTGACTGGGCGGTAATTATTAGGGTCCTAGACTTCAGGTCTCACTTATTGATACTATGTGTGTTGTATTTATGAGCTGATACAGTAGCTTGCCAGGTCTTTTTCCAGGCCGGTGCCATGTTGGCCAGCATGAGTAGAACCTATGCTGTTCACCTCTCCACTGTAATTAGTTATGATTAGACTTTGGTGAGGACGGGGAAGCCAATATACCATATGTAGGATATTTGCATAGTTACTGAACATCAACCAAAGAGATCATGCAGCTCCAAAATAGGTGGACCTATCACATACAAGTGTCAATGAGCATTGAAGCAGTATTAAATCATTTGACTTTAATGACATTTCTCTAGTTATGTTGGAGTAAACAAGTTGTTTCACATCCTATCATTTCAGTCTCAATGTAGTATAAATGTCCTTATGTACATATATAACAAGTACTGTCATGGTTGATTTCTCTCAGATCTAGTGTCTAATTGCACATATCTATCATACAGTGGCATCTCTTTTGGCATTAAAAGCACTGCTGTGTATTTTGAACTCAAGAAGGAATGGAAAATAAGTTGAGGACCTAACAACAGAGAGCCTTAAATCCAGATGACTGAAAATCCAGCTTCGGCTTCAAATTTAGTATAGCATTGTCAGACAAATATATTAGTGTAATAATAAGTAGTTCCTACAGCTGCCCTTTAACATACAGGCACTTGTAAAATAATAAATACCCATGAAGTGTCATCTGCTGCTTAAATAATTAATTGCTTAATAACAGTTTTCAGGGATTTTGATTACCTTTGAGGCTGATGGAAGAATTAGATGACCCTGCTATTTTATTTTACTGTAGACTATTTTTCTTACATGATTGGATTGGAATCTGAAATGGTGAAAAATGAAAAAGATTTATCAGGTCATTTAGTTTAGGAAGGCTAGAAACATTTATTTGAGCTAAATATATAATGGGAAAATCCATTCTCAACTGGCATTTTAACACTAAAAATCACCTGTCATTATTATTATAACTGACTATGATCAAAAACTATATAGCCATGTATCTTTTGTAATTAATCTAGTAAGTGGACAAATTTGTTTGACATGGAAAGCTACATTAATTATTCTAATAAGCAAACTTTTTCTGTGGTATTTTCAGTCCTGGGAGGTATGACTCCAAGGACATGTGGAGCTGAAATGCAAGTTATGTCAGTTTGATAGGGTGCTGAAATAGTATATGAACAGAAGTATCATACTGGAGGCAGAATCAAATGCAAGCTAGGTTTGGTATGAGGGGTCAATCTGGAACGTGCATGGAGGCAGAAAGACAGGCAAAAGAGTAGATCAGAGGTAGAGAAGATGGCAGATTAGGGAGAAAGAGGAAAGTAGGGAGACAAAAATATCCAGCAGAAGACTAGAAAACCAGAGAAGAAAGAAAAAAGGATCATGTGTGAATGCTAACCAAGCAATCACCCAGAATTAATTCAGGAACTTTCATGTAATTCAGTCGAGAAGAATCAGTGCCTGCTTCTACTAAGCCAACAGACTGCTGGTGTCCATGGGTTCTTTCCTCTAGTCTACAGAGTGGAAAATAACTATATACAATTACCATCTCTCGTCTTCTCTGAAACTGCAGTTTGCATCTTACCAAAATCAGTCTACAAGCATAATTGCCACTATACATAGCCATATTTTTGGAGTTTTTGGTTTGTTCACCTAAGTATAGCACCATCTAACCAGTGTTCCACCACACACCTAACCAGTGTGGTATAGTAGACTGGATGACCGACTAGGATTCTGAAGAACTGGTTTTGGACCCTGATTTAGCCATATAAACTGTAAAGTTATCCAAGTATTAAAGATGTTCAAGGAGTAGCTTATCATTGCCATGCCTTTTACTGAGTTTCCACAGCTGAACAATAATTTGAACTCATGCCTCCTAATTCTAACACTCTCTCCTCTTGAGCATATTGGCTCTCTACTCCAAATTTTGTTTCTCTCACTGTATCAGATATATACTCTTTACTATCTTCATTTGTTCTCTTATTGTATAGTTACTGTTTGTTTAGGTGTCACTTTTAACTTGCTGCCACCTGCTCTAAAGAGTTTTGTGTCTAAAGCAGAAAAAATGTATGAATTACTTGGCAGACAGTGGGATAGAGCTAAGCAATTTCTTCTTCAATCTTCAGTTCCTACATGTCCTCTAATATATCAGCATCATGCTAGTTCCAATTAAAATGAGTAAGATCTCTTCTTTTGCAAGCAATTGTTTAATACAACTGAGGGACCCTAGAAGATTATGATGAGTATGAGTGAAAAACTCAGCAGTTTTACTGCATATAGCATTTACAGACGACCCTCAGTTCTCTAAAAAAGAGGTTTGGAGCCATGCAGCCATTAAAACAAAAGCACAACTAGACCATGGGTGATACCTTCATAGGCTGCTAGAAGAAGAAAAACGCTGCTGAGCTTTCGAGAGCAAGCTCTCTTTTTCAAAGAAGGTAGAGAAGTCCAAACATGGCAAGGGGTGTAATTTGCCAGGAGAAAGTTCTTAAAAAGTTCACTTGGCAAGATGGATGCCAGGCTTCTTCTTGGAAGGCACAGGGCAGCATGATCTGATGAGGTTGGACTTTACAGGCCAGTTCAAACAAAGAGCAGCGTGGTATGGACAGTGGCACCTTCCTCAATTCTGTACAAGGAGTTTCTCTGTGTGAAATAGTTGTAAATGTTTGTCTTCCTGATGCTACCAACTGTGTCTGAATAGTGGACTGACCACAGCAGGACCAATGATGTTAGAGCTATAAAAACAATCAAAGCAATGCTTTAAAATTGACAGCCCAGATCTCTTGACATTTCTTTCACACATCCCAGCTGTAACCCTAGATGCTCCTTTGTAGGAGATCAGCTGTAGAGGGTTCTTGACACTGGTATGTAGAGTGAATTTGGGGTCATTTAAATGTTACCTTGTCCACACTGGAATAATTTATATCGGGGGGGGGGCTCTTGACCTGTTTATGGAAGCAAATTGTGGGGATGGAATGTCAGCTGCAAGTTGTATGTGTGTGTGTTTGTGTGAATTTTTTGGGAAAGGCCTCTACACTTGGCTCCCAACCAAGAGGTTATTGGTCTGTTTCATAAATGCAGGGCAATTAACATCTGAAGTTATTATATTACATTCCACTGGAAATGTAATGCTTTAGTTAAAATAATGACATCAGCATCCATCAAAATCCTAAAGCCTTTGAACTTGACAGAAACAACTGCAAAGGTTTTAACCAACTGATGTAACTTCAATTTAGATGAAATTGTTTTGCAAAATCATTGCATATAGACAGAATATATAATTCCAATGCACAGACAATACTGGCATGCCTTTCCTAGCCCATTTATGAGTGATTTGATCTGCCTGAGTCTGTGTTTTGAAAATGAAAGACAATACAATAGGAATGAATATTGAGATCAAAGAGTAAAAGTATGAAGTGCTATATGTTAGTTCATGTTGTAAAACTGTCCAGAATTTCGTCATTACAAAAATAGCTACCAGATAGACAAGGGACCCCACCCCACCCCCACCGACAGTCTCATGAATGGTTAGTGCTTTGAATTCAGCATTTAGAAACTTCCCTATGTGCCTTTCAATTGAATCTGAAGTATTATACTTTGCATTTAAATAAAAAGAATTGATCAATAGAGGACATTCTAGCAAGAGCAGCAAAACTTAAGTGTTTTAATACTGAATGGTGAGCCTTTGTTCTTAAGAAGTTAAATTACATTTAAATACATGGTCTATTTTGTTAATTAAACAGAAAGTTTGACATTTCACAGTTGTTCTTTAATTTTGGAAGTCACAAGGTTTATAGGCAACCCTGTATTAAGGAGAACATGGATTTTCTTTTATTACTCTTGCATGCCTAAACAGTACACAATTAAAAATGCAATAAATATAGTAACTTGCTAGAACAACAATAATATAATATCTATAATTATTTGAAGTGTGCTGCCATACCTCCATCTCAGTCTACGTTTCTCAATGAAAAAAATGTCCAGTTCTGACAATCTTTTCTCATTGCAAAACTAGGTAGGGATGAGGATATCTAGCTGTCTTGACATATTTAAATATCCTGTAGAAAGAGCTTCCTCAAAGACTAGAAAGCATGTAAAGTACAAGGGTGCCCCCCAGGAATGGCCAATAGCCAATCAGTCCTCCCTTCCAAACGTTGCTGTACAAACTTGCTGATGAGTAGAATGACCTAAGTCACTTTAGGACCACACATGGCAATAATTTCCAGCAATTTAATTTGTTTGGAATTTTTACGTATATTTTATATCAAACTATAATTTTAAGTTGTACATAGCTAAGAAAGGAAGGAAGGAAGGAAGGAAGGAAGGAAGGAAGGAAGGAAGAAAGAAAGAAAGAAAGAAAGAAAGAAAGAAAGAAAGAAAGAAAGAAAGAAAGAAAGAAAGAAAGAAAGAACCCCAATAAGTTTTGTCACCTATATAGTCAAAACAAAATAAAGGCTGCTCTACCTTTTTTTTTCACCCATTGGGGTTTCTACACTCTGTCAAACATGTTCTTGTGCAAAACTAGTATTTTTATGTCAAGGAAGGAAAAACCAACTGATTGGTTAAGAAGATCCTATCCAATGTATCTGCATTAAAAAGCAGCAGTTAATGTAATTTTGTATCATCATGCAATTTGTACACAACTGAGAAACTTCCCTTTGCATGAAAGCAAGGAGAACATTCATATAGTTGCTTTGGGATGAGACTAATTTGAATGAGGACTTCCATCCCAGTTATTACTGCAGACTATACGGACATTCAAAGAACGAAGAATAAAAATACAGTATTAGACTATGATACAAGCTATGATGGTGACATACTTCTTGTTCAGTCATTAAGTCATGTTTGACTCTTCATGACCCCATGGACCAGGGCAAGGCAGGCCCTCCTGTCTTCCTCTGCCTCCCGGAGTTTGGTCAAATCCATGTTGGTTGCATCGATGGCACCCTCCAACCATCTCATTCTCTGCCATCCCCTTTTCCTTTTGCCTACAGTCTTTCCGAAAATGAGGGAATTTTCCAAGGACTCCTCTCTCCTCATGAGGTGGCCAAAGTACTGGAGCCTCAGCTTCAAAATCTGTCCTTGCAGTAAACGTTTAGGGTTGATTTCTTTAAGGATGGCTAGGTTTGATCTCCTTGCAGTCCAGGGGACTCTCAAGACTCTCAAAAGCCTCGATACTGCAGCAATCAGCCTTCTTTATAGTCCAGTTCTCAGTTCCATGCATCACTAATGAAAAATCATAGCTTTGACTATCCTGACCTTGTTGGCAAAGTGATGTCTCTGCTCTTTAGGATGCTATCTAGGTTTGCCATCGCTTTCCTCCCAAGAAGCAGGTATCTTTTAATTTCATTGCTGCAGTCACCATCTGAAGTGATCAAGGAGTCCAAGAAAATAAACTCTGGCACTGCCTCCATTTCTTCCCCTTCTATTTGCCAGGAGGTGATGAGACTGGAGGCCACAATCTTAGTTTTTTTGATGTTGAGCTTCAGCCCATTTATTTCACTCTCCTCTTTCACCCTCATTAAGAGGTTCTTTAATTCCTCCTCACTTTCTGTTATCATAGTAGCATCATCCGCTTATCTGAGGTTGTTGATATTTCTTCTGGCAATCTTAATTCCGGCTTGTGATTCATCCAGTCCCGCATTATGCACGATGTACTCTGCATATAAGTTAAATAGGCAAGGTGACAGCATACAGCCTTGTCGTACTCCTTTCCCAATTTTAAACCAGTCTGTTGTTCCATATCCAGTTCTGACTATTGCTGTTTGTCCCACATATAGATTTCTTAGGAGACAGATAAGGTGGTCAGGCACTCCCATTCCTTTAAGGACTTGCCATAGTTTGTTGTGATCCACACAATCAAAGGCTTTGGCATAGCCAATGAAGCAGAAGTAGATGTTTTTCTGGAACTCTCTGGCTTTCTCCATAATCCAACGCATGTTGGCAATTTGATCTCGTTCCTCTGCCCCTTCGAAATCCAGCTTGCACTTCTGGGAGCTCTTTTTTCACGTAGCGCTGAAGCCTCCCTTGTAGAATTTTGAGAATAACCTTGCTAGTATGTGAAATGAGTGCAATTGTTGGAACATTCTTTGGTGTTGCCCTTCTTTGGGATTGGGATCAAGACCAATCTTTTCCAGTCCTCTGGCCACTGCTGAGTTTTCAAAATTTCTTGTCATATTACGTGTAGCACCTTTATGGCATCCTCTTTTACAATTTTAAATAGTTCAATTGGAATGCCATCACCTCCACTGGTCTTGTTGCTTGCAATGCTTTCTAAGGCCCACTTGACCACTTTCCAGGATCAGCAACCACACCCTCTTGGTTATCAGGAACATCCACATATTTCTGATATAATTTCTCCATCTATTTTTGCTATCTCTTCTTGATGTCTTTTGCCTCTGTTAGGTCCCTATTATTTTTGTTCTTTATCATATCCATCTTTGCATGAAATGCCTCTTTAATAATTAAAGTTTTCTTGAATACATCTCTGTTTTTCCTTTTCTGTTGTTTTCCTGGGTCCAGTGTTTTTCAATCTGTTCATAAATGACCTGGAGACAGGGATAAGCAGTGAGGTGGCCAAGTTTGCGGATGACACAAAACTTTTTGGTGTGGTAAAAACCAGAGAAGATTGCGAAGAGCTCCAGAAGGATCTCTCCAAACTGGGGAAATGGGCTGCAAAATGGCAAATGTGTCTCAATGGAGGAAAATGTAAAGTAATGCATATTGGGGCAAAAAAAATTTCAAAACTTTATCTATCAACTCATAGGCTCTGAGTTATCAGTGACGGATCAGGAAAGAGATATTGGTGTGCTGGTGGACAGTTCAGTGAAGGTGTCTACCCAGTGTATGGCAGCAGCGAAGAAGGCCAATTCCATGCTAGGGATTAGAGATGGGCACGAAACAAAAAAATTGTGTTTTGGTTTTTTGTTTGTCGTTGAGAGGTCTGTTTCGGTTCGTTTCCGTTTGTCGTGAATTTTTGGAAAATTTTTGTTACCCTTTTTCATTTTTTCGTTTGTCGTTTCTACCCGCTTTTTGCGCGATTTTTAAAGCATTTCCGTGCACAGGCATCCCCCAACGCCCCAGACCAGAGGGAAAACACTAAAAAAAATGGATGCTGGCAGAGACACAGTATAGACTATGTATGCAGGGAGGCTGCAAAGACAGCGGTGGGCATTGCCCAGGTTGCAAGGCAGCCACTGAGTGACTGCACTGCAGGGCAAGGGAGGGTACTCACTGAGAGGTATGCAGCACGCACGCACACAGGGAGGCTGCAGGAATGAAGCTAGAGTCGCAGAGACAGCAATCCCACCCTAACTCCCACCAGAGACTGCAAGGAGGACGGGGGCTGCCAGCACTTTTTATGCCCTCTGTGGCTGCCAGACCTGCCCATCCAGTCTGCAACCCGGGCATGCTATTGGTTGAACATGATCCCATCACATGGCTTGCCTCCATTTTGTGGCTGGTGGCAACATCCATTTTAAAGGGAAAAGAAAAATACATTGTGATGGGAGAAGACAAAATCAAACGTTTTAAGGACCCCTACCCCCTGGTAGGTAATAATTTCAAATAATTATCTCATTATCGCTGCTTTTTTACAGATATCCAGGGCGTTTTTTAACATTTAAAACAGCTCATTTCATTGCGTGTCATCATTAATGGAAACAAAATGTAACGACCACAATTTTTGTGGTTCTGTGCGTTTCATTGCATTTTCATCACAATTTCCGTTTGTCGTTTCGTTATCTAATGGAACTAATGAATAACGGAAACGAAAAAATGTTCATTCCATGCCCATCTCTACTAGGGATTATCAAAAAGGGGATTGAAAATAAAACAGTCAACATTATAATGCCATTGTACAAAACAATAGTAAGGCCACACCTGGAGTATTGTGTACAATTTTGGTTAGTGCATCTCAAAAAAGACATAGTGGAACTGGGAAAGGTGGAGAAAAGAGTGACTAAAATGATTACTGCTGAGGAACCTCCCTTATGAGGAAAGGATAAAACATTTGGGGCTCTTTAGTCTGGAAAAAAAGCGCCTCGGGGGGATATGATTGAGATATTCAAAATAAGGCAGGGCATGAATCAAGTGGATAGAGGGACACTCTTTTCCCTCTCACTAAATGCCAGAACTAGGGGACATCCACTCGAACTGAGGGTTGGGGGAGTGAGAACAGACAAAAGATTTTTTTTTACCCAGTGTGTGGTTAGTCTGTGGAACTCCCTGCCACAGGGCGTGGTAATGGCATCTGGTCTGGATGCCTTCAAAAGGGGATTGGACAGATTCCTGGAGGAAACGTCCATCACAGATTACAAACCATGATGGAGATGTGTAATCTCCCATCTTAAAACTGGGATACTTCAAGGGCCAGATGCAGGGGAGTAGTATCAGGAGACAGATGTCTAGCCTCGTGCACTCCCAGATGCATTTGGCATTGCTACTGTGAGATACAGGAAGCAGGACTAGATGGGCCTTTGGCCTGATCCAGCATGGCTCTTCTTATGTTGTTATATTGTTATGTTCTTATGTTCTTATTGGCAGGGATACTGTAGTGGCTTCCCCATTCCAACTCCAGGTGGATAACATTTAGTCAAACTCTCTACTATGGCCTATGGCAGTGATGGTGAACCTTTTAGAGACCCAGTGCCCAAACTGCTATTCAAAACCCACCAATTTTTCGCTAAGTACCAATACAGTAATTTAACCTGAATACAGGTGGCTGTGAAAGGGCAATGTCGGGTGCCCACAGAAAGGTTTCCGAGTGCCACCTTTGGCACCCATAGCTTATCTGAGTTACTCAAGCCCCTTTGCCATGACAAGGCAGTATCAATTGAAGGGGAGTGATGTACTTGGCATTTCCCAAATCCGATGCACACATTCCTGGCAGTGACAGGGAGACATTTGGATGTACTTTGACAGTGTGGCTATAAGAATAAAAGGTCCACCAGATCAAAACTCTTTGACCATTTGATTATGAGATTATAGGAGCCATAAGAATGCATTTTGACTGTTTGATTATGAAATTTAGAGGCCATGTTAGTCACCAAGAAATGAATCGAAATAAATAAATTTCCTTTTCCTATCTAGTGGAAAAATTGGATGTAACATCTTTGCCCTACGCTAATAAGAAAAATATGAATTTATGCTATGCTTCTTTGTACTGAGTGAATAGAGAGAGTAAAAGAAATTGCCACCTTCATTAAGGAAATCTTATTCAATTGACTCTACCTAATTAGCAAAAAGCGGGACTATTCAGTGGTCCCAATTCAAATATCACATATTTATTCTGAGTGTAGATATATGTAAATGGGCAACTGCACATGAGTAGAAGAAACTGAAATAACAGTAAATATGATTGGGACATATTTACATTTGTGAGACCTTGATCATGAGAAGATCGTATGCCTCTCCACCTATTTGAACATATGGTTTTCTTTATAGACATCCAGGCTCCACCATCAATGATGTGGGAACAACAATTTATTAACCTGGTGATCTGAGGAACATTCTGACGGGACATTTACATGCTACTCAAGGATGATGCACAGTAACCAGAAGAAAAGCAGGGAAGAAAACTGAACTCTTGTTAGGTTCGTATTTGTCCAGAATAGGGCCTGCAACATTTTAAAAATTGGATGGTACTATTATAAAGGTGGCTTCACTTTAGGTTTCATGTTTGATATGCTATATTTACTTCAAGGACTTTTCAAATTTTAAAAAAATGCGCCAGCAGGAGCCCTGAGGCATAGTGTTTAAATGCCTGTACTACAGGTAAAACTAAAACTGTACTCACGACCTGGGGATTCAATGCCAGGTAGCAGGCTCATGGTTGACTCAGCCTTCCATCTTTCCGAGGTCGGTAAAATGAGTACCCAGCTTGCTGGGGTGGGGGCAATGTGTAGCCTGCATACTGTAATTAAAACTATAAATTGCCCAGAGACTACTTGAAGTGATATAGGGTGGTATATAAGCAGAACACTTTTAATTTTAAAAAAATTGACTTTTTTGGTCAAAACATTGTGGTCCTCAAACAGTCAGCTGTGGAAATCAAATTCTTCTGTTCCTTTAAGGAAAAAGAGAATTGGTTCAATAAAAGTTATTGTTGAAATGAGTACTTTGTGTTTCTCATTCTTGAGAAGCAGCATAGGATCTTTTTTATTATTTTTGTTTTAAATCACTATTTCCATAACCCCCATGTGCCTATGTAGAAACGAATGGATTTGGCAGAATTCATTGCAAAAGCTCCCTTGTTCCTCAGCTATTCAGTGAAACAACTGAAAGAGCACCAATATTTTAAAGACATCTGTAGAAGCTGGCAAATGACTGTTTGGCTGCTTTCTGTGTGTTTTCCAGAAGACAGGAATTTTAAATTGGAAGGAAGAACTTGGCAAAGCCAGGAACACAAAATGCTATTGGCCCAGGTGCAACACATGTGATAACAATTAAGGTATCTCCCAGTGAGCAACCAGCTATCTCATGACAGAGCCAAGAGAGAGTGAGAAAGCCAAATCCCCAAGAACCACCTAGTTACCTTTGGACAGCTTTACCTTCAGCTCAGTGAAGATGTTTAAGTGAAAAATAAGTTCAAATAGAGGCAGTTTTGGGAAATCAGCAGCTACACCTTCACGTGTGAGACAAAATCTATTATATGGAGAAAGAAATAGTATAATACATGTTTCCATGATTAATTCTTAAGGCATATAACAGTACCTCATGTAAACCATGCCAATAAGTTTCACAATTATCTGAGGCTCACGATGGACCATACAGTTCATCAAAGTTTCCTCCCTTTAAAAGTTTAAGGCCTCTGTTTACAATTCCACAAAATTCCTCCAACTCCGCATCTTGCAAATTAGTTTATCTTTTGTGGTGGGTTCTTCAGGACATCATGTGTTTTGTTTGTAGGTCTGGGGCCTCCTGTATAGAACTTTGAAGAAAATGGGTATCTGGAGATAAAAGGCTGTCGTAGGAGAAAATGATGTTGTCATATAGAATAAATTTCTTTTAACATATGATTTGTCTGTAAAAAAGAAAAGTAATGGCCATTATGCTAGTCTTGGAAGGAGGAGTTCTGGAAGAAGCAGAAAAAAGGTGTTTGGGTGGTATGCAAGTGTTACTGATTAAGGATATATGGTGGTACCAGGGGTTATAAATGCCCCTAATTACAAAAAAAAATCAAGACACAAATAGAAATCCAAGGGCATAGGAAAATTTTGAGTTACAAAAAAGCCTTTTTCTCCTAGTTATGAAAGGGAAAATGAAAGGAAATATTTATCTTCTAAATGGCTCCTGCTTGTTTGCAATAGCAATGCTGCCATCTTGTGGCCGCCCAACTACAGTGCTGCAATTGGGAAGAAGGAGCCATTTTTGAAAAGGGAAGCTGAAAACCAGGGCTGCTTCTCTTTTTTTTAATAACCTGCATGAAGTGCCCATTTTTGAAATATTTGGCACCATTTGTGGAGCTTTGTTTGGACTTATCTGGTGTTATAAGATAGATTGCTCATCTTCTGTTTGCTTGCCTGTTATCTGTGCTTTTCACATTTGGGGGGCGGGGGGAAGAGGAGGATTAATCTGTTTCTAGTGCATTTCTATGGGAAACCGTGTTTTGAGTTACAAAAATTTCAAGTTAATTGGATTGCATTTGGAATGAATTAATTTCATAATCAGAGGTACCACTGTACTTAATAATATTAACAAAAACCCTCCAATATCTTCCAAATTAGAATGCTGAAACAAAAAAATGTTGGGAGCAAAACAGAATGGATGCATGCTTTTCCCCTCACCTCTCATCAACTATTTTGCCCCTAACTCTGGAGAGCATTGACTGTCTTGCAAAAATCAGGGTAGATTTATTTCAGATTTTTATACCGCACCTATTTCCCGAGCGAGAACTCAGGGCGGTTCACACAAAATATTGAATATTAAAAAGCTAAAAACAGTCACAGTCACAGTGTCAATGGCATCCAAGCAGGCTCACAGGCAGGCCGGGACAGAAGGAAAAACAAAAAAAACAAAACAAAACAAAACAAAAAAATCCTGTGTCCCTAGTCAGTGCCGAAGGCGTCACTGAAAGCAAGGTCTTTAAAGCTTTCTTAAACGACGCCAACGACGGAGCCTGCCGTAACTCGCTCAGCAAAGTGTTCCAGATGGTTGGCCCCGCCACCGAGAAGGCCCGTTTACATGTGCTCATTTTGCGGGCCTTCTTCGGAGTGACGGTTTGGAGCGAGAGGGCCAAAGAAGATTGAGTGGGTCAGGCCAGATATAATTGTCGGGAGAGGCGCTCTGCCAGATAAGCAGGGGCCAAGCCATGGAGGGTTTTGTAAACCAAAACCAACACCTTGAACCTTATTCGGGAGGCAACGGGCAACCAGTGTAGGCGAGACAGGATGGAGGTGATGCGGTTGTACCGACACGCACCAACCACCAACCTGGCCACCACATTCTGGACCCGCTGCAGTTGCTGAACAAGGTTCAAGGGGAGCCCCATGTAGAGAGCGTTGCAGTAATCCAACCTCGATATGACCAGCGCCTGTACCACTGTCCTCCATGAACTCTCTTCAAGGTACGGGCGAATCTGGGTGATTAGCCTAAGATGATAAAAGGCCGACCTGGTCACGGCTGACACCTGGGGCTCCAGGGTCAGATCCGGATCCAGGACGATGCCCAGATTCCTCACTCTTTGCACCAGCTGGAGGGCGGACCCACTCAGACTGGGAAGAGGGCCACAGTACCCATCCGGGCCGTCCCCAAAGAACAGAACCTCAGTCTTTCCAGGGTTGAGCCTGAGTCTGTGACTCCTGGTCCAATCCAAAACTGTGGCCAGGCAGTGATAAAGGGTCTGGACGACCTCCACTGCACTGGTGGAGAAGGAGAGATAGAGCTGCGTGTCATCAGCGTACTGATGACAGCAGACTCCAAAACTCCGGATGATCTCAGCCAGCAGCTTCATATAGATGTTAAAGAGCATTGGGGAGAGGGACAACCCCCTGAGGTACCCCACAAGGGAGTGTCCAGGGAGCCGACAACTCACCCCCCAAAGCTGCTGACAGGTCAAGAAGGACCAGCAGGATAGAGCAACCCCTGTCAGCCATCCTCAACAGATCATCGTGCAGAGCGACCAGAGCCGTCTCAGTCCCATGATGTGGCCTAAACCCAGATTGGAAGGGATCCAGGACAAGGTTCTCCTCCAGGAATGACTGGAGACGCAGGGCGGCGACTCGCTTGACCACCTTGGCTAAAAAAAGGAACATTGGCTATGGGACGATAGTTAGACATATCGTCCACAGCCAGGCCCGGACTTTTGATAATGGGCTTCACCACCGTCTCCTTCAGAAGACTGGGAAAAATCCCGTCTCTGAAGGAGGCTGAGGCAATTAGTGAAGCCCATTTCGGCATGCTCCTGTGTGAAGACAGATCCTGTGTCTTCCCTTTTTGGCAGCTTCTGTCATGAATCCATTGAGTGGCAACTCTCTTTTTTTGAGCCCCAATGGACCTTCAGCAAAATTGGAATAGGAAAGATTCCAAATCCAGAATTATTTTGAAATGAAAATAATAAGGAAATGGATTTTTTTTACCAAAATTGTAACTAGCCAACTAATACTTTTATGTAGACATATGAAGTTGGATTTTTAAAACAGCAACGAAATAATATAGACGTACCAACTACTGAAGACTAATATCCAGTGGGTTTTATTAATAATTATTTTAATTATTGCTTCCAGCTGTTTTATTCAAAGAAAGCCAAGTGTAGGATAGTCCATTATAGAAGGCTCCAGTGTCAATATTTTCTGACAGATGTGAAATATAGCCTGAACTGGTTAGTAGGGGTGGACTTGATGCTATACAACTGTCTACAGGGAGCCATTACATTCTGTAAGCATATTGATTTCCTCACTCTTTCAGCTCTTCAGGAAATTAGTTGGGTGATTTCCAGATGTTCTATCAAGCACCTAAAACTGCTGCATGAGACAATTTCTTTGACCCATTGGTTAAGTACATGAACATTGACTCAAGCAATCTCCATCAACTATGAAGAGTACATATTTCTGGGAATGTCCCAATAAAATGAGATAAAAATGCAATGAAATAATAATGGATAGCCATAGAAATTCTGTTGCTATTTTGCTTTGTTCTTTCCTAACTCTGAGCACTGCATGGTCATATCTGGTCTATTTTTCAATAAGAAAAATATTTGCAAGTAAGATTAGAATTTTGTATCATTTTCCTATTAGTAGGAGCCTATTAAATGGACATGCAAAGGATTATGTGTGAAATATTTGACCAATTAGTAATCTCTTAGTAATCTCTTCTAATTACTTTTGAAATGACAAGCAATACTGTATTTATTTATACTATTACTAAAATAGAGTAGGTAAGTGCAGACCTGAGAATAGCTGCAGTTTGCCTATGGAGGTTTTCTTCCTTCATCATAGTATTGTACATAGTGACTGGCTGGATCTTGATGCACATAAGAGCCAATTTTGTATACATTTAAGGATTCAATTTACCTATAGATTACAGCAAACACAAATTATCACACAGAACAATTAAAAGTGCATTCAAACTTTATTTTGCCCATAATTTGTTTTTTGTTTTTTGTGACAACTTGCCCAACAATAAACCCAGGAATCCCATAAATTTGAGAAGCTTTTGGGGCCTTTGGTTGCCCTTATAAAATATTATGATGATTTTGGAATTTTTACTGTAACCATTATACCCAACCCTTGTGTATGTGTGTATAAAAACCAAGATTGATCTTGCTGAGATCTAGAATCATCCCATCACCTGCTACAGCCTCATAAGAATTTCTCTCTGTATGTTGTGCCATCATGTCAGGACCAAGTTATAGCAAACCTTATAGAACTATGATTTATTTAAAAATGTTATTACTAGTCCCCTCACATCCCAGTGAGTTTCTATGGCTAAGCTGGGATTCAAACTCATGTCTCCCAAGTCCTAGTCCATTACTTTATACACTATACCACATAGAATATCAGAATGTCTGCAAATCGCCCAATTCAACTCACAATATAATGTAAAGCCAGATATGCGTCAATCTTATAATAGAATCAAGATGATCCACTTATCTATCGAGCAACTAAGCCAATGGGTTTACTCTAGTTATTATGAGCACCAGGATTTAACTCCATGACTTTAAAAGGGGAAAATAATGGTGTAAAAATCATCCCTTGATTTTTGTCAAATATTGCTTGAGGAATGGATCTGGACAACTTGAACTCGAATGTATACCTTATACCCTTGGGCTGATTTAGTAAATTTATCATGCCAACTTTTTTCTGCTCTAAATGTGAACTCTGTAAAGTGTTACAAGTGAAGTATGAGAGTGAAGGAAAAAGAGAAAGCTAATTCTTTTCTTAATGGCAAGAACTAGAAAATACTCCCCTGCTCCTCTTTGTGTGTCCTAATTTTTCCTCATATAGGAAAGAAAACAAACAATTTGGTCTAGGTTTGGCCAACTTTTCTAGGAAGAAATAGTGCTGGCTGGGAAACTCCTTTCTCATTATGGGCCATTCCCAATAATACAATTATATTTTCTGGTGCTGCATAATTGAGGATATTCCATGTAACCAACATTAGGAAATTTTAGATGATCAGTATTTTAGAGAGAGAGTAATTTGTTTTAGAAAAAAATGTGTGAAAGAAAAGAATCTGAACCATTTGGAGTGAAGAATTCACACTTCAAACAAGCACAAACTCAACAGAGCTGCATACATTTAAAATTAGATGCCAAAAAATAAAATAAAATAAAAAATCACTCTTTTACCGCATGAATTAGCATGAATTTGATCAGGAAGGAAGCATAGTAGTCGAACTATTATGGATTATGTTAATAAACAGTTGTGCTAGTGAAGAAAAATATAGGCAATTTAAGCCTCAAAGCACAGGTGTTGTAATAAAAATAATTAAGATTTCATGTTCTTTCACATATATATAAAATCTGTCTATAGGCCAGAAATGTTAATGCTGCACTCATAAGAGTATAGTTAATTGTTTGTATATATATCTAGATGTCAAATGTGATTCTATTTTCAATTAATTTGTTATGGATAGCTCAAAGGGCAGGAATAGAGAAAACTGGCTCTGTTGCACTTCCTTGTGCTAGGGATATAATATGGAGCACATACATTTGGAAGTAATCCTTTTTCTTCTTCTTAGTATCTGTCTCACTTTAGGGGTAGGATCTGCTATGAGATCAGATCCATTGTTTGATGTGACTTTGATTAAATTATCCATCCTGTCTTGGGGGCCAGTCACTGATTCGGTCTGTGTTCAGCTCACCCTGGAGTTTCCAGTGGGACCAGGAGGACGGTTGGACCTTGCCACCACATTATGGAAATAATCCATTGGAAGAAAACCTAGTTCGCATAGGTCTATAACCAAATCCTATCAAAATTATGTTGTGATTTGTCCAATAACTAATTAAGAGGGTAATTAGAAGTTAATGGCCAACATGTCATACTAGAATAGATCCATTGAATCTATGGGGATTTAATGAGTCAACTCCTTGCTAAAGCAAGTCAGTTATAGTTGGCCCATTTGACTCAATGGAGCTCTTAGATGAGTTAATGGTAATTTTAAGATAGTAAAATCAGTGTTGTCCATCATATGTCAGCAGATGGTGTGATCAGCATGCACTCACCAGTGAGAAAGCAGGCCTAGCCTTATGCTGAACATCTATGTGTACACATATTGGCCATCTGAATAAATTTTATGCTGAGCACATAGAATGGGGAGAGAAACCTAAGGCCCTCCAGATGGTTGGGATGACAACTCCCGCATTATCATTGACAATGAAAGCCTGGGATTCTGGGAGTTCTAGACCACAACATCTGGAGGGCCAAAGGTTCCCCTCCCCTGATATAGGATCATCGTCAATCTGGAGGGCCAAAAGTTCCCCTCCCCTGATATAGGATCATCGTCATAGTCAACATCATCTGCCTAGATATACGGTGCTAGAGCACTGTCTGGGTGATTTATAGCATAATTATGCAAATATCAGCATGGGTTAAGGTGATTGTCCAGCAATTGCCTCCTTCATTGTTCTCAGTCAAGCCCATTACCTGCTGTCATTTGCAAAATATGCAAGATTTATGCAATGGTCGGTGCCATGTGCAATATTGTAAGGAGTCTGACCCTCCATTTTGTTCTTGGACCATATGAACAGTCTTTCTGAGAACCCCTTTGATATGCAAAATTGCTATAAATGTATGCATCAAAATCCCATTCATTGCAGAGAGCTCTGAAACTAGCTTCAAAGAGTAAGTGACAAGTAATAATTAAACTCTGTTCACAGAGTTTCATTGATGGCGAAAATAATAACATGTGCATATATGTGTAAGTGGGGGCTCCTCATACTAGACAAATGGTCCTGCACATTTGAAGGCTAACAAGTGATCTGTACATAGTTAGAGAATAACATTCTTGTTTTCTGCATTTGCTGCTCTCCTATGTGGTCACGATCAATCACGTGGGCTCCTTTGACATCCTTTTTCCATCAAATCTGCTGCATGACAAGCAGCTACTCTCTTCTCAAAATTGGTACCATTTCAGGTACTCAGAATAAGAGCTCAATATGGCTTCATGCCTAAATTTGTACCTGAATTTCCAATTTTCTTGTGTCCACCAAAAGTGTATGGACTGAGCACAGTGGGCTGCTCATCTCAGATCATTATGATGATGCATAAACATCCATGCCAACACTGGGATCACAGATGGTTTTTAATGCCTTTTATACGGTAAGCCTATGTCATTGAAGTTGCAATGCTTAGGACCACAGTGGCATTAATTAAGCCTGAGGAGTCCAAACAAGGCCGAGATGGGACAAGTGAGTGCTAGTTAATGAATTGTCTCCCAAAACCCAATTGATGTTGCTCATAGAATTTATAGCCCTCAAGATGCCTCGCCTGATCATCCAGCTGTTGCCAGTTAGTTATCAAATGCTCCCTAAGATGCTGATGCTGTTTTCGCTCAAATCTAAGCTGTCATTTTTCTCTTGAGCACTTTTCTCACATCTGCCTGGCTCTTCTTATGCTCTGATGCCTTATTGACAGAACTGGCCTCAGCCCTTCTCCCATACCTTTCCCAAGGGGGTTGTGAACTGGACCACTAAGCTATATATGTTCTTTAGTCCCTTCTGGCTGCAAGATATTCTCTTCCCCCTCAGAAGATCAAGGTAAGGCATGGCAGCAGCAAAGTAATGAATTCCCTTTGTCCTCTCTCTGAACAATGCAAACATTTCCAAGAGATCAGGGGAAGGGATTTGCAATTGGCATTCATTGCACCACTGGAATCTAATTTTTCCAAAGCCATGTCAATTGCTTGTGCCTTTTTGGTGCAAAATGACTTGACATATTATTGAGGAACAACATTGGAACAGGCTTAACTTCTGATTCTGATGGGAGAAAGTTAAATATGGGTTCAGTTCTCTCCCATTGAAATCAGTCCTACTTTGTAGTGCTTTACTATGGCTGGATTATGACTGAAGAGATATTCCATTTCAAGGAGAATTAGAGGGTACAAAATGTAATTTAATCATTTATAAACTCCAAACTAGAGATGGGCACGACTTGAAAAAAAAATTTTCGAGTTGTCGTTAGTCGGGCCGGTTCTGTTTCGGGTCGTTTCCGTTTTTTGTGAAAATTCGCAAAAATTAGTCGGTTTGTTTTTTCATTTTTTCATTTTCATTAGTACTGGGTTTTTTTGGGGGGGGTAGCGGGCTCCTGGAGGCACCTCTGTGGGGTGGGTGCCTCCTCTGGCCCGATATAAGGGGAAAGTGGGCTCCTGGAGGCACCCATGGGTGCCTCCTATCCTCACCCACTAGGAAAGGGAAGCAGGCTCCAAGAGACCCCTCAACATGGGGGTCTCCCCTCCTCACCTGCTGCTGCTGCAAAATGGTATGCAATAGCCATATGGATATGCATACCAGTTGCAGACAGTGAGACTAGTGATGGCAGTGAACCCAGAGCCATAGGTGATGCCTAACTAAGGCTCTCGCACCACCACAGAAGGGAATTGTACTTGTGTGTAGTGCAATGCAAGTAGATCTGGCTTAGGGTTAAGGTGGGTTAGTGCAAGGGCTAGGGTTAGGCTAGTGACGGGTAAGGTTAGGGTGGGCTAGTGGGTTGCAAATCTGACCCACTAAGAAGACAGTCTGTGACGTATGGGTAAGGACTGGAGTCAAGGGTTAGGGTTAGGGTTAGGGGGCTAGGGCAGGTTTTAGGGGGCTTTTTGGCACATCCCAGAAGTCTCCATGGCCAAGTGGCCATGCGATTGGTGGGATGGCTCCAAAATTTTGCATGGTCGTCCGCTCCCACATGGCTGGCCATTCGGCCAGCCCATCATTGCGCAGGTGTAAAAAAAATAAAAAAAAATAAAATCAATGGAGGACAGAGAAGGAGAGGAGAGACATTTTGTTGCAAGAAAAAACCCACTGCTACTGTGAAAAATCTGGCAGTTTATAAATTTTCGTGTGTTTCTGTTGTGCTTGTGTGTTTTTGGACCACGATTTCAAAAACAATATTGCGTTCGCTGCCCCATTTTGGATCCCCCGCCCACACCGCATGGCATGGCGAGTCCGGCTGCCCAGGACGGGGGGGAGGCAGGACCCCCCCCTCCAGAAACCACCCCTCCGGTAGGTGCCCTGCGCCCTTAGTCAACCAGGCATTTTTCTGCCTGCTTTTTTGGCCCGGGAATGGGTGGGGGGAGAGTTTAAAAGTTTTTTCCTGTGTCATCCCTGCTGCTTGCTTGCACTTTAATTGCGGCGGCCGGCGGCGAGACTGGGCTTTTTGCTGGCTGCGAGCCTGCGGCGAGTCCCATCAGAGCAGCCCAGGACGGGGGATGAGGGGGGAGGCCGGGGACCTCCAGAAACAACCCCTCTGGTAGGTGCCCTGAGGCACGGCAGGCATTTTCCCGCCTTCTTTTTGGCCGGGAACCGGGTTTTTTTAACTTTTAAAAACTTTTTTTCTGTGCCGCGTGTGGCATCGCGCGATCTCGCGATGCAAGGAACGAGCACGACAAATCAGACCAAAATTGTTTGTTCATCGGTTCGAGCTCGAAGTCTGGCGGAGTAATTCCCGTTACCGTTTCCGTAGAGTAACGGAACCGAGTAACGGAAACGGAAACAGGAATACCGCTACGTCGTGCCCATCTCTACTCCAAACATTTCTCCCTGCAACACAGTTGGACTATGGCTCCCATTAACCCATTGGTCATACTGACTATGATGGATGGATGGGATGAATGATTTCATATTCAAAAACCATCCAGAGGCTCACATTTCCACAGAAGAAGAAAAAATATATAAAGAGACAATGAAGAAAGCCCCCATCAATCTGAAAAAATAGATTGAAATGGACATTCTTTTTATTTTTATTTTTTTCTTTCTTTTTTGTTTTGAGTTATATAAGCCAATAGTTCACCATCTGTGCAAGGTTCATTGTCTTGCCTACTCTCTTAACAAGTTATTTTGCTGCTTGAGGCAACATGTTTTTAAAATATTGTGGTCATACTGTTCTCGGACTGATGTTATCATCCTTTGCTGTCTAGATTTTCGCTTATGTAATCTTTGGGTTTCCTTTAGGGGCTAAGGATGCCATTCTTGCTTCTTTAAATTTGTAGATAATTTAACTTCACCAGAGTTGGTGTTTTTATCTATATATGCATACATATTTACAAGCAGCATGTGTTACAGAGAAATTGAGTGCTGATGTTTTCTTCTTTGCTTGAATTAAACTTCATGTGGCCCTTTCAGCAATGTTACATCCAGAAAAGTTCAACATGTGGTATCTGGTATAATGGAAACACAACACTTTTTTTAATCTAACAGTCTTTGGCTAGAATCCATACATCAGATAACATGCAGTACTTCAAACCCTAAATGATGTCATTCTGTTTAGTTTAATGCCAAGACGATTTTGAGTGCCTGCATTGTGCACTGGTCACCTAAAGGGCTTGCCAAAGTGGAGGATAAGATGGTGCTAAGAAATAAGCATGTAATGTGTATTGAAACACCTTGAAGCACATGCCACTGTTATAGGAATTTTGATACAGTGAGAGAAGAGAGGAAACAAGACATGTTAGGCATAATTATCCCCATCCTTGCTATCTTTTAATTTTGCACTCCACATTGGTATGTTAAAATGAGTTTTCATAAATATAAGAAGAGCCATACTGGATCAGGCCAAAGGCCCATCTAGTCCAGCTTCCTGTATCTCACAGTGGCCCCACCAGATACATTTGGGAGTGCATGAGACTAGATATCTGTCTCCTGATGCCACTCCCCTGCATCTGGCCCTTGAAGTACCCCGGTTTTAAGCCTGGAGATTACACATCTCCATCATGGTTTGTAACCTGTGATGGGCTTTTCCACCAGGAATCTGTCCAATCCCCTCTTGAAGGCATCCAGGCCAGATGCCATCACCACATCCTGTGGCAGGGAGTTCCACAGACTAACAATGCGCTGGGTGAAAAAATATTTTCTTGTGCTTGGGAAGCACTGACATACAATACTGAGGTTTAGCCACGTGACTGAAGCGCTGGGATATTCTGATTGCCAGACACTATGGCATTGTCTGCCATCCCTTCGAGCTCTGTTTTTCTTCTTAACCTTAGATGCAATTTTAAGAGCAGCCAGATTTTCCCAACAACATAATATTGTTGCAAGTTATTCTTATTCAAATACATTGTAAAACAAAGGAGCCTGCGTAGTGAATAGGTTGTGTGCAGAAACTCATTAAGAGCTCCATTTCCCAATTAAGATAAGTGATATCCCTGTTAGAAGTGTGCTGCCCACCTGTTCAGCACACTTCCAACCTAAAAGGTATTGATACCTCTCGGCAGCCCTCTGCCTCCTTGTTAATCTTAATTTATCCTTATAACCAATAACCAATTACATCCTATTTACTGCAAGAGGGCTACCTAGCACCAATTGGATGTCTCTGGGATCTCCATTGTTTCTATAACCTATTCACTACCCGCCAAGGCTAAGGAGCTACTTGAATGCTCCTTGCCCCACACACAGCAGGCCAACCTCAGCCACCAGGATCTCCTGAATCCCTTTCAGAAACAACTCTAGCCCTTCAAGAGATAAATGCACCCCATCCTGCCTATATAACTCTGGCCAGTGAAATTTGATCTGAGGGTATCTTATGACAGCCCCGAGACCACCTCACTTCACTTTACCAACCTCTTGATTGGCACCCTTCTGAGTGCAATCAACCTTATCTGATTTTTCCCTTGCAATGTCTTCATGTCCCTTGTCATACTTAAGATTGCATGCCCTACTCCCCACATGGCCCCCCTCTGCTGGGATACAAAATCCAACAGTAAAACCTAAACGTAAAAAACTAGCCACCTCCTTATCCGGTTAATCACATAGCCAGCGACAAAAAAAAATCAACCTTAATTGGACTGGGGACCTTTTGGATTGGCACCCAAGCTGGGGGGGTTCTTATTCACCCCTCCATCTCTACCAGTGGCCCAGAGGCCCTGGCCCCTGGTACATTGCATTGCTGCATGTGAGCCACTGCAGATAGAACACTAATGTTTAAATTTGCATGGTCTCCTAGTGCAATTTCTCCTATTGTTGGAGTCCCAGCAGACCAGGCAGGGTTGAATCACCTGGCCCACTTCTTGCTGGGATGCATTTGCCTGATCAGCTCTCTGTATGAGGTGGCCACTATCGAAACACTTGCCAGTTACAGGCCTAGAGGGAGACATAATGCACAGTCACAGAGCATCATGCGTCTTGTCCCAGGGTGGCATGCTGCCCTCATTCTAAATCCCTCATCATAGGCTAGTCATGCAGACCCAGGGAAATCCACATGTGCTCTGCAGATCAGGTCCATATATTGAATAAGGGAAAATGCTTGCTCAGGGCATGCATGGGCAATTACACTCGCATAATATTTGGCTCCATGGCACAGCTGCGCCAAGCGGAAGCCGCTTTGCCCCCGGATCCGGAAGCCATGTGGGACCTACCTCTCGTGAGAAGTAGAGAAGTGAGAGCCCTTATAAGGGCTTGGAGGGGATTTCTCGGCCTCTCTCTCATTTCGGCTTTCGGCGAGGAGGATATGGGAGCTCCGTGGCCTGCAGCCACCATCTTGGCCACGTGGCGGTGCAGGCACAGAGCCAAGGAGGGCAGGCCGGAGCCGCAAGGAGGAGGAGGACCAGTGGCCGGAGCCGCACGATGGCGAATTGGTGGCAGGAGCTGCAAGCAGGCGGCCGGAGCTGCAGGAACAAGGAGCGGCAGCCAGAGCCACGGGACGGACGATCGGCGGGGGGAGGCGCAGCTGCGCTTCCCCGCAGGTTTTTGGCTGATGGGCCGCGGCATGGGAGGTGCTTGGGGGCCTTTCCCCGGTGTGGCCTACTGCGGCTTGCTGGCTGCAGCGGCTGCATCAAGCATTTCGTCGGTGGCGGGAGGCCTGGGTGGGCCGGCGCGGCGACAGGCCTCGGGGGTCCAACCTCCAGGTTCGTTTGGTGTGCCGCCGTGGGGGCGGCGCGGGGGACGCGGGTGAGGCACGGCCTACCCGGACGGCTGTCTGGCCTCTTGGCGGCCTTGGGGAAAGGGGGCCCAGACCCAGGCCTGGCAGGGGAGCCCTGGCAGGGGGATCCAGGCCAGCTTGGGGGGTCAGGAGTGGAAGGGCAGCGCGGGCGGGCCTAGCCCCTGGGGATACTCTCCTTGCCCTCACCCTTGCTCGTGGGCCCGGCATTGCGGCTGCGTGTCGGCCTACTAGCCGAGCCACGGCCTACGCCCTAGGCCTCACCCCCCATGTGGCTTCGCCGGAACGGAGCTAAATTATAGCGCCGGGCCAGGGGGCCCAGGGCAGTGGGGGGCTTCCTTCTTGGCGGCTGTGTGGGGGGTTATCCCTGGCAGTGCGGGTGCCCCAAGCACCAGGGAGGTGGACCAGCCGGGACACAGTCAGCCTAGTTTGGTGGTGTAGGGGAGAGGAACGATGGCCCCCAGGAGGACCAAGGGTGGACCCAAGGGTAAGTACCCGGCAAAGAGGCCAGCCCCAGAGCTGTTTCCTGACATGTCCTCCTTGGGAGAGGAGGACTGGCCCATGTGGGCCAGCCTCCAGGCTCACGTGGAGACCTGGGAGGGGGAACCAGTGGGGCCCAGCAGCCAGGGGACGGGGCTACTACCAGTAGGGCCATGGGGCGGCCTTCCAAGACCCGCAGGAGGGCTCAGCGCAGGAGGCTGGCCAGGAGCTTAATGGAGCGTTTTGATGCCATTGAACAGAGGCCTGTGTTCAATGGCATCAACACCAAACTGAAGAAGAAAAACAGCCTCCTACAAACAATTTTTGCCTTACATAAAATGAGTCACATACTGCATGGACAACCTACAAATGCTATTTAGACCCACCACAAAAATACAACAGATGCTATGGTCAGCAAAGAACAAGAGAAACCCACTCGCTACTGCAGGAATATGCCGGATACCTTTTAGTTGTGGCCAGGTATATATTGGGACCACAAAGTGTAGCATCCAGACCAGAATCAAAGAACGTGAGAGACACTGCAGGGTAAAACAACCTGAAAAATCAGCAGTAACTGAACATACTCTGAAACAAACTGGACAAGAAATCCTCTTCCAAAACACAGAGGTACTGGACAACACTAACAATCACTATGTCATACTGCAGAGGGAAGCCACTGAAATCCACAAACATAAGCACAATTTCAACAAAAAAGAAGAAAGTCTAAAAATCAACAAAGCCTGGCTTCCAGTACTAAAGGCTGCAGAGTGCAAAAAAGTGAACGGTCAATTACTTCCATCCAGCCACAAGCAAAGGTGATCAGTACACACAATAGAACTAACAACACCCATCAACTACATATTAGGATTCATGCTACCCCTGATTACATTGAAACTTCTTAATCTCTTCATCACAATACAATACAATGGCTAAAACCTATTCTCCTGCATAGGACAAGCTTCCTCTTTCCCATAACTTTAAGAACCCCAGTCTCACTCAGTCTATACCCCAGTGCACAGAGAGAAACTCCTAGTTTACTGAGCTCCTTGCCGTCTGAAGCTGCCAGCTACAGAGTCTGGCGAAACGTCAGAAAGACAAACTTCCAGAACATGGCCAAATAGCCTGAAAAACTCACAACAACTAATGTACTGAGCCGTTATAATCCATCATGTATGCGACCTGCAGCATTTTCATTCCTTTGGTCTAGGCAGGAAAAAGAAAAGACTGTGATAAAACAAGAGTGTTATTCCCAGAATGAACACATTGATCAAGGCAAATGGATAATGAATGCATCCAAAACTTTTGCTTGGCTTCCATGTTTGTTTATGAAGATTAAGGGGCTGACTTCCACAGTTACTTTCATCACAGGAGATGCCATATATCAGGGAGCTGTGATGCCCTATTTAAATGCAAATATTTTATTTTCTGCTTTTTTGAACAATGCCTCGCTTGTACTATCAAGATAGTGAGGTGGATTTCACATGGGCAAGGATGTAATAGAATTCAGATTAGAGAAAAAACCTGTCTCAATAACATTTTAAAAATATTTTGGCCCATGTATCTAAAATGTGCCTGGAAATCAAATGTTGCTAGGGAGTTGGGGATAAACAAGCAATCTTCATGCCTCAAGTCCAAATAAAACACCTTCTGTAACCCCTGCTGTGACTGCCAGGGCTCAGGGTGCCAGACTGAGAGAGGCATAGCCATTTCCCTCAGTCTCCACATGGGCAGATAAATGTCAGGGCAAGCAGGATAAATTCAGATGGACCTCTTTGTATGTAAAACCAATGTAAATTTGAACAACAGCCATCTTCCCATATCCAGATTGAAAGAGTTCCCGGGTTCTATATAAAGATGATTGTATGTGTATTGCCCTCAGAATACTTTCTTGGGAAGTAGTTCCAGAAAATCTATGCTTGTTTGTCTCACTCTCTCATCCATATACCGAAATAATTATGTCATTATTAGAGATGGGCACGACTTAGCGGTATTCCCGTTTCCGTTTCCGTTACTCGGTTCCATTACTCTACGGAAACGGTAACGGGAATTACTCCCCCAGACTTCGAGCTCGAACCGACGAACGAACAATTTTGGTCTGATTTGTCGTGCTCGTTCCTTGCATCGCGCGATGCCACGCGGCACAGAAAAAAAGTTTTTAAAAGTTAAAAAAACCCGGTTCCCGGCCAAAAAGCAGGCGGAAAAATGCCTGCCATGCCTCAGGGCACCTACCAGAGGGGTTGTTTCTGGAGGTCCCCAGCCTCCCCCCCATCCCCCGTCCTAGTGGGCTGCTCTGTGGGACTCGCTGCAGGCTCGCAGCCAGCAAAAAGCCCAGTCTCGCCGGCCGCCGCCCGCCGCAATTAAAGCGCAAGCAAGCGGCACGGACGGCACAGGAAAAAACTTTTAAACTCTCCCCCACCCATTCCCGGGCCAAAAAAGCAGGCGGAAAAATGCCTGCTTGACTAAGGGCGCAGGGCACCTACCGGAGGGGTGGTTTCTGGAGGGGGGGTCCCGCCTCCCCCCATCCTGGGCAGCCGGACTCGCGAGTCGCCATCGCCATGCCATGCGGTGCGGGCGGGGGATCCAAAATGGGCCGGCGAACGCAATATTGTTTTTGAAATCGTGGTCCAAAAACACACAAGCACAACAGAAACACGCGAAAATTTATAAACTGCCAGATTTTTCACAGTAGCAGTGGGTTTTTTCTTGCAACAAAATGTCTCTCCTCTCCTCCTCTGTCCTCCATTGATTTTTTTTTATTTTTTTTTACACCTGCGCATTGGATGGGCTGGCCGAGTGGCCAGCCATGTGGGAGTGGACGACCATGCAAATTTTTGGAGCCATCCCACCAGTTGCATGGCCACTTGGCCATGGAGACTTCTGGGATGTGCCAAAAAGCCCCCTAAAACCTGCCCTAGCCCTAACCCTAACCCTTGACTCCGTACCCATACGTCACAGACTATCTTCTTAGTGGGTCAGAGAGGCACCCAGAGGTGCAACCCACTAGCCCACCGTAACCTTACCCGTCACTAGCCTAACCCTAGCTCTTGCACTAAGCCACCTTAAAGCCAGATCTACTTGCTTGCATTGCACTACACGCAGCAAGTACACTTCCCTTCTGTGTGAGACATGGTGGTGCGAGAGCCTTGTGCAGGGAAGGCATGATTCTATTACTCTCACACTGGTCTCACTGTCTGCACATTCTGTTATGCAATATCCATATGGCTATTGCATAGCATTTTGCAGCAGCAGCAGGTGAGGAAGGGAGACCCCCATGTAGAGGGGTCTCTTGGAGCCTGCTTCCCCTTCCTAGTGGGTGAGGATAGGAGGCACGGGTGCCTCCAGGAGCCCACTTTCCCTTTATAGCGGGCCAGAGGAGGCACCCACCCCACAGAGGTGCCTCCAGGAGCCCGCTCCCCCCCAAAAAAACCAGTACTAACGACAACGAAAAAACGAACGACTAATTTTTGCGAATTTTCATGAAAACCGTAAACGACCCGAAACGGGACTGGCCCGACTAACGACAACTCGAAAATTTTTTTTTTCAAGTCGTGCCCATCTCTAGTCATTATTACACAAGGGCCTATGTCATCGTGATTCATGATGTACTGTATTGTATTTCCCATGAAACCGCAGATAATACTAAGGTGCTGGTCTACACTTGCTAAGAGGTGAAAAGGGGGCTTATAAAGGTCTGGGAGCTTACCAAAATAGCAATCAGAGCAGGCTAACCCATTCACTTACACAGATATGAGGACACTGTGGCCTTGGGTTGGTCTTACAATAATAATAATAATAATAATAATAATAATAATAATAATAATAATAATAATAATAATAATAATAATAATAATAATCAGGAAAGAGTTGTTTATGTTTATCCTGACTGGATATTCACATTTTCTGAGGTTGCTTTATCTATTGGGTGTAGATTTGTTATTACATCAATGGCTAGTTGTTTGGTATGTTTGCCTGCTGGTAATGGAGTGCCAGAAATGAGGAGATATGTCTATTTCCCAGTTAAATGGTGGGAAATACAGTTTGGTCCACATATGATGGTCCTACATAAAAATGACTACAAACATTCTCCATATACACTCATTCTCCCATCTCAATGTGTGGTCTTGGTAACTGTGCCATTTATCCTCTTTGACTATTCCAGCACTAGAGGTTCTGTAGTTTCCGGATCACTATGAAACATTCCTCAAAGTTGATAGTGTCAGTTCAGTGATTCTTTACATGCTTCATACCATCCAATCCATACATGAGGAGAAAGTCACCATGTGGAATAGAAATGATTTCAGCTGGTCCCCACATGTCTGGCATATTTGGTGATTTCGGATGGCCAGAATTTGCCCTGGATCAAGTTAAGCATTTATTGATGGGGGCTGTTTCTCCAAAGGGAATTTTTATAGTTTTAAAAAAAACACTCTGCATTTGTGTAGTTGTAAGCAGATGTGATTGATTATTCTAGAAAACTCTGAAGTGAACTTCACAGCTTCACAGCATCCGTTTGCCATTAGATACATGTCTGTTTGCTGCTAGAAATGTATAAAAGCTACACAGATTTAGGCAGGAAGTCCTTGCATTGGCCAGATACTGGTTTATATTTGAAGTACGGTACCTACTTGCATAATCAAGTACATGAATAAATGTCAGGGAAGCCCTATAGGACTGATTTTGGGCCATATATACTACAAAGCAAACAAGAGATGCAATAGGAAGAAGAGATGTCAAGGGACACTTAAAAGAGCCTTGTGGCACAGTGGTTAAATGCCTGTACTGCAGGTAAAACTGTTCTCACGGCCTGGGGTTCAATCCCCAGTAGCAGGCTCATGGTAGACTCAGCCTTCCATCCTTCCGAGGTTGGTAATTTGAGTACCCTGTTTTGCGCAGGGGGGGGGGATGTGTAGCCTGCATAATTAAACTGTAAACCGCCCAGAGACTACTTGAAGTGGTATGGGGCAGTATTATAAGCAAAACACTTTGCTTTTTTGCTTTTGGTTTATGCATAACCTACTAAGCCTTGTTGCATCATATCTCAGGCCACTCTACTATCCTCTAACTCTGCCCTCTGTCTGTAATTTGGATCCACCCGCTAGAGCAAATGAGGTGACAAACTGCCACAATAAATTAGATGCTTCCAGCCAGAAGCACTGTACAAATGTATTTTGTGATACAGCATGTGAGATGGAAAGAAGTTGACTTGTGCAGAAGATCAATAGATAATCTCCATAAAATATGGTAGATTAATAGGCAGTTCTTCAAGATTTGCTGAAGCGAATGTTTATACGGCACTATTTTTACAAATGAAAAGCTATAGGTAGAAGCAATAATGCCTGCTTTCTAAGAAAGCAAAGATCAAAGCACATTAGGAATCTTCTTTCTTTGAGTGGTTAGAGAATTCACTCAGATTAGCTTCATGCAGTATGGGAAAAACATGTCCATCTAGGAAAGGAATGAGTATGCCATTGTATGTTCTGTGCATATAATATTCAAATATACTTATAAGAGACACAAGACTACATGCTCACTTCACTCTGACGGTGCTCTTCTTAAGGAAAGCAAGGGTGCTTTTGAGTTTTGTGCTATTTTTCAAATGCATCAACAGTTTCTTTGGGAAACTAGGCATAAAGGAAAGACAGATATTGCCAATCCAAGTCTGCAAACTCGGTCTGCCAGTGTGCCTCAGTTCACAAGAAGAGGCATATCCTCATTTGTTTCATCCTTAGGTTCAAGACTGAAAAATCATAAAATTATCCTACTCACCGGACATTTTAGGGATTCTCACTAAAATAATCACTTTTTTTCTGCTGTAGAACCCTAACAAATGACTACTGCTTTGTCACAGGATGAATTGTTTATGTGTTGAAATAGTCCACTAATTGTTACATGCTTCCTGTATTATTGTGTACTTTTCTTCGCTATGTTTGCAAAATGTGTGGGTGCAGATTAGGGTATTTAGGAATAAAACAGCCTGTGGAGCTTGGAGTGCTCATTTCTAGGTGCAGCATCAAGTCAGCCTAAATCGGTGAGAATGAAGAGTTTCAAGAGTGCTTTATATAGCTGATCTGTATTGAATGGATATACCAAGTATGGAAGGAGAGGGAAACCTGCTCTTCTGAAGTGGGTACTAAAGATAATCTGCTGCAAGAGATACCATGCTGTGTTGTGAACTTAATTACTTAGACATGTTTTAGACTGGGCTAAATAAGTTTTGTATACCCTAGATAGGGCTAATGCTGAACTAGAGAGACACAGAGTAATGCAGTGGACAGTGATGGACTAGGACTCAGGAGGCCTGCGTTTGAAACCCTGTTCAGCTACGGAAGCTTACTGGGATGCAGAACTGGCAAATGCACTTCTCAAATACCTCATTTCCCTTGAACGCCTTATTAGGATTTCTATAAGCCCATTCCAACTTGATGACACATGACAGTTAAAGTAGTTTTGGAATGATATAGGCTAGTAATGGGATTCTAGCTTATTACATTCTTGTCACCACATGGAAATTTGTCTAATAGACATGGGCACGACTTGGTGAAATTCTCGTTTACGTTTCCGTTACTCGTTTCCGTTACGCAACGGAAACGGTAACGACAATTAAGCCATCAGAACTCGAACTCGAACAAAAAAAAGAAAAATTGGGTCTGATTTGTCGTTGTTGTTCATGGCATCGTGCGTGGTGATCGCACGATGCCAAGCGGCACAGAAAAAAAGTTTTTAAAAAACCCCTGATTCCCGGCCAAAAAAGCAGGAGAAAATAAGCCTGCCTGAGTGAGGGCACCTACCAGAGGGGTGGTTTCTGGGGGGGGGGGGTCCCGGCCTTTCCCCCTCTCCTGTCCTGGGCTGCTCTGGTGGGGGGCATCCTCATCGTCTTGCCATGCCATGCAGTGCGGGGTGATCCAAAATGGTGACCACAATATTTTTTCTGAAATCGTGGTCCAAAAACCCACCAAAGCACCACACAGAAACATGCGAAAATTAGGTATTTTAACTGCCTGAATTTTTACAGTAGCAGCAGTGGGTTTTTCTTGCAATAAACGTCTGTCTCCAATCCCATTGATTTTTTTTATTTTTATTTTTATTTTTTTACACCTGCGCAATGATGGGCTGGCCATGGGATGGGACCATGCAAATTTTTGGAGCCATTCCACCAATCGCATGGCCACTTGGCCAGGTTTTGACTGAGATTTCTGGGATGTGCCAGTCGGGCATAAAAAGCCCACTATAACCCTAGCCCTAGCCCTAACCCTAACCCTAACCCTAACCCATACTCCAGTACACTGTCCTTCTTAGTGGGTCAGAGGCGCCCAGAGGTGCAGCCCACTAACTCACCCTAACCTTACCCGTAATGACCCTAAGCCTAGCCCTTGCCCTAACCCTAACCTTAAGCCAGATCTGTACTCGCATTGCACTACACGCAAGTACACTGTCCTTCTTAGTGAGTCAGAGGGCGCCCAGCAGAGGCATTCTTCTCTCACCTCGCTCACCAGTCCAAAGTTCCAAAAAACTCTGTACGCCAGTATGCTGTCCTTCTTAGTGAGCTAGAGGCACCCAAAAGAGGGGTGCCTCTGCCAGTGCCACTTGTTACGCAATGGCTACACGGTCATGGACCCTTCTTTTTCCCTTTGTAGGGGGCCAGAGGAGGCATCCACCCCAGAGAGGTGCCTCCAGGAGCCCGCTACCCTACCCCCCCTACACCAGTACTAACGACAAACGACAAACGAAATGATAAATTTTTGAAAAATTTCACGACAAACAGAAGCGAGCCGAAACGGGCCGGCTCCGACACACGACAACTCAAAACGGTCATTTTTCCTGGTCGCGCCCATCTCTATTGTCTAATACTGCACAGAATCTCTCTATATATAAAGAGAGAAAGGAACTCAAGGCCTTTTATTTCAATCTCCTGTCTACGTAATCATCTATCCATTGGCTTTAGAGAGTTCAGCCTATTTGATGACAAAACCCATCCATGCAATTTTTGAAAAACACAGCTGTTGCAGGTCTTTGGCCTTGATTTTCTAGTGGTGACCACAAACTGAATACAAATGTGTTTTCTTGCCTTCTCATCTTGATGGTTTTTTGGTGTTAAATGCAAAATGATTTTTTTTAAAAAAATGTGATGACTTCATATTCTCCAGAGGAAGGGTGGAACACAAATAATGTTAAAACTGAAGTAAAAAAAAGAAGGAAGGATATTAATGTGGACATGTGCTGAAAGTATCAGTAAAAAGTAGAGGTTATTGACATTCACTTGAAAGTCATGTGGACTGTCATCCCTCTCTGATTTCCTTTCTTGTTACACCCTTGATTCTAACTAGCAAAACAGCTTTTTTTAAAAAAATCATCAACTATAGTAATCATTGTGGATGATTAAGAAACAGGAAATTCTAGTGCACAAATGAATGTGGATACCAAAATAAACGGCTCCACTTGTTAGCTGACACCTTATACACTTCCTCTCTTTAATTATTGTGAGGAAGCATTTTATGTCAGGATGAAGGTGAAAAAGACTGATTTCATTTTAAATGGAATACTGGTCAAGTCTACTAACAATGCTTTAAAACAAACTGGAGGAGGGAAATGAAACACCAGGTTGTTCTAGTTCATTTGGGTTTTTATCAGGAGTAGTTGCATCTGGCTAAAGCATTTTCATCCCTCCGTTTGACTGAATTAGATGTGACATTAAGTAGATTGCACTCTAGGAAACTTCATTCTCAATGATGCTGCTGTTGTGATCATTGACCTTTAAAATGGACTCCTAAAAATAAAAGGTAGGAAATTTAAAATTTAAAACACGGTATATCTGTAGACTGATAATTTTGCTCTTGACTGTTCTCTTCATTGCCTTAATTATGTGATTCTGTTTCTGTGGAAGACAAGGATTAAACATCTATTAACCCCAACCTGGAATGGAAACGCGGCACCAGATATTGCATATTAAGAGTCACACTTCTTTTCAGCCACAGTATCTGCTATAAGTAAATATGGACTGAACTGAGGGAAAGGGTGGGCAACAGAATGGGACTAGGCACAAAGGACATCCATCCATCTGCCTTCTGTTCAGAACTTAGAAAATTACATTTAAAAGGAACTTGATAAAACAAAGTAATGAACAGCATTTGTTATTTCTTGACAGCCAGGTTGGGGCTATCATTATTGTAACTCTAACTAGAGATGGGCACAACCAGGAAAAATTATGTTTTGAGTTGTCATGTGTCGGAGCCGGCCCGTTTCGGCTCATTTCCGTTTTTCGCGAAATTTTCCAAAAATTTGTTGTTTCATTTGTCGGTTTTTCATCTGTCGTTAGTACTGGTTTTGGGGGGGGGCGGGCTCCTGGAGGCACCTCTCTGGGGTGGGTGCCTCCTCTGGCCCGCCATGAAGGGAAAGCGGGCTCCTGGAGGCACCTCGTGTGTGCCTCCTCTCCTCACCCGCTACAAAATGGCATGCATAGCCAATTGGATATGCATACCATTAAGTTGCAGACAGCTACAGCAGGCAGAGGCACCTCGGGTCGGGTGCCTCTGTGACTCACTGCCTGCACTTGGGCTGGGGAAAGAAGTGACAGAGGACCGCTACGGGCGCCCGCTGTGACTCACTAAGAAGGGAAGTGTACTTGCTGTAGTGCAATGCGAGTACACAGATCTGGCTTGGGGTTAGGGGTTAGCACAAGGGCTAGGCTTAGGGTTACTGGTAAGGTTAGGGTGAGTTACTGGGGTGTACCTCTGGGTGCCTCTCTGACCCACTAAGAAGGACAGTATACTGGCGTATGGGTTAGGATTAGGGTTCGGGTTCGGGTTCGGGCTAGGGTTAGTGGCTTTTTATGCCCGACTGGCACATCCCAGAAGTCTCGGTCAAAACCTGGTCAACCCCCCCCCCGAAACCACCCTTCTGGTAGGTGCCCTCACTGAGGCAGGCATATTTTCGCCTGCTTTTTTGGCCTGGAATCGGGGTTTTTTTATTTTTAAAACTTTTTTTCTGTGCCGTGCCGCTTGGCGAGTTGGTTGCGACTCGCCAAGGATGCGCACTTTGCGCAGCCCAGGAGAGGAGAGGGGGGAGGCCAGGGACCCCCCCCCCCAGAAACCACCCCTCTGGTAGGTGCCCTCAGGCAGGCATATTTTCGCCTGCTTTTTTGGCCTGGAATCAGGTTTTTTTTATTTTTAAACCTTTTTTTCTGTGCCGCGCCGCTTGGCGAATTGCGACTCGACGAGGATGCGCACTTTGCGCAGCCCAGGAGAGGAGGGGGGATGCTGGGGACCCCCCCCCCCAGAAACCACCCCTCTGGTAGGTGCCCTCAGGCAGGCATATTTTCACCTGCTTTTTTGGCCGGGAATTGGGTTTTTTTTTTAAACTTTTTTTCTGTGCCGCGCCGCTTGGCGAGTTGGTTGCGACTCGACGAGGATGCGCACTTTGCGCAGCCCAGGATAGGAGGGGGGATGCCGGGGACCCCCCCCCAGAAACCACCCCTCTGGTAGGTGCCCTCAGGCAGGCATATTTTCGCCTGCTTTTTTGGCCGGGAATTGGGTTTATTTTTATATTTTTAAAACTTTTTTTCTGTGCCGCGCCGCTTGGCGAGTTGGTTGTGACTCGACGAGGATGCGCACTTTGCGCAGCCCAGGAGAGGAGAGGGGGGAGGCCGGGACCCCCCCCCCAGAAACCACCCCTCTGGTAGGTGCCCTCAGGCAGGCATATTAAAACTTTTTTCCTGTGCCCCTTGGCATCACGCGATCACTGCGATGCCAGGAACGACAATGAAAAATCAGACCCAATTTTTCTTTAGTCGGTTCGAGTTCGAGTTCTGGCAGAGTAATTGTCGTTACCGTTTCCGTTCCATAACAGAAACGAGAAACGGAAACGGAAACGAGAATTTCGCCAAGTCGTGCCCATGTCTAGCTCTAACTGTGCAAGTAATTAGTTATATAGTACCTTGTTGGAGATTTTACACAGGTGCAAGTCAAATCACATAGCTCTTTGCAGCACCTTTCTGTGAACAATCAAGCTGCCAGTCAGACACATGTCTGATAGTGTAGCAATGCACCTTGTAATGTCATCAGTGCCTTTTTTGTTGCATTTTTGTCAACAATCTCACAACAAAAGGATTTTAAATGGATGAGAATTCTTTAATTTTCTCAATGTGTTTTTGTTCTTGCTTTAGATTACTGTCTATTTATTTATTTATTTATTTATTTATTTATTTATTTATTTATTTATTTACTGTCAAGCTTAAATCGGAGAACTGCCATGTTTTAATTTGGTATTTGTTTGATCCATTGTAGCATTTATATACCTATTTTGTTTAGCATTAAATAGTGTCTTTTAATGATGTGAACAACCTTGGGTCCTTTTTAAGGAGAAATGCAGGGTAATACATACATACATACATACATACATACATACATACATACATACATACATACATACATACATACATACATACATACATACACGCCTCTAAAACACGTTAAAATATTCTTTAAAAGTAACTTACCAAGTTTGACTTCCTATGTTTAAGCAATATGACATTCCCCCAAAAGTAACTATGATATAATAAGCATCTGCCATCATGTTTATTTTTGATTTATGATATCACTTTTTGGGTTTTCCCAGATAGAGAATTTTGAAGTAGTTTACTATTCCCTTCTTCAGAGGTTGCCTTGGGACTGTGGAGTTTTCCCAGGGGCACACAGTTTGGCTCCAATTACAGGAGGTACAGTGGGGAATCACATTCCCACTCTCTGTTTCCAAAGCCTAATACCTCAACCATTGAGCAGATAAACACAACAGCTCAAAAGCATTGATTCTGCGGTGATCAGCCTTCTTTATAGTCCAGATCTCACATCCATACATCACTACTGGAAAAACCATAGCTTTGACTATGACGGTTACTTCATGTCCACTCTCGTCCTGGGAGGAAGTTTGTTGCATGTTGATGTCGGTCGCGGTCATGTTGTCTTCTTGCGGTTCTGTCCCTGTGCTTAGACCGGAATTCAGTGAGCGTGGTTGGGATGAACTCCCTTCATCCCTCAATGGATGTGTTGTTAGATTTCTTCATACCGGTCCCCAGCGGGACCACGAACAGCGATGAGATGGACGTGAAGTATCAGCCTATCTGGAACTTTGTCGGCAATGTGATGTTGCTGCTCCTTAAGATGCTGCCTAGGTTTGCCATTGCTTTCCTCCCAATAAGCAGGCATCTTTTAATTTCATTGCTGCAGTTGCCATCTGCAGTGATCAAGGAGCCCAAGAAAATAAACTCTGTCATTGCCTCCATTTCTTCCCCTTCTATTTGCCAGAAGGTGATGGGACCGGTGGCCATGATCTTAGTTTTTTTGATGTTGTGCTTCAGTCCATTTTTTCACCCTCTCCTCTTTCACCCTCATTAAGAGGTTCTTTAATTCCTCCTCACTTTCTGCTATCATAGTAGTATCATCTGCGTATCTGAGGTTGTTGATATTTCTTCCGGCAGTCTTAGTTTTAGCTTGTGATTCATCCAGACCTGCCTTACACATGATGTACTATGCATATAAGTTAAATAGGCAAGGTGACAGTATACAGCCTTGTCATACTCCTTTCCCAATTTTAAACTAGTCAGTTGTTCCATATCCAGTTCTGACTCTTGCTGCTTGTCCCACATATTGATTTCTTAGGAGACAGATAAGGTATTTATTTATTATTATTTATTTGTTTCATTTTTATACCGTGCCATCTTCCTATAGGAACTCTAGGCGGTGGTCAGGTACTCCCATTCCTTTAAGAACTTGCCATAGTTTGTTGTGGTCCACGCAGTCAAAGGCTTTGGCATAGTCAATGAAGCAGAAGTAGATGATTTTTCTGGAACTGTCTGGTTTTCTCAATAATCCAGCACATGTTGGCAGTTTGTTCTCTTAGTTCCTCTGCCCCTTCAAAATCCAGCTTACACTTCTGGGAGTTCTCTTTCCACATACTGCTGAAGCCTCCCTTGTAGAATTTTAGCATAACCTTGCTAGTATGTGAAATGAGTGCAATTGTCCGATAGTTGGAGCATTCTTTGGCATTGCCCTTCTATGGGATATGGATGTAGACCAATCTTTTCCAGTCATCTGGATATTTCAGCATCCTCCTTTAAGATTTTAAAGAGTTCAGTTGGAATGCCGTCCTCTCTACTAGCTTTGTTGTTTGCAATGCTTTCTAAGGCCCACTTGACTTCACTTTCCAGGATGTCTGGCTTGAGGTCAGCAACTACAGTATCTTCGTTATCAGGTACATACAGATCTTTCTGATATAATTCCTCTGTGTATTCTTGCCATCTCTGTCTTCTGCTTCTATTAGGTCCATAACATTTTGTCCTTTATCATATCCATCTTTGCACGAAATGCCCCTTTAATATCTCCAAATTTCTTGAAAAGATCGCTGGTTTTTCCTTTTCTATTGTTTTCCTCTATTTCTCTGCACTGTTCGTTCAAGAAGGCCATCCATGGTTCTTCAGGTGTTCTGTCTATCAAATCTAGTTCCTTAAATCTATTCTTCACCTCTACTGTATATTCATAAGGTATTTGACTTAGATTGTACCTGACTGGCCCAGTGGTCTTCCCTACTTTCTTCAGTTTAAATTTGAATTTTGTAATAGAAAGCTGATGATCTGAGCCACAGTAAGCATCAGGTCTCATTTTTGCTGACTCTATAGAGCTCCTCCATCTTTGGCTGCAGAGAACACAATCCATCTGATTCCGGTATTGTCCATCTGGTGATGTCCATGTGTAGAGTCGCCTATTGTGTTGTTGGAAAAGAGCACTTGCAATGACCAACTTGTTCTCTTGACAAAACTCAATTAGCCCTTCTTCGTTTGGAACTCCAAGGCTAAATTTGCCAGTTATTCCTTTTATCACTTGATTCCTTACTTTAGCATTCCAATCCCCTATGATAAGAACATCTTTCTTTGGCATCAGTTCTAGAAAGAGTTGTAAGTCTCCATAGAATTGGTCAATCTCAGACTCTTAAGCACTGGTACTTGGTGCATAAACTTGGATTACAGTGATGCTGAAAGGGCTGCCTTGGAAGCATACCGAAATCATTCTATCATTTTTGAGGTTGTATCCCAGCACAGCTTTTCCTGCTCTTTTGTTGACTATGATGGCTACTTCATTTCTTCTGTGGGGTTCTTGCCCATAGTAGTAGATGTGATAGTTATCTGAACTGAATTCTCCTATTCCTGTTCATTTAAGTTCGCTAATGCCCAAGATGTCAATGTTTATTCTTGCCATCTCACGTTTGACCACATCCAGCTTACCCTGGTCCATAGATCTCACATTCCAGGTTCCTATGCAGTATATTTTTTTTGCACCATTGGACTTTCCTTTCTTTTCCAGGCATGTATGCAGCTGGGCATCCTTTCAGCTTTGGCCCAGTCTCTTCATTAGCTCTGGAGCTGCTTGTACTTGTCCTCCCTTCTTCCTCAGTAGCATGTTGGACACCTTCCGACCTGAGGGGCCCATCTTCCAGCATTATATCTTTTAGTCTTTTGTTTCTGTCCATGGAATTTTCTTGGCAGGGATACTGGAGTGGCTTGCCAGTTCCTACCCCAGGAAGTTTTATTACAGGCATAATTGTCACCAGTGTAATTAGCCTTACAATGAAGAACGCACCGCACAGCCTGTTGTAATCTGTATCCTCGCTGATCAACTGGGACACAAAAGTAACAGTGTGCCCCCATTTATAAGCCTAACAAAGCTAAAAGGGCTAGTGGTCTTCTGAACCACAATGAAATGCTGGTTAAAGTCATGTTGCTTAGCACAATAAATTATACTACAGTTGGCTCATTGAATCAAGGTGTCAACTGTAGTATAATCAGATAAACTATATTACCATGAATGAATGGATGTAGAATTTGACCATAAAATAGGATCCAAAATGTGTCTCAAGACAGCTATTCAATCCCATAAATTTGTACTTGTTTTCTTTTAAAAGATTTAGGATGTGAAATACAAAGATGAAATACATACAGTAATGCTGATCTATAATTAGGAAATACATCAGTACTCTATATAGCTATATATCATATTTGTTCCTGTTAAATTAAAAAACAAGACATCAGGTCAGGTCAGGTTTTTATTTTCAATATGACCACATTTTGTTCCCCCAAAGTGATTCAAACAATAATCTGTCACTGAGACAACATATGAGGGCAGATGATAATACAATTGAAATTCTCTCTTGGAATGTAGCTGGATGGCAACATTGCCTCCACTCATATATGGATGTTCCTTTCGTAAAGGAAGTGTATGACATTATCCTTCTGCAGGAAACATGGACAGCAGAAACGCCTCTTCTGAATGGTTATTATTCCTTTAACTTAGAGGCATCTGCTGGGATAGGTCCGGGAAGATTAATGGGTGGGCTGGTTATATTTGTTTCAACTACCTTAAAGGTAAAATGTGTTTTGAAACCACCTTTAGCCCACCTGGCAATGGCCGTACTGATGAGCTGGGTGAACGGCAGCCTTCTTATAATAAATGCCTATCTTCCACCTAGAACAAAGAAATCCTCTATTGAAGAAAACTGGTCAGCCTTAGATAATTATATATCAGATCTGTTAGCTGGGTGTCCCGAAGCAGAAATCTTGTTGGCAGGTGATTTTAATGCCCGAGTTGGACCAAATGATATATTTCTAGCAAATAAATATAATCTGGTCTTAGAGGATCTATATGGGGAATCATATGGACTCCTGTCTACACGCACATCTAAAGACCCAAAGGCGAACTATGCAGGTGCATGCCTTGCTAAGTTATCACGTAGGAGAGAGCTTCATATTTTAATGGGGCATTCTATGGGGACTGCCCAGGTGAATATACTTTTATGGCAGGTAAGAGGGCTAGTTCTATTGATTATATGCTTGTCTGCAATGTTTTACTACCTAGGATTAAAACATTTAAAATTCTGCCATTCTTGGAAGGGGATCATCTACCACTAAGCCTAAAACTGTCTCTTCCTCTGAATCCAACACAACCAAAGGACCAGTATACTCCACAGCTAGAACTTATAGGAAAAAGGTTAAAATGGTCTAGCACCAGTAGTACCAAAGTGAAAGAAATACTAACTACAGAGAAATTGCAATATCATCTCTTGCTCTTTAGTAACTTAAGTCCAGAGCAAGACCCTCTTGTAAACTTCCAGGCTTTGGCCCAGGAAGTAAACTCCGTTTTGACTGTCCCTTCAGAGAACAAAGTATACCCTGCTTATAGGAACACGAAACCTTGGTTTGACCATGAATGTGTACAAGTTAAAAAAGAGCTTAACACCATGTACCATCTGTCCCTGAACAAAGGTCAGGAGGAAAGACCTGAAATACATCTTCAGCTGCTAGCTCAAAAGAAATTATATAAAACCACCATTCAGAGGAAGAAAAAAGAGCATGTAAGGAACTTATGGGAGGAGCTAATCCAGTCAGCCAAACAAAAGAACTCAGCTCAGTTTTGGAAAACAAGACATTGATAGACATTTTGACCCTGTTTATGCTTCATTTGCTGTTTGCTAATTATCTCTTTCAATATATCTCTTTAAATAATGTGATGTAAGCTCAGTTATCTAAATATGAAGCAAAAGACTTGATCAAATGTACTTTAAAGAAATATAACTGTAGGAAGAGATATTAAAAGGCCATTTGGAAGGCAAAGGAAGTAACTAATTATCACCATCATTATAAAAACCTTCAGATGCTCAGCACAGGATACAGAATAAGTAGACTGACAAGAGTAAAGGAAAGTAGCCAAGAGATATGGAAAGAGGGAGTAAAACTGTATAACAGATGGAATCCTGCTTGGGGGAGTAATGGAGAAAAATAGTTTGAAAGTCACAAATACAAGGTGAGTTTGATCTAAACAAAATAAGTGGTGCTGGATAGCACTGCAAGTGAGTATCTGGCTGTGGAACCAGAGGCTGGAAGTTCAATCCCCCACTACGCAACCCAGAAGAGCCAGTCTATGTGGCTTAGGGCAAGTTGCACAATCCCCAAATTGCCTCCAGAATAAATTCCTTCCAAGTAGAGATGGGCATGAAATAAACAACAAAGCATCTCTTGGGGAAATGCACCTGCCCAGCTGGCTAAAGACGATGTTCCTGAGATGATCTGCTTGGGTGGACTATAATTCAGATGTCCAAATCCAGTCTTCATTGAAACTAGAAAGGGTATGATGGAGATTCCTAAGAAGATTCTCAGTGAGATGGATGTCTGTAGCCCACACAAGGGCTGTTCTATCACTCCTGGAAATCTTGAATCATATGGACCTAAAAATGATTCATTCATTTTGTAAGAACGTTTGTGAAAGTTTGTGGTTTGTGGTTGATGAACAGCAGTGCATCATGAACCAGTGTTTGCCCATCTCTGTTTCTGAATATCTAAAAACACAGAAATGTGTTGCCATAAGTCAGACTTGACTTGACAGCACAGTTATTTATTATCACCTGTATTGAAACGAACCCAACCAGTAGTATAAATTGTAGATTTTAATCGAGTTGAGCATAATATTTAAATTAGATAGTGAATCATGCAGTGAATATACACATTACACTAAATTATAATGTTAAGGACAGATAAATACTGTACCAATACATTGGTTTCTAGCTGGATACCACAATAGCTTGAAGCACCTGACTGCAAAGGCAGGGGTCAGAATCAGGAGACATGGGTTCAAATCTCTGCCAAGTCATGGAAACTCACTGGGAGAACAGTGGCACTAGTAAAAACCCCTCCTTAAATATCTCACTTACCAGGAATTCCCTCTTACAGTCAGTATATATCAGTTCCAACTTGACATAACATAACACATATAGCATGTCTTTTAAGCACATAATACACTAATAATTCATAGAAGTAAAAAAAAAAAGTGGGTTGAGCCGTGTGACCAGAAAAGCACATTCAAAAGTAGGCTAGGTGATACCTTTATTGGTCACTACTAAAACAAAAAATGTAAGCTAAGCTTTCGATAGCAACTTGCTATCTTTATCAAAGTATTGTACCAAAAATGCAATCTTGATAGAGTATGGTGTCTATCAGGCATTGAGAATCTTTTTGGTGAGATGGAATACACCAGATTATGGTATCAGGAGGCAAGATGCTGTTAAGACTGCTTCAAAGTCACGGATGCGGTTTAACACCCAGCATATCAAACCAAGAAGCACAGTCTTTGACATCCCCTTTCTTCCCACCCTCAGTTTGGCTGTATCGAGACTAAAAGTCCCTGCTCGCCTGACAGAATGGGGGGGGGGGGAGGCGATACAAAAAGCATGTGTTCCATTTGAAAGTTGGGAAAAATTAGCAAAACTCACTAGGAATAATCAGGGCCAGATTAAAAAGAAGCAATTTTACTTAGTTGCTGCAGTCCAGGCCTCTGGTGGCAAGAATGTGCCTCCTTCTTCATGGTACATAGCAAGAGTGGCTCTTTACTTGGTATCTTCATCAATCCATAGAAGTAAAATAATTGTGTATTGAGACGTGTGATGAGAAAAGCAAATTCAAAAGTAGGTTAGGTTATACTTTTATTGGTCATTACTAAAACAAAAAATGTAAGCTAAGCTTTCGATAGCAACTTGCTATCTTTATCAAAGCATGTACCAAAAATACAATCTTGATAGAGGATGTTGTGTATCAGGCGTTGAGAATCTTTTTGGTGAGATGGAACGCACCAGATGATGGTATCAGGAGGCAAGCTGGTTTAAATTCAGAAGAGGAAGGAAAGGGTCAGTATCCCTGCCAAGAAAATTTTAAACATAAACCTCTGTAGCATTTCCCTATTAGCTTCCCTATTCTCCCCCCCCCACCCCCCAAAAAAGTAGTCCTGCTAGAGAGGGTTAAAAACAGCATTTTATTGCATTATTGGGGGCAGAGGCACTATTTCCCTATGTGCTCTATTTTGCATTTTCTAGATTTATGCCATCTGCATTTACTTATAATTTTATTTTATGTTGCTTATTGTTGGTTTGACACTGCCCAGAGTAGTCATCTTGATATATGCTACAGTATAAAAGTGTAATAAATAAATAAATAAATATTTATAGTCAGATCCCTTGTGACCTCCTCAAAATGATAATATGTTATTTTTAAGGACAGGATGGGCATGTATCATTTTAAAGGAGGGGGAACATTCTTTAAATGGGTAATTTAATGTTTTTCATGATGGGGTCAAGAAACTACTGGGAGGCTTGAGGAATATATTAGGATGTGTTTGCCCCTCCTCAGTAGAACTCAGAGGTAGCTCTCTTACAGACATTGCCTATCCTGGCTCTCAGTAAGAGGAACAAGGAAGTTCCAGTGCTTAAATGGCTCCATAGGAGGCATATTGAAGGTGAGGACAAGATCACTATCATTTCTCAGATGACAATTTTAGAGAAACAAAATAGAACCATATCCACTGGCCCTTTCATTAACTTCAATGTATAGGTGCAAAGATCTAACTCCACGTGCTACAGGTTCAACTTTCATTGAAACCTGGAATAAGTGATGTAGGGCACATATACAGTTTCGTTCCTGACTTTTCCAATTGTGTAGCATCCAATCCATCAGGTGCTACATGGTCTGGAAAGCCAGAATGGAAGATGAGGATTTTGAATTTTATGTGCCCCCTTGGGTTGTAGGCACATGGAATTCAAATGCTTGCCTCATAAGACATCCTGGATGGCTGTTGTTTTCCCATTAAGCATCAGTACGAAACAGCCGACTCCATATCCTGGCAACAGTGTAGCTGTTAACAAGAGATAGAAATCTTGACTTGTTCAGCAAACGAGACAGTGTGATAATCCCCCCCTTCATAATGTGGTGAGTATTGTTTTTGTCAAGTCTCTGAGAATGATTTTTCTGTGTCTTAAAAAAAAGATTAGGAAGAAGAAGGGGATGATACTGGAGATGAAAACTCTCTGATGATGCTGGCTGATGATATTGGCTGATGATACTGGGGTTGAGAACTCTCATGAAGTTGGATAACGCTCAACAACTGTCTCAACAGCAGCCATGGTGAGGTAGCTTGTCTCAATGAGAAATGAAAAACATGAGAATTCTTTACATTTATAGCCTCACTCAGTTGTCTATTCTCCACATGCTGACAGGAGATTTGTGTAGGAGACCATGGTTGCTGTCCAAAGTTCCCCTGGAAAGCTGTTATAAGGCTGAGCTCTCCCACTCCCTTCAGTGTTAATTGCTGAGCCTTGCAGCAAAGAGTAAGGAAGATGCGACTCCTCTCAGAAGCAAACTTGCTCATGAGTAACTTATTTTGCATCTGTCCTTTTTTTCAAATGCTTGTGGTTTTGCAGTGTTTCCTTTTCTTTTCTGGATACATTGGAGGATTCATGCTGTTGAAACATATTTCAGATGTTTATTTTGCATTATTTCTCTTCATCAAAACTAATGAAAAGATCTGCTGAGAAAATATATATAGCAATTTAAAATAATTACATAAATTAGCAAATCGCAACAGGGTCAACAACTCTGCAAATAAGAAGGTGCTTCCCAGACATGAGAAAATAATGTTGCCATCAGACAATTCTCCTGTGGGAATCTTTCACGTAGATGCAAGTTGTCTGTATTCACCACCCATCTCAAGGCTCAGCCATATTACTGATTTGTATCCATTTCAGTCCTGATTTATTGTATACTAATCTAAAATCACCTGGGATTTATTAAAAAACAATGAACATTCGGTTTGACGTAAAATACTTCAACATAGTTTTGGAATTTTATTCCACTTTGGGAAGCTACACTGCATGAAATCACCTAATTTATGTTTCATTTTTCAGACTGTGCTGTTCCTCTAATTTTTGACTGTTTAAAAATTAGAACAAATTAAGTGGCATATTGCTACTTAAAAAGGTAAAGGTAAATGCCCCCCCCCCACACACACACATGCATGCTAGTTGTGTCCAACTCTGGTGAGGGGGATAGGGTTAGGGTTAGGGTTACACTATTTTACCTTCCAACTTTGTATGGAAATGCCTATTTATCTACTTGCATTTACATGCTTTCAAACTGCTAGGTTGGCTGGAGCTGGGGTTAACAGCAGGAGCTCACTCCTCTGCATGGCACCTGGGATTTGAACCACTGAGCTGCCGATTTTGTAGCAGACAGTTCTCAATGCTCTAACCCACTAAGCCACACATGCCCCTAGATTGCTGCATCAATGGCTGCAGTTGTCCAAAATTATTTCCCCATATATGACACATGATGCAGCAATACACAGAATAATTTTTTAAAATGGGTGGGGTGAGAGGAAGCAAACAAAGTGCCCTTGTTGTCCAAAACCCACAAAGGCACAAAAATGGACAGTATCATTCATATTGATCGATGTGATTTGAAAAGAATTGAATCAACAAATGGAACAACTTTTTCAAAAAAATGCTATATAGTCAATGAACAGTATGCTTAGCCCTGGTCAGGGGTTTTAAAAGTGATTTTAATAACACAAAATCCAATTCAAGAGTAGTTCTCATTGCACCTGTAACCACAGCCTCAGTTTTGATAAGGTGATTACTTGCAGAGAAGAACAGCTGCAGAAATCTCCATGGGTGACAATATATATTGTATATCAATCAAATCTAAAATCACCATGGTACTTCAGAGGCATGATTCTGGTAGACATTTACATGTGAACAATTAGATATCCAAATGAGGTGTAGCTTGCCAGCTGGTGGCATCTCAAACCACCTGGAAAACTAGCTTGCTAACTCCAGCAGATGTGAAAAATCTCCTGCTGGGTCAATCATTGGTATTACGTAAGGAGTATCATATTCTAAAGACATGCAGTCTGTACTACACAATATGTTCTTTAGATGGCCTCTATCAGGGTTCAGGGCACTATGACATTCTACACACAGCAAAGTAGAGTAAGCATTACATGGTTGATTAAGTAACATGCTACCATTTGTCCGCTTTTCTGCCAAAGTATTAATCTAGCACCACCAATCATTCAATCTAAATATTATTATTTCAGAAGTTTTAAAATGGATAAAACCTGTAATTGGTGGCCCAATTACAATTTAAATGGGAGAACCTTGTGATAATAGCTCATGCATTTTTATTTGTGTCTTCAATGTGTCTTTAGTAATTATGCTTCTTTTAATATACTTACAGAAATGTAACTTCTAATAGAAGTCCAAATATAAACACATGCCAATATGTAATTTATTTACTACATTGTATGAGTCCTTTACACCAGCAGTGCATTTCTCAGACAAGTATGTAATGAATGAGAATGCAGGTAATCATTTGATTTGATTCTGACACAGTATATGGAAAATTGACCGATTATATTACATATTCCAGCAATGTTGTTTGGGATTTTACTTATGTAGTGTGTATGAGAGAGAGATTATGAGAGATTGGGGGGGGGGTGGAGAGAAAGAAAGAGGATGGGATAAAGAATAGTGCCAAATTTGAAGTTACACTAAACATTTGACATAATTATGGAGAAAAACCTTATGTCACTCACTACATATAAACTTTCCTGTTCAGTGTGCCTATACTCATATGCTATGTTAGGCAGACTCCTAACACTAGACTGCTGCTTTGGTGGAAGAAAGCTGCTGTGCCTGGAAGCAAATAAATACCAACCACTTTACTTGATCAATCACACTGGTTAGAAGGTGAAACAAATCAAAATGTTTGAGTTCTATATTATATTAAAACTAGAGACTTCTGATTGGAAGCTCTTTTGCAATTAATGAATCACTGGATGATTTCATATATTGTGCTGGTTTTGTCTTGTTTGTTTTGGTTTTTTTTTGGGGGGGGAGGGCTCTATCTGCATTTGCACATGCTAAGTTTACTTCAGATTTTTCAGATAACACAGTTGATAAAGTATATCTTAAGAGTTTGTTTAGCTTCTGCAACCCAGTTGTATCATCTTCCAGCTCTTACTTCTCTTTCAAAGTTTTTTTTCTAGTTCAGCATATGGATATATATGGCCAATACTACTAGCTCTGTTTGATTACCAAAGCAGTAAAAATGTCATTGATCAATCTGCTGATCTTTGTGAAAAAACGCACTCTCATCTGCCAAGGACAGATAACCAATGGGTCAAAATGACTAATAACTACTGTCAGGAAAGTAGAATTCCAGAAATGTCACATTGCATTAATTAGTTCACAGGATTGTAGTGAAGATTAGGCTATTAAAGGAAGGAAGCTGAGTCCTGCTGAGTCAGGACAATGGTACTATATAATCCAGAATCCTTATTCCAGTAATGTCCAGGAAATTGGATCTTTTTAGCAAGCCGATAACTAAAACATGGAGACAGTACTTACTAGACATGGGCATGACTCGGCGAAATTGTCGTTTCCATTTTCGGTTATTGTTTCCGTTACACAACGGAAACGGTAACGATAATTAAGCCGTCAGAACTCGAACTCGAACCGAAAAAAGAAAAATTTGGTCGGGTTTTTCGTTTCCGTTTGTGGCATCGCGGTGATCGCGCAATGCGAAGCACAGAAAAAGTTTTAAAAGTTTCTCTAAAAAAACCCGACTCCCGGCCAAAAAAGCAGGCAAAAATATGCCTGCCTGAGGCTTTGCCACCTACCAGAGGGGTGGTTTCTGGGGGGTCCCCGGCCTTCCCCCCCTCTTCTCCTGTCCTGGGCTGCTTGCACCAGGCTGGGGGGGTGTCATCCTCGTCGTCTCGCCATGCCATGCGGTGGGGGGGGGGTCCATAATGGCGACCACAATTTTTCTTTTGAAATCGTGGTAAAAAAACACACCAAATCACCACAGAAACAAGTGAAATTTATTTATTTTAAATGCCTGAATTTTAATAGTAGCAGCAGTGGTTTTTTTTTACAGCAATAAAACGTCGTATTGATTTTATTTTATTTTATTTTATTTTATTTTTTATTTTTTTAGACCTGCCCATTTGGGCTGGGCATGGGATGGGACCATGCAATTTTTTTGAACAATTTCACGAATGGCATCGCCAGGTTTTTGACTGACACTTCTGGATGTCTTGGAGGGCATAAAAAGCCGAGGCACCTTCCAGAAATCGCAGTCGGGTGTATGGATGTGGTTGAGGGAGGAGGGCTGGCTGCTGGTGCTGGTGTGATCCGATCGAGATTGAGGAGGGAGGCTGGAGGCTTTAGGATTTAAGTTAGGCAGGCAGGGAGGGAATTGAATTTAGAAAATAATTTCTTTGATTCCCTGCAGCTTTGTCTGCTGAAGGGAATAGCAGTTTATTCTTTATTTCTTCTCTGGAAGTTTGTGAGGATTTTTTTCTGATATTGGATAAAGGGGGAGGGTTGACTGGGAGTGGGAGGTGTGGATTTATTTTAAATATATATTATATACTACCATTTATTTTCTATTTTCCCAACTTCAATTTGCTTGCACACACACACACACACACACATTTGGGGTGCAAGCCAAGAACAGAACCTCTATCCTAAGTGATATCCTAACTGCCCCCTGCCACTGCCGCCCGCCCGCACCTCCCCCCGGCACCCGCCACCCGCCCTGCCTGCTGCCTAGGGCACAAAAACACCTAGCACTGGCCCTGATTGCGGGACACCCCTATGCTCTGGGAAGTGAAATCACGCTAAATCGCAGTGGAAACGACAAACGACAAAGGACAAACGGAAACAACAAATTTTTGAAAAATTTCGTGACAAACGGAAATGACCCAAAACGGACCCGTTCCGACAAATGAGAACTCAAAACATCATTTTTTCTGGCCGTGCCCATTTCTAGTACTTACCCATTCTACTATGCAATTCCACCAAGAGGAATTCAAAATTGCTGATTAGATTTCACTAATTATAAATAATTTCATCAGCATATATTTTAGCTGTGAATTGCTACAAACTAAGAAATCAACACAGGTATTTGTTGTCATGAGCAAAGTCATTTGACAGATGTGTGAAATAAATGCTTCAATGATGACATTAATTCATTCCACTTGGGATGAATTAATCTGTTTCCAATGCATTCCTACGGGAAACAGCGTTTTGAGTTAAGAAAATTTGAGTCAAGTAAATGCATTAGGAATTGGTTAATTTTGTAACTCAAGGTACAATGTAATCCCCTGTACTACTATCACTGTGCTATTTATACAATAATTTATAGTAGCAATTAGAATTTTTCCACTTGGCAGAAATAGAAAAGGAAACCCTTTTTTTCTTTATGCAGCTGTTTTTCTGAGCAACTACTACTACTACTACTACTACATTATACAAATAAAATAAATAAATAAATAAATAAATAAATAAAAATGAAGAAACAATTTGGTCTTGGCTTAAAAGTAAGTAAACTCCATCCTATAAGCACAGCTGGTCTCTAGAATGAAATAATTTCATGTGATAGAATTCCACACATCTTGATCAAATGAACCTCATAAGCTCGTGTGGCTTCAATGAGTACAAAAGTTATTTGTTTTATCAAGTTCGACAAAGGGTCTTTTGAGATTCCATGACAATGAATACATTCAATGGAGAAAATGCACATAACTTTGTGTGAGAGACAAGGGAACAGAACACTTAAGCAACAGAGCAATAGTTGTACAGAGAAAGAACAATCTTATACCCTTCCGCATGTCAGGAGCTCCTGAAGAATAGCAAGGGATGAATCCTGTAAATCTGTTTTGTAGCACCCTCCTGAGGCGGGTCTATGGTGAAGCTCAGCAGTGCCCCAAATCTTGGCCTTTATGTACCTATTCAGAGCAGACACTTGCTCTCTAAGCACATATCTGTCAGCCCACTTCCTAGATGTTTATCAGTTGTTTCTATTTCAGTGGCAAGAGCACATTTCACCAATAAGTAAGAAAACTGGTAAGAAAATCAGACACCAAAGGATGGCAGAGTTGGACATCAAAGCATATTAGCTTCTCTGACCTAGGTAGGCCTTTTAAACATCTTGTCCCATGATTAAACCACTTGGCACTTTTGCCAGTGACCAGGCCATTCAGCTGGATGAGACTGGTTTTTCTGAGGGTCCAAAAGTCTTCCCCAAGCAACCTTTATTAAGCTCTGATGCCGGCCAGTGTACTGCAGTAGCTTAAGCATTTTACAACATGTTAAGCAGTAGCATTTGCAACAGATTAAGTGCTGGCAAAGCTGCCTAGATGCTCTAAGCACATATGATCTCACCTAATTTCAGAAGCTAAGCAGGGTTGGCCCTGGTTAGTACTTGGATGGGAGACCACCAGGGAATACCAGGTGCTGTAGGTGCCTCGAGTAGGAACTGGCAAGCCACTCCAGTATTCCTCCCAAGAAAACTCCATGGACATGGGGTCATGAAGAGTCGGCCATTGCTGTAATGACACAACACACACACACACACACACACACACACACACACACACACACACACACACAAAGTGCTGGCAAACAGATGAATATTGCCGCATATACCATATACCGCATACACTATACACTATTATTCCACAATGGAATAATTTTGAAGTTGCATTCTGAACATGGATTGGCAAGAAAATGAACACAAATACAGGGCAGAATCTCTCCATGTATCTCCCCTGGATCCTACTGCTTTTTTCAAGATTAACCAGTCTTTCTCTCTCTTGCAGCTTCCTTATAAACCTTAAAAAAAACCTATGAAGATGACTGGGAAACTCCGGGGATCTGCCAGCCCACCCGCCTGCCCACCTGCCTGTATGACTGTCATTTTTGGCACCATGAATGGCTGAAGATGGAAGGAGAAGGAAATTCCTGTTCTGCTAGTGCCTGATACCGAAATACATAACTGGATTTGACCATAACACTGGAATTGGGTTTTCCCCCCTTTCCAGGAAACATACAAATCATTTATCTCTTTTAATGTGTACATTTAGTTTTGCTGGTCACTGACTGTAATAAAGTTTTGATTGATTGTACTTTTATTTTTGTACTCAAATTGCAGTGAATGGGCATGGACAAAATAAATGAAGCAGTGAAAGAAACCAGGGAAGTGCAAAATAGATATCACAGACTTCACTGAGGATTGTGAGAGGCTAAAAGATTAGAGATTAATTTGCAACTAAGATTGTCAGGGTGAACTATTTTAATTCTGTATTCTATGCTGAAGTTCAAGAGAGCAGCAGAATTCTAGTGGGTCTGTGGGAAATGACTTATGGAACATTGGGAAGATATGCTATTGGGTAGGAATGGAATAATTGATTTCATCTCATTTTGAACTCAATTGAACACCTTGTGTCTGAAATGCCAACTCAGGCTTGAGTTACTCGAGTTCTTGTTCTCTAAGGAACAAGGTTCTGAGGTTCTGGTGAAAAAAATTAAAAATTAAAAAAGACCTGTGGAATAAATGAATAAATGGACATGGTACAGGGGGAAATGAAACAGAAAGTGTGAAATGAAGCATCCTGAGAAAAAGGAAAAAAACTATTTTCACTGTCATAGAATATTCATGCTTTTACATGCTTCTTCAGTAAAAATAGATTGCAATAAATCTCTACCTGATGCATGAGTAAGCCCCCCTGAATTCAATTACAGTAGTACCTTGTATAAAGGAATTAATTTGTTCCGAATGAAATCACGTTCAGGAAATTTTCCTTTATACAACTTTCCCATAGGAATGAATTGAAAACAGAGTAATCCCTAATCACGACAATTTTTATGTTGTACGGATTCGCCCCATAGGCGATTCTGTTAAGCAAATTTCCTCTATCTCTGGAAATTTTTATGTTGTACAGATTTTATGTTATACAAACCATTTGTTATACAAGGGTCCACTGTATATGTGTTTTGATTGGGCCTAGGAGTCTGGATTCATGCTCTACTTTGCAGTTCAACTACATGTTTCTTGGATGACTACTGAAAATATGCACACAGTGCAATTCTGTAGATGTTGAGTCAAAAGTAAATCCCGCTGAGTTCAATGGGGCTTTCAGCACACAAATATAGCCTAGAGATTTGCACTGAAAGGTAATTTTCTAGAAGGGGCACAAATGGCAAGCTTGGAGTCACTTCAGGGAACGTACAGGGAACCACTTGAGCTCTAGTAGGAATTTGACAGGATTATGCCCTGGGCACATTTATGAGTGAATTTTTACTATTTTGCTTGAATTGTTTCTATGTCAGATGGAAGATATTGCACATTTGTGACTTTGAAAAATGTTTCATGCTTTTTGGGTTATGTACTACTAAGTTATCTCTGACTTAACGGCAAGTCAGGAGAAGAGACACATGGCACCTTTGGTGCCACGCGCAGAGCTTCATATGAAGCAGCATAAATTAATTCATGCCCATCTCTATTCTGTGTTTCGGCTTCTCATGCAAAGTAAGTCTTCATCTACACATTATTTACACACACATTGCAGACATTGCCAAAGTGCAGAAAAGCACCTATGTGAAAAGCACCTATGTGAAACTGGGCAGATCTACTATGCTATGAAAAAGGTACTATGTCTCTTAATTTCACTACACATAGGAAAACACAAAAATGTCATTGGCATTTTTGTTTCCTAGCACAAGTCGATAGGACATATAAGGATTTGTATCTGAATATGCATTGCTAAAACGGAGCGCTTAACAAAACTGCGGGGCTTTACATAGCCTAGTACTAATACATAGCTTCTGCTTGAGCTTATTTTAAGAATTACAATAATATAATGCATTTGAGTAGCTGAAATAAATGCTAAATATTATTATGGGACATAATTAACTTTTAGCAAAGAAGGGTGAGGTACAAGAGCATCATCATTACAAATACTGTACAGACAAAAGAGTTTATTTATTTTCATAGACATAGGAAACTCTTCATGCTCCACACAGAAGCTTGCTATTCCTAGCCTGTTCTTATTTTTCTTTTGTATTGTTCATTTACACTAAAGTGATTTAAATGTGTCCAGACTCCAGACCAAAGATTTAAATAAAAGTCACTACAAACATCATTGTTGTTGTATTAGGCTGTCTTGATTCAATGAGATGGCTCACTGCATAATCTTTGCGTCTCAGGAAATTCCTTGCCATCAAGTAAGAGCAAGACAAGGAAGACTATTTGTTAAAAAAAAAATCATCCAGGCCTCTTTAATTGGCACCAGATGCCTCTGTGCAATGGTAGCATCCTTTCCATTGGTCAAATACCACACATATAGAGCATGTGCAGAACACTCAGTCCAACCTTTAAAAAGAGGCCCACAAACTCCCCAGTGATTCTAATCTTAAAAGTCCCCTACCACAAATCCTTGGGGCCTCAGGGTGAGGAGGATAATTTCTTGTCCTGGCATGACAAGACAAGGCATGGAAGAATTTACAGTATATCACTTCTCTAGGCCAACTTTACGAATGAAGAAGGACAGTCATGAATTTTGATATAGGAATTCGACAGCCTGGCAGTCAGCCAACAAAAGCCCATCAGAACTGCTTAGGTGTGCCCAAGACTTATTCTGTATGTCAGAAGGAGGATAATGGGTTCCAGTATGGGAATTTGGTAGCCTATCAGAGATCAGAATTGTAATGACCAGGATATCATAAAACTTGATCACAGCAATGAACCATGACATGAGGTTGAGAACTGAGGTCTATGTACCACTGGGAAACAATTATATTTTCTCATAGGTAGCTCTATTATTCTGCCTCAGCCTATATAGCCAAATGAAAGAAGGGGGAAAGCAGTTGTATGGCACTGCTGAGACTAACACTTTTATTTTAGCACCTGCTTTTTTGGACTGTCCTCCACTCCAGGTACGGCATTCAAGCATCAGGTTTGCACACATGTGGTCATCATGGTTATGGGTTAGGGTTAGGGTTAGGGTTAGGTTTAGGATTAGGGTTAGGGTAAGAAGCAAAGTGAAGAATGAAAAGGCTAATTCATGTTTTAGAGTTCTGTAATATTTAAGACAATGATAAAGCTAGCTTGCAAGCTCAGAAGCAAGGAAAACTCAGGAGCAAGAACAGTAAGAAATGAAGAAATTTTCCCAGGATGCTGGCAGAGCAGCACCTGGCAATTGGTACCATGTTTTTACATTTGAAAAGAACAGGGGACCCTCTGGTCACTAGCCAAAAACTCATCCCTAGGCTTGGTGAGTGACTAATAAAGAGGTGGAGAGAGAACACACACCTTTTAGAACTACAACACCCAGGATACACTGTTCTTAAAGGAACACTAATATATCCTAAAGTTAGCTGTTCCAGAACAGTTGGTGTAGATAAGGGTATGAAGTAATCTGTCCTCATAGGTACATGTGAGTACAGTATGGTTGCAAAAGGCAACATCCTACTTTTTAAAGATAAGTTACTATTATTAAAACTCCTTAACACATCTGGGTGGGTGATAATTATTTACCCCTTAGAGGTGTCCTTATTAAGAATGGACTATCACCAAGTTAAAGCTTACAGTAAGCTTCCAACTTTTTATTTATTTATTTATTTATTTATTTATTTATTTATTTATTTATTTATTTATTTATTTGATTTATTTGATTTATATACCCCAGCCATCTAGTAAAATGCTACTCTGGCCATATTCAGATTAATTGTCTTTCGGGCTGATGGTCTAACTCTAACCTAATGTTCCGCACCACCACCACACACAATGTAAAAACATTAAGTAGAAAATCCAGATATGTTTTGTAGAGAAGACTGACAGAGAAAGATAAGGAATCTGATCTTTTGCTTGGGGAACTTTCTGTCAACATGAACATGGACTGTATGTTTCAGGGCTTCATGGAAGAAAATGTTACATGAGAAAAAGTCAACCAAGAATTCATAGGCTTTTGCAAGTTTGTCAATCGAGTGCTTTGCACTAGGCTATGGAGTTCATTGCGCAAGCTACGTCATCAAACAGGAAGTGGTTCATAGTATCATGGATGTGTCAGATTGTATCCTGGATTCCTGTAGAGCTGCTTTACTTTCTTTCCAAGTTCTTCATAAGCAATCAATTGATTATTTAGTTAGTTAGCTATTTATTTCCACCCTATAAATTTGAAATGTAAAATGATTACAACAGTTTCCAATTGATCAGTTTAAAGTACAAGACTAAAATATTAGACCCACATTCAATATACAGTAGATCTCTTTTGAACTCTTTCCAAGTTCTTCATAATTTTTATTTATTTATTTATTTATTTATTTATTTATTTATTTATTTATTTATCCCACCGTATAAATTGATGTGTGGGATGATTGCAGCAATTAAATAAATCAGTTTAAACACAATATTAGAATTTAAAACCACTGTACTTAAACATGGGAACTCTTTAATTACATTCCCCTCTGTATTTCCTCCCTTTCTATTAATACGGATGCACCTTGATAAAATTTGAACTTCTTCTTTTCCTTCTCTTTTCTCAGAAAACTGGCATTGGATCTTGTCACGGATTTGAAGAGAGTTAAAAAGAAACAGACGGAGAGCTGTAGTGAAGTTAAGTCCCACATACACCATAGATCACCTCTTCTCAAGATTGAAGGGGCTACAGTGCTCTTTGATAGGCCTGCCTCCATGCAGGTGAACTGATATAAGTTAGGGATCAGAGGGTGTGGGTATTCCAGTCAATAGATACAAGTCAGTGCCACTTAATGGCTTTTCATCAGAAGGTATAATATTGGCCACTGGGTCTTAACCTTTCCCCAGTTACAAGGGAAGAAATATTCTCATAAGTGTGTTGAATTTTTCCTTATTGATTAATGATAATTGTTGTTGAGCAAGATAAACCAAACATCTTTCTAAAGTACAATCAATTTGCCTCTTCCAACCAATCTGATGAATTGTGGCCAAAGCTGCTATGTAACTTATCTACTATTAGGGGCCAAAATTTGGTTCAGGGTGTTATATGCTTACAACATCGAAGTCAAATTAGATAGTAATGTAGGAACATGTTGAGCAAGTTACATTACATTGTGAGCAAACATGCCAGTGCACATAATATAGAAAAGGAAGGGTGCTAGACTGCTATAATGAAGTACAAATTTAAGCAGATCATAAGAAGTGGTTCCACCCTTCCTGACCTTCTCAGCAAGAATTTAATGCCCACAAAATTCATTAGCAAATAAATTAGGAAATTAGGAACATTAAGTATTAGGTATAAATAGGTTCAAAGAATAGGAATGAGGGCTGCCCAGACCATAGGTTTTGGGAGGGCACTGTACAGGTGGGCAGCACCCTTCTAATAATATTAGGAATCATTAACTGATCCTCTTGCACTACATTCAGCCCCCCCCCCAGTTTAAGGGATATTTGAATTGAGTAAATTTCATACTAATAAATAGTGGTCCAATTTTACTCCCACAAATGTGTCTTGCCTATTTATTTCCAGGCTGGGAGGGCAATGGAAGCTCTGAACAGCCATAGTGCTGGGGTGGGGCCACTTTGTTCACTGCCTGGCTAGTGTCAGGGGCCAGAATCTTCATAAGGCCTCACCATGTGCTGGGAAGCCTCTTTAGTGATCTATAAGTCTTCCCTCCCTCCCTCCCAATTGGTTTTAATCCCACAAACTTGTCCTGCCTCTTTATTTCCAAGCTGGGAGGTCATAAAGGGTTTGTCTTAAAGTTGCCATAACACTTCTTACCCTTTCAGACACACACCCTGAGTTGTGTTTATCTTGGTGCTAAGGAAATCTGATATGTGTGATGCAGAAAACGCCAGATCTTGTAACACTGACCCAAGAACTGAGAATTTATAACATACTGGCCTCAGCAGCTATGCTCAAGGAGCACCAGTTACTATTTCTCCTTGCCCAGTGCAGTGACTCAATTCCTTTGCCATGGTTACCACATAAAGCTAGATTAGAAAGAACCTTCATAGACCATGCCACTGTTTCCAAAGCTAAGGCCAATAAGACATAAAATAGGCATTTATTGTAGGCCTGGCACAGTTGTTGGGTGGTTTGTTTCTCTGAAATAAATGCAAGAGGGTTTACAGCTAAACACCTGTGTATCACAAGGCTTCTACTAATATAATATATTAATTATTTATTATTTATTTATTTATTTATACAGCTTATATACCGCCCGTCTTCCTGAAAGGAACTCCGGGCGGTTTACAATAAATAGTGCTTGGCATTGTTGTCTTAATCATTCACCTCAATCAGACGCTGCTCTTTCCCTTATTTAGCCATTCTAATAAAGGTTATCTATGATACTGCTGCTTCATAGACACCCAAATGAGGAAAACTATGCCAACAGAGCTACCTGACTCATCATCTGTCAGCATTTATCTTTTATGAAAGCTACGTTTGCCCAGAACATGGCTGAAGCTGGGTTTCAAAGGATTCCCTGTAGAATATATTTATTTAATTTACCCTGACAAATCTGTTATGTTTTATGCCTTGAAAATTAAGTCTTGGGGTTACATGATTGGATTATTCCAAATGTCAGAATCCCTTGATGCAGCTTTCCTTAAAAAAAAAAAACACTTGAAGTTTTCCTGTGTGGAGTCCAAGGTCTATTTGCCACTTTGTCTTCTCTTGACATTGACATTGCCAGCATCTGCTGTTTTCCTTATTGTAAAACAACACTATTAATTTGGCTAAATCATGGTGTGCCAATGAATCTAGCCAGTAAATATAATCTGCATGTTATGCAGTTGTGGGATTTTTGTTTTGTTTTGGTTTGGTTTGGTTTTGGAAGGATAGTCTTAACTAAAAGCAAACAGATCTAATTTGGCATGCTGCCCATATTACACATTGAAAAGCTGTTCTCTCCTTTGGAGTTATTCCAGTTTTAAAAAAAGCACTGAAGAGAGAAGAGCTGCTTTGTCACACTTTGAATGTAATAAACTGTACATTTTAAACTGAATTGTTTAGGTTTGCCTGAGAATTATAGCATGAAAAAAGGCATTATGCTACATTTGGTCTCCATAATGAAAAAGCAGCTGAGGCTGCTAATTTCTATTTGATTTACTGCCACTGAAAACACAGAAACAACATCAGCATTGTAGCTGCAACATCACACAGTTATATTATTGGGCAAAATGGAGAAAATCAGTGTTCTATAAAAATGGGGGCAACGTAAACAAAGAATCATAGTTATTAAACTGGATCTCTCTTCTGTACCAAATTTGGCAGAAATATTGCAGGAGGTATGCTCTTGCTCTGTGGTGAATTTGGGGAAATTTTGGCAAAGGATTTTCAAATTATATATTTTTTAGAAAAGTAAATTTGTTTTATTTTCCCCTCCCCAAGTCCAGAAACAAGAAGCCCTAATATGTTCCTAGATTTAAAATAGCTCATATAAATGGAAAACACCAATCTTGGATAAGTGAATCTTCAGATAGTGAGACAGCGGATACGGGGGTCCTACTCTCTCTCTCTCTCTCTCTCTCTCTCTCTCTCTCTCTCTCTCTCTCTCTCTCTCTCTCTCTCTCTCTCTCTCTGTGTGTGTGTGTGTGTGTGTGTGTGTGCGTGTGCATGTGTGCATGTGTGTGCGTGTGCATGAGAGAGAGAGAGAGAGAGAGAGAGAGAGAGAGAGAGAGAGAGAGAGAGAGAGAGAGAGTTCTTTTACACAATTGTTCTTTTACACTTTTTTAATTCTGACCAGAACAGGAAGGAGAAAAATCAAGATACTTGGGACAAAACCATTTCTGTGAGATTAAACTCCATCTGTGGTTTATCACACACTTTGTGATAGATGGAGTACAGTCCAGCAGCTGGCGTTTTGAGGCTTATGCAAGCACTTTAACGTTTGTTGCAGTTTGCCCATCACTCCATACTCAGTAATATAAACTCCTTTTTTTTTTCAATAAGTGGAAGTTGTCTGATAATAAATGTGTGCCTGGCTCTGTTCTTCTTATATGGGTCCACACATATTCGCTTTAATCGACATTGCACATACTCTAGTTCTTGCCATGTACAACTCTAAACCATAAAACAGACTGAACTTCAAAATGTTCAATGGCCTAGTCTCTTTTCTGTCTCTCTGGAAACAATTACATTAAGCAAGGAAAACTGTTAATGCAATAAATTTCTAATGGATTGAAACAATATGGATGCTAGAGATATATTTTCCATTATACAAAAACAAGGAGAGAGGAAAATTAAGAGTGTGTGTTATTTAGCAGGGCAGGAAAAGTATTTTAGTGGGGGTTTTCAGTAAAAGGCACTGTTGGGAGAAAATGCTTAAATTGAGATGGTTGGAATAAAGGGATTTTCTTTTTATGCGTGAGTCATCCTGTTTTCATCATTACCACAGACTGAAGTAGCATGAGCACAGTGAAGAAAAGTTACTTTCTGGATGATAATTCCTGGAATCCCCAGCTGCTTCGTGTAGGTTTCATAGAAAAAGAAACTTTTTAAAGAGGTGAAAGCTAACATGACAACACTGTTTTGCCAAATGGGAACATCTGCCAATGGAATTGCGCTCTTCCTATGTTTTGTTTACCTCTTTGTATTCCTAAATGACTCTTACTCTTACTTGTCCTATATTCTACTTTACTAATGTTTTTTGGGCATAGCAACAACAATATTCCTAAATTATTCTTACTCTTACTTGTCCTATATTCTACTTTACTAATGTTTTTTGTGTGCATAGCAACAACAAAGTAAAGCCAAAGAAAAGAAAAGAAAGCACTTAGTAATAGCCACAGGAACACAGTGATCAGCAGGGATGTAATTGCCATTGTTGACAGCGGTTCGCTTAGGCATTACTAGACAATTTGTGCAGAGAAAGAGTGGCAAATTTAACGGAAACAAACAAACAAAATCTTGATTTTACAACAGAAATAGCAATGTTTCAACAGTTCTAGTTCAGTTCATTCACTTCTGGGAATGACCTACAAAGAATCACAGCTATAAAGTTTATTTAAAAATATATTGTAGGTAGGCCATTTGTGGGTGGATTGACCCTGGTTGAAGTAAACTTCCAACTTTCCCAAGATAACTACAGTCCCTGCTAGATCTCAGAAGGAATTAGGAAGGATTACAGAAATGCAAGAATACAGTGATATCTTTATAAAACCACTAAAAAAAATCAAACAAATTGCAAGCTTTCGTGGAGAGCATTCCACTTCCTCAGACTGGACACCACCCTTCAGAAATTGGATAGAAAAATTATATATGGAATTCAGAGTGATTGATGGCAGATGTCCATGCCAGGTCTGCTCACATGATGTGAGGTGAGGCTTAGATTGCAAATCTCTGGTGGGGAGGTATGGTCTTGTGCACCATCCTTCACAGAATGGTTAGACAAAGAGTTTGCTAATTATTCTGCCACAGCCTCCATATGCACCAATACATTGTCCATACAAACAATTTAAACACATTTCCTTTGGGCTGTGGGACTAAACTCTCAAGTAACTCAAGCATCTGGATGGTGTGGATCATTTCCTTCAGGCTTTATTTCTGGGACCCATGCATTCTTCACTCATCTTGCTGGATAAAGCTACTAAAATTGTAGAAAAAGATTTTATTTTATTTTATTTTATTTTATTTTATTTAAGATTTTAATGACTGTATTTTTCAAATGTGAAACAGTAACACAACACTTCATGAAGTGTTGTTACGGTTTCACTTTTCAGTTCCTGATTCACTTTTCAGTTCCTGATTTCACTCTTGACTTCCTTATTCAAAATCTGGATGCTTTGCAGAAAAGCCCACTTCAAAAAATATCAGAACTGTCCCAAACGTTTGAACCCAGTACATAACATTAAAGGGATGGTATTTCTGTTAGTTTATTTTAATGGATTTCAAAATACGGAACATGGTTCACTGCATGGGTCCTTTTCCATGGAGAAAGGCGGAGTAAAAATACTCTAAAATAAATAAATAAATAAATAAATAAATAAATAAATAAATAAATAAATAAATAAATAAGCCTTTCAATTATTTTAGAAAATATGAGGCACCAAATTTATCTTAAGGATTCTTGCCAGATTGGTGTTTCCACAGAATACAGGAGAATACTGCTGCACCTGGAGACCTCTGACACAGTCCCTGCAGATGACCTCCCGAGTGGTCTTTGTGGACTGCAACCCAAATATGGAAGCTTCATGAACATTTTACTGGAGCCTTTTTGTTAGTCAAGGGGTATGTTTAGGGAGAGAAGCCTTCAAGTAGTGGCAGTGCAGGGTGGTTTTAAAAAATAGCAGCTGATCTGGAGAAACACATGTGTTCGAGTTGTGATAAGAAAGGCAATGCCTGATGACATCCTGTGCCCCCATACAGCCATGACTGCCAACTTGCAAGAGTTTCAGTTCTTGAAAATGATTCCTCAAGGCTTCAAGAATCCATTACAATAATCCAGCCTTTCTTCCTATAAAGCTAGCCTGGCAAAGGCTATCTTTTTATCCAGCCTTTTAAAGGAATGTATAAACGTAGCATTTAAAGAACCAAAAAACAAGTCCAACTAAAAATTGTGTTTGATTTATTCCTTTATGGAAAATAATATTGAGTAGTATTGCTAGGTCCCAGGCTGGAGTTTCAAGTACAGTGGTACCTTGTATAAAGGAATTAATTTGTTTCAAATGAAATTATGTTAAGCAAATTTTCCTTTATACAAATTCCCCATAGGAATGCATTGAAAACAGAGTGATCCCATTTTGCCCCATAGACTATTATATTAAGCAAATCTCCAGAATTTTTTATGTTGTACACATTTGTTATACAAACCGTTTGTTATACAAGGGTCCACTGTAATTGTTTTGCTTTTCCAAATGGGAAGATATATCTCAATGGCAAGTGGGGCTAGAGAAGAAATTTTGATTGTGTGTGTATGAGAGAGAGAGAAGTGACTTTGGAGCCTGATCCACACTTTGTGAGTCCTCTTGTTGCAGAAAACATGGTGGGAATGGTAAAAGCCTTGGGAGGGAACCAATGTTTGGACTTCTGTGAGGTCTCCATAAGCTCCAGCATCTGGAATTTTCCTAGATTCTAGGCTTGTTTACTATGATTTTAACATGGGTGGGAGTCACAATCAATATTTTCCAGATTACAGCAAGTTCAGAAATACAACTGAAACAAATTCTCAAGAACATTGAGAAAAATGCAGAGGAACAGAAGGTTCTTTTTGGGAACTTGCCAATCCAAGAAACTGGAGGGCAAATTATGATACAGTGCAAACTTTTTTTCTTGGTCCTAGATGAAACACTTCCTTCCTTATGACTCTATCAGAAAAAAGTACCAGCAATTAACTCTTGATAAATGTAACTTCTGGAAAGCCCTGAGGAGGGTGATGTTCCCGTTATACTAAAATAAAGAAGCCAAACATTTTTAGCATGTACCCACGGAGAAGCATTCTGAGATTTTGATAGCTGCTGTGAGGATTTTTTTTTTTTGGCTGTTTGGACATGTTCTGGAAGTTTTTCTTCCTGATGTTTCACCAGACTCTGTGGACGATAGAGATGGGCACGACCAGGAAAAATTATGTTTCGAGTTGTCGTCTGTCGGAGCCGGCCCGTTTCGGCTCGTTTCCGTTTTTCACGAAATTTTCCAAAAAATTGTCGTTTCGTTTGTCGGTTTTTTGTCTGTCGTTAGTACTGGTTGGGGGGGGGGGCTCCTGGAGGCACCTCTCTCTGGGGTGGGTGCCTCCTCTGGCCCGCCATGAAGGGAAAGCGGGCTCCTGGAGGCACCTCTCTGGGGTGGGTGCCTCCTCTGGCCCGCTACAAAATGGCATGCATAGCCAATTGGATATGCATACCATTAAGTTGCAGTTGCAGCAGGAAGAGGCACCTCTCTTTCGGGTGCCTCTGTGACTCACTGCCTGCGGTGCACTTGGGCAGGGGAACAAAGTGAGAGAGGACCCCTACGGGCGCCCGCTGTGACTCACTAAGAAGGGAAGTGTACTTGCTATAGTGCAATGCAAGTACACAGATCTGGTTTGGGGTTAGGGGTTAGCGCAAGGGCTAGGCTTAGGGTTACTGGTAAGGTTAGAGTGAGTTACTGGGGTGCACCTCTGGGTGCCTCTCTGACCCACTAAGAAGGACAGTATACTGGCGTATGGGTTAGGGTTCGGGTTCGGGTTCGGGTTCGGGCTAGGGTTAGTGGCTTTTTATGCCCGACTGGCACATCCCAGAAGTCTTGGTCAAAACCTGGCCAAGTGGCCATGCAATTGGTGGAATGGCTCCAAAAATTTGCATGGTCCACTCCCATGGCCAGCCCATCATTGCGCAGGTGTAAAAAAATAAAAATAAAAATAAAATAAAATAAAATCAATGGAGACGTTTTGTTGCAAGAAAAACCCACTGCTGCTACTGAAAAAAATTCAGGCAGTTTTAAAATAGCTATTTTTGCATGTTTCTGTGGTGCTTTGGTGTGTTTTTGGACCACGCGATTTCAAAATAAATATTGCGGTCGCCCCATTTTGGATCCCCCGCCCGCACCGCATGGCATGGCGAGTTGGTGAGATGACGAGGATGGGCAGCCCAGGAGAGGAGAGGGGGAGGCCGGGGACCCCCCAAAAAAACCACCCTTCTGCTAGGTGCCCTCACTGTGGCAGGCATATTTTCGCCTGCTTTTTTGGCCGGGAATCGGGTTTTTTTATTTTTAAAACTTTTTTTCTCTGCCGCGCTGCCTGGCGAGTTGGCGACTCAACGAGGATGCGCACTTTGCGCAGCCCAGGAGAGGAGGGGGGGCAGGGACCCCCCCCCGAAACCACCCCTCTGGTAGTGCCCTCAGGCAGGCATATTTTTGCCTGCTTTTTTGGCCGGGAATTGGGTTTTTTTTTGTAATTTTTTAAACTTTTTTTCTGTGCCGCGCCGCTTGGCAAGTTGGCGACTCGATGAGGATGCGCACTTTGCGCAGCCCAGGAGAGGAGGGGGGGGGCCGGGGACCCCCCCAGAAACCACGCCTCTGGTAGGTGCCCTCACGCAGGCATATTTTCGCCTGCTTTATTGGCCGGGAATCGGGGTTTTTTTATTTTTTCCTGTGCCGCTTGGCATCGCGCGATCGCTGCGATGCCAGGAACAACAACGACAAATCAGACCCAATTTTTCTTTAGTCGGTTCGAGTTGGAGTTCTGGCAGAGTAATTGTCGTTACCGTTTCCGTTACGTAACGGAAACAAGAAACGGAAAACGGAAATGAGAATTTCGCCAAGTCGTGCCCATGTCTAGTGGACGACATCTTCAGAGGGCAAGGAGCTCAGGGAAGTATGAGTTCTCAAGGTTGAAAACCACTGTTATACAGGATAGCCTCTTGTGTTCCCTACTATTCACTAATATTTATCCTTTACAGTTGTCTCAGATGGGAATAAAAGCTGAAGTGACTGAATCAGATTGCTGTTCATCTTTGCAACTACCCCCAGAAAGATGTAGGACAGCCAGTTACAGAAACAAGGAGTTGCTCCTTGTCTTATAAAAGAAACAATGGCATTTTGCTATTGGTTAGAGTCCCATTTGGGAAGGAGTAGTAAATATTGCCTGTCCTATCCCCTCAGAACATACAGATTTTTAGAAGTCCTACTAGAATAAGCATAGGATTAATTCCTAACCTAATTGTTCGATGGTATGGACTAATCCAAATGTTATTAATAGCAATTTCCATCAGCCTCACTGATCATGGACACTGCCAGAAGAGATGGATGTCATTATCCAAAACATCTAGAAGGAGCCCATCTTGAGAAGACAGCTTTCTTGCACAGGTCTCAGTATTTTTAAAAAATCAAAGCTTAATCTAGATCCCCAAGCATCATAAACCTAACATTCAGTTCCTCTCGAGACAACTGTAAAATGGATACCCTGGGAATTCTATGCCATCTGCTGCTTTCCTGTGAGCAGCTGTCTCCTTCATGCATGAGCAGGTGCAACTTCTTGCTGAACTCTATACACAATAAAGTGAGATCTCCATGTGGAGTTTTTAAAGGGGAACTCTGATTTTGATATCACTTAACACATGGAAGAGTTTGAATCGAAGTTTGGGCTTTCCTTATATGTGGCATTTATGCAGCATCACAGATTTCCTTGGATGAAGACAAATTCCTAAATATTTGTTGGAAGCAGTGTGGAAAAATATGTTTGGAGGGGCTTGGGCCTTACACACAAATTCTTTGGCTAGTTCTCATCATGCCCCAGGATAGACATGGGCACGACCAGAAAAAAAATGACGTTTCGAGTTTTCGTTTGTTGCGAAAATTTTCAAAAAGTTGTCGTTTCCGTTTGTCATTTGTCATTTGTCGTTTGTCGTTTCCACCACGATTTAGCGCAATTTGACTTCCAAGAGCATAGGGGCGTCCCACAATCAGGGCCCGCGCTAGGTGTTTTTTTGCCCTAGGCGGCGGGCAGGGCGGGGGGGGGGCGAGCCGGCGGGTGGCAGCCGCGGGCAGGCAAGTGGGCAGGTGGCGGCGCGGGCCACAGGCGGGTGGCGGCGCGGGCGGACAGGCGAGTGGGCAGTTAGGATATCACTTAGGATAGAGGTTCTGTTCTTGGCTTACACCCCAAATGTGTGTGTGTGCAAGCAAACTGAAGTTGGGAAAATAGAAAATAAATGGTAGTATATAATATATTTTTAAAATAAATCCACACCTCCCACTCCCAGTTGAACCTCCCCCTTTATCCAACATCAGAAAAAAATCCTCACAAACTGCCAGAGAAGAAATAAAGAATAAACTGCTATTCCCTTCAGCAGACAAAGCTGCAGGGAATCAAAGAAATTATTTTCTAAATTCAATTCCCTCCCTGCTTGCCTAACTTAAATCCTAAAGCCTCCAGCCTCCCTCCTCAATCTCGATCGGATCACACCAGCACCAGCAGCCAGCCCTCTTCTCTCAACCACATCCATACACCCGACTGCGATTTCTGGAAGGTGCCTTGGCTTTTTATGCCCTCCGACCGAGACATCCAGAAGTGTCAGTCAAAAACCTGGCAATGCCATTGGTGGAATGGTTCAAACAATTTGCATGGTCCCATCCCATGCCCAGCCCAAATGGGCAGGTCTAAAAAAATAAAAAATAAAATAAAATAAAATAAAATAAATATGACGTTTTATTGTGTTTCCCATGTTAGTTTCTATCCCTCATAATAGCTTTTCCCCCCCTTTTAACTTCCCACAAGCTCTTTTTAGCTTTAATGATGCCTTTTAATTGTTGTAAGGTGCCTCTTCTGATTCCCCGTTCTTAAACTTGAATATGTCTTAAATGTTCTGGGCAGTATATTATCTCCCATTATTGTAAGCCACCTTGGGTCCTTTTATAGGGAGAAAAGTGGGGTAAATATATTCAAAAAAATAAAATAAAAACAAAAACAAAAACCTGTAGGATTACTGCCAGGTATCCAGTTCAGTTCCCCAGAAGGTCAATATTATGCCTTACTTCAAAGACATTCTCATTTAGTGGATTGTTGTTGTTGTTGTTGTTGTTGTTGTTGTTGTTGTTGTTGTTGTTGTTGTTGTTGTTGTTGTCGTCGTCGTCGTCGTCGTCGTCGTCGTCGTCGTCGTAATCATCATCATAATCATCATCATTGTCATCATCATCACACATAAATAAGATAACTATGCTGTATTTTGTATTACAAATCACTAGTTGAACGCTTCCCAAGTGTGTAGGACTATGTGATGTATCGGCGAATTATGTGAGCAGATCCCAGGAAGTTGGCTTTCTGCAGATGACTGATGGTGACTTTGTCAATTCCAAATTCTTCTATATACTTGCTTAGCTCTTTTGGCATCACACCCAGTGTGCTGATTACCACTGGGACCACCTGTACTGGTTTATGCCAGAGTCTCTGAAGTTCAGTTTTCAGATCCTGATATCGGGTAATCTTTTCAAGTTGTTTCTCAGTGACTCTACTATCACCTGGTACAGCAGTATTAATGATCCACACTTTTTTCTTCTTCACAATAATAATACCTGGGGTATTATGCTACAAACCCCCATCTGTCTATATTAGGAAGTCCAAAGTAATTTTGCATGCTGAGGTTTAATTCCAGGTAGCAGGCTCAAGGTTCCGAGGCTGAAACCACAGAGAAGCACTCCATCCCAACTCAGATTGCATGAGGAGTGCTAAATTGCATCTTCTGATATCTTTCCTGGATAGGGCAAAGAAGTCTCGTCAACAAAGCAAGCTCACTGGCAGAGTCAAACATTCTGTCTTCAGCAACCCACCTAAGGATTTAGACAAACAATGAATTCTTCTTGATCGTACTTTCAGTTTTCTTGATTCATTTTATCTTCTTCAGCACCCTGAGAGATACAAGTTAGAGGGGGGAGTAAAGAAATGAACCTATAAAATATATAGAAGAAAATACACATTAAAATGCTTACCTGAAGACAGACGAAAATACACAAAGAGAACAAAATGTATAGTTACAGTCTACCTGTGAGGAAATCCCAAATGGTGCTTAGTTTTGAGTAGACAATGATTCCACAGTGTGTAGCCACCATATTGAACATATTGTTACTATTGATTAAAATTATCCTAGAGGCAAACAATCAATAGTTGAAATTCTCTTAGTATACTCATTACTAGATTAACCCCATTGAATCAATGAAATTTATAGAACAGCTGACTCATGAAATCTCCTCACTGATTTGATTGCCCTACTCTAGTTGCAACTTACTGCACTAGGCAACAGGATTTTAGCAGATAAATCAAAGAAACTGCTAAACAAGACATACTTGTGCCAATCCTGGGTTGTTTTTTAAGGACCTTTTGGGTAACAGAGAATCAATACCATCCCCCTTCTTGCTGTCTTTTTCTCCTGTTCCTACATATCATCATTCTTGGGTCTTACGACTTTTAAACATCCTGCAAACATTCTAAAAAACAAGCAGTCCCTGAGGTAGTGCTATCTCACTTTTAATTTATGAAACCACCAATCAAGATTGAATTAGTTTTTAAGCAAGAGAGGAACAGGGAGATTTATAGAGAAACCAAGTGACATGTCCTTACCATTGGCACACAGTCCAGTTTTGCAGCCAGCTACAATAATTGTTAAGACATTGTGATCCCATATGCCAGCTTCTGATTTAGGGTGCATTAATAATTGCATACAATAACAACAGTTAATAAATGTTAATTTCTTAGCATATATAGACAGCTTTATATGCTTTGCAAATATTAAGCATTCATTTTTATTACACGAGAGTTGGAACAAGTGTACAAAACAAAACAAAATACTGAATAATACAATGACTTAACTTGAACATGTCTGGTTTGCTTAATTTCTACCTCTGAGAATAGGATGAGGTTTTTGGCAGGTATTTTTGTGTAGGTAGCCGATACACAACTTCTTGCCAGATGCTGGGAGGATTTCTTAGCCAATGTGCAAGTTTTAAATTTAAAAGGTTTTTTTTTTTGCGGTATTAGTAGAGCAAAACACCTTAGCTTTCTCCCCTATAAATTTTGTGCAGTCACTCTGGGGGAGACTGTGCCACTGCTAAAGTGAGGCGAATACTTTCACTTATCACCTGTGCTGATTTTTAATATACTTTTGTGGTAATAACATAGTTTCAAACAATAACATAGAACTGTACTGAAAAAACTGTTTCATTCCTCTGCTTTTAGGAATATGCAGCTGTGCTTCTCTATAAAGTTTTATAGATTATATCTACACTAGAATATAGATTATGATATCTGTACTATAGTTGTGCCATAGTACAGAAACAGCATTGGTCACCCTGCACAATGACCTTTTGAGGGAGTCTGACAGGGGCAAAATGTTCCTGTTGGTCCTCCTCTATCTCTCAGCAGCCTTTGATACCATCAACCACAGTATTCTCTTGGGGAGTCTCTTTAAATTGGAGATTGGAGGCACTGCTTTGTAGTGGTTCTGTTCCTTCTTGGAGGACCATCCCCAGCAAGTGCAGCTGAGTGAAATGACCTCTGCCCCTTGGGGTCGGTCATCTCCTCAATGCTCTTAAACATTTATATGAGGCTGCTTGTAAGGGTCATAAGAGGGTATGGAGCTTTGGGTCACCAATATGCAGACAACACTCAGCTCTATATCTCCTTACCATCTTCTGCCATGGATGCCATTTCACCCTTTGAGCACTACTTGGCAGACATCTTGGATTGGATGGGGGCTAATAGGCTGAGGTTGAACCCAGGCAAGATGGAGATGTGGGGCAACCTGGGGTCTGCGGGTTGGGGAACTCCCTCACTTTTGGGGGGGTGTATCTCTCCACAAAGGATGGGGACTGCAGTTTGAGTGATCTGCTGGAGCCGGCACTTACCATGGAAACCCAGGTGGCATCAGTGGTCTGTTCCGCTCATTACCAACTGCCTATGATTGCCCAGAAGTGATCCCTCCTTTACATCAGGGCGTTAACTGCATTGGTTCATGCACTTGTGATCTTGAGAATAGACTGCTATAGTGCTGTGGGCTGCCCTTGAGATTAATGCGGAGATTGCAGCTAGTGCAGAATACAGCTGCCAGACTTCTAACAGGTAAAAAAATAAAATAAAAAAAGGCATCAACAAAACCCCCCCCCCCCAGCTAATTTCCGCATGTTTCTGTGGTGCTGGCAGTTCTGCACTAGTTGCCATGCAGTGGAATGGCTGCACTTTGCATGGTCCACTCCCATGGGCGAGCCCATCATTCCGAATGCGCATTGACTTCAAGGACTTTTTTTTGATGTTAACATACAAAGCAACGGTTTCAAAAAAAATATTGCGGTCCCCCGCACCTAAACAGTTTGGGACCTCTGTATCTGACAGGGTGGCTCATCCCAAGAAGAACTGCCAGGATCACCCGTGCTAGCCAGGCTGGACACTTGGGACTCCCAAACCTGAGAGAGGCCTGAAAAGTTGTAACAAGCAGTAAGGCCTTCTCCCCTGAAATTCAGCTGGCACCCTCCCTTCAGGGTGGCTCATCCCAAGAAGAACTGCCAGGATTGCTTTTTTAAGAGAGGCCTGAAAAAAAACTATTGAAAACCTGGCACCCTCCCTTCAATTTTTTTATTGAAAACCTGGTTGCATAGAATGGCCTTTCCTGATTTCTCAAACATCCAGTAAGACACTATACTTTTTACCACTTATCTTCTCTCTTTTTTCCTGTTGTATCAATCTCCTGCTATTTTTATCTTCATTTTATCTTCACCTTAGTTTATTTTTGTTGATTTATGTATATTTTGTTTTATTATGCTCTTTGTATTTTGTTTTTTTAAATGTATTCCTTTGTTAGCTTGTCATGCTATCCCATGTTGTAAATTGCCCAGAGTAGCCCTAGGGCTAGATGGGCACTTATAAAAGTCAAATAAATAAATAAATAAATAAATAAATAAATAAATAAATAAATAAATAAATGATTTAGCATCAGTAGGGGGGGCAGGTGGTAGTCAAACACCAGAGAAATGAAACTCCATTAAAACTGTTGCCTCAAAGAATGCACCAATGTACAATCTAATCTGTCATCTTTACTGATTAATTAACTGACAAAGGCTGAATTTAAATTGTTAGTCCCAACTAAAGCAGAACCATGGGGGGAGAGGGGAAATGTACACAAATATTGATGAACCATTTAGCAATTGATTCATTGGTTTACCCTACTTGGGATTCACATTGGGATTTAAGTTATAGAGTTAAATAGGGATGCTTGTCAACTTGTCTCTATCTTAATTTCTCTGTGGATTATGGATGTATGAATCATTAGTTTTGCTTCTGCAACAGGAGCAACCATGCCAATTATCTTCCATTCCCTGATGATTTCTGGAATTTGTAGAGATATGTGCACACTCTGCACTTTACCTTTACGTGGGTCTCCTATTTTTATGTCTTTCCTTTTCCCAACACTTTACCAATGTGCAGAAAGACTTGCATAATTAAACAAAGCACAGTACGCTTATAATTCAATGAAATGTAGGCAGAGATTGTAATGATATGCATTTCATAGCTTTTAGAGCCCCGGTGTAATTCAGCACAGAATGTGTTTCCCTTTTATTTCTTTGCTTTTGTTAGATGTTTGTCCTTCCCTCCAATAAGCTAATGGCAGCAGACACAGTCGCTGTCTCCTTTCCTCCAACTTGTCCTCACAATAACCTTGTATGGTAGATCTGTTGAAAAGAGTCGCGCTGGCAATGGAGAGATTCACAGCTCAGAGATTTGAACCTAAATTCCCTAAATCTCAGTCCAACACTCAAACTCCTACAACAAACTGGCCCACATTATAAATATGAGATCCCATGGATGTATAGCAGTGGTTCTCAACCTGTGGGTCCCCAGATGTTCCTGGAGAGCAACTCCCAGAAGCCTCTACCACTCACTGTGCTGGAAGGGATTTCTGGGAGTTGCAGTCCAGGAACATCCTGGGACCCACAGGTTGAGAACCACATGTATAGGTTACCAAGCATACAGACAATGGGTATTGTATGTAGCGATAGTCATTCCCAATCAAGTGTGTACAGAGTTCCAAGTCAAGGTATGAAGCTGTGGCTTGAAAAATCAGTGTAAAACACACGTTTCTTGTTATTTAGCCTTAGTGCTAAATTTAACTTATGTAAGGGATATCAACTACAAATATTTACCCATTGAAATTTCACTCCATTCTAATAATCTGGAGCTGGCAGAGCATATTTCTAATTCATGGCTCTTATCAATATGATTCCCATTGGTATGGCATGAGAGATTGATATGGCTGTTTAAGATCACCCCTGAATTTTAGGATAGAAGAATGGGACATGACATCTCTAAGGGATTTGGAAGAAAAACATTTTCAGGGCAAAATACATTAGCTACGCCACAATTTATGTTTTGACTCAGAATGTAGGCAAATAGTATTGCTAAATATGAAGCAGAAACACATGAAGATTATGAAACTATATCTGGCTTAATAAACTAGTAAGTCTCAGAAGATAGAAGACTGGAGTTTGAGTTTGCTTTGCTTGCATTTTCTGTATTTTATGATATTCTCACTCAACACTAAGCAACCTCATAACTTATTATGTATATTGTAACCTTATTTCTGCATCCCAGTGTAATCAGGTTTTTGATGTAAAATTTTCACTACAGAATTTTAAAAATGAAGAAAATAGACATATTTTCTTTGGACCAAATCATCAAACAAGGGAGATCTTTTATTGGATCCCTAAAATTGGACTTTATTGGCCAATAAATGTATTGCCCACTTATTTTTTTGAACACGGATTTGATAACTCTCTAATAACTTTATTCCACAACTGTACAAGCTATCTGTACTTGAGTATGTTGATCAAGTACATATTGGTCTACGTACAAACTAGGGTATGATGCACTCATAGAATGCCTACAGTTGTGAGATCACAGAATGGAAACTCATAGATATGTGCACAATCAAATATACTTATTCAAGAAATGAATGAGAAGCTGGGATGTGATACTGTGCATGAAACAAAATGCTTTATCTAAATGATCATTTACAGTCATTTCTCTGCCAGTTGGGATACCATATGTCTTCACTGAGAGAGGACAGTCCTCCACATTTAAAGATGCTAAAAGGCAATCATCTTTTTGAAGATGTGGCTCATTTATGTATACAAATGAGAAAATAAATAAATAAATAATAAATAATCATATGGAGCAAGATTGGTAACCTGAAGTGGCTGGACTATAGGAGCATCAGGTCCACAGACTCAACAAGTATAAAAATCAGCCTATCATAGTTTTCCTCACCCAAATGCATTGTTGTAATTTCTTAGATACTTACATCTCTCTCTCTCTCTCTCCCTCCCTCCCTCCCTCTCTCTCTCTCTCTCTCTCTCTCTCTCTCTCTCTCGTATTAATTCTCTTTTTCTCTTCCCCTATAAATAGCTATTTTATTTACTTGGCATGTTAATTGGCCATATCTCCCATTATCTTTATAATTTGATTTGTTCAAATCAGCAGATTAAAAAGTATGCTTCCATGAGAAACATGCTGAATGAGCAGATGTAAGTATTCACAAAGCACCACTGAATATTTTTATCTATTGGTATCCACATGCACCCCAAATCCGACTTCCATAATGTGCATGAACCGCACTTCTATGCACATTTACACATACTACCTTGCTGCTTTAAGCTTAAGTGTATACTTGGATATAAGTTGAATCACTTAATGCTAAATATTTGCAGAGGTTAGAAAAGTGAGATTTTTCTTACTAAGGAAGACACCACCAAGTGGCAGGCAGAATAAAAGATAAGGGTAATGGTTCCTTAGGGAAGCAAGAGAATCTTCAGTAGCTAGTGAACAACATTTAATAGTCCATTTAGAAAATGTAAGAACGTTTATTTTCTTGTCTTGTTCATTTTTTCTCACTAAATAATAGCTCCTCTTCTTAAAATAACCCTACTGGTATTACTTAGTTAAAATTTATGCCTTGCATTCTAGCTTTTAATGGCCATAAAGAATTCTTCAAGGATCTCATTACCATGAATATCATATTTTGTTTCTCTGGTTGCCGCACAAATGATTGTTGCTGAATATGCCTGCTGTGTGTGAAAGTCTCAACTTACTTCAATTCGACACATTGTAATTTTGAAGTTGGCTGATGGAAATATTTTACTAAATTCCCACAAAATATTAATTTTCAGATCTTGCTACTCATTTGTATTACGGCCTCGCACAGTGGACATTCAGAAAACATATTTCTGTGCTTCGAATTGAATTAATATAATTATTAACATCTGTGCAAGCTTAGGTGAGTGCCATATTTTATATAATTTTATTATGAGAATGGGCTTGCTTGCTGAACAGCACACTGGCCCAAGTCAGGTCTTTGGGATTTTTCTGCAGCTGTTAAGGTGCTAGTAATGAAAACCTACTTCCCCGGGCTGCTAAAAAGACACAGATGCTCTGAAGCCTGGACAGGTACTTGAGAAGCAGAAATCGCATTAGGATTGTTGAAAATCAAATTGGCAGATTAGTAAGAGGTTATATCTTCATGGGGAAACTGGTGAAAGAACAAATATATATGTAATTCCTGAAACATAGCTGAGTATTATTTTTCTTTCTCTCTTTTTAGTTTCAGCCATAATAGCCATTCGATTGCATTTCTGTACTCACTTATTGTATGCTATGCACGACGTGTTTACTATAATGGTACACATTAAAATATATACTGTGCTATACATGGAATATGGATGAATGTGTTTTACATACACTTATCTGGCAGTAGGTGCCATGAAATCTATTGGAGTTTGCTTCTGATTAGACATGCATAAAATGTAGAGTACCTTTAGCACAATAACTAGGCAAACCATAGTCCTAGGAGTGATTGTTGATAAAAAGCAAATAAGTAAATACTAAATAAATAGTCTAACTTCTTCACAAGCAGATATCTTCACACTCGCATGTATCAGTAAATTTAAAACATTCCCCAGACGATTTTGCAAATGAACTGGGATTTTATTTTATTTTTAAATTGTGTTAACATGCCCTGTCCTTCATAGGGATAATGCAGCCAACAAGAAAATACTAGCTGTGTTATGGTAGTAAACTACAATGAGAGAGTGGCAAAGTGGCAGTTCATCCCAATTCATGGTTCTTCAATGGCGCCAAACCACAAACCATGAATTTTGTCCCTAACATCCCATGACTGTCTTTAAAAATTTCAATCCTACCCCCCCCCCCAGTTCCCACTCCCCCATCCTTACCTCACAAGCACATTGCTGTAAACTCTTTCTCCCTGGGTTTGGCTTTCATTCACATTCATCAGCATCTGAATCCCCATGCTCTGGTAATGAACCACTGTGGATATTCCCTAAATGAACATGTGTAAACCAGAATAGGGGGCTGCACTATGTATGCAGTGTAGCTATTGAAGAATAGAAAAGAATGATCAGTACTCATGACCTGAACACTATGTTCTGTCAAAGCAACCCAATACAATGGACCCTTGTTTAACAATCAGCTTGTATAACATAAAATTTGTACAACATAAAACATTCCGGAAATAGGGGAAATTTGCTTAACAAAATTGCCTATGGGGAAAATCCGTACAACATAAAAATGGGATCACTCAGTTTTCAATGCATTCCTATGGGGATTTGTATAAAGGAAAATTTGCTTATAATTTCATTGGAACAAATTAATTCCTTTATATAAGGTACCACTGTATTGTGTTAGTTCTGGAGTGGCTTCTCTAGCAGCCACATTTCACTACCGGCTGATGGTTAGCCTGTGATGCTTTAAATTGTAGATCTTTTCCAGAAGTACTGTTGTCAAATTGGATCTCTTTCTCTTCTCAATCTACAGCTGTACCCTAACGTAAGACGGCTAATGAGATGGAATTCCCTGATCTAGTCTTACATAGATTCCTGTACTCCTTTCCATCTATGTCCCTGTGTTACTAAACTACCAAAGATAAATCATTTTAATGTATTCTCAAAGGCTTTCACAGCTGGGATCTGATAAGTGTTGTGAGTTTTTCGAGCTGTTTGGCCATAATTTGGAACACAGCCAAATAGCCCAAAAAACTCACAACAGCTATAAATCATTTTATTAAAATATACAGTGCTACCTCTACTTATGAGTTTAATATGTTCTGAATGCATGCTCATAAGTCGAACAACTTGTAAGTGGTATCTAACTCGTAAGCTGTATCTAATTTAAAAAAAAATATGGAAAAAAAATAAAAAAATGTAAGTAGAGCAGACTGCATCTAAAATTTGTAGGGCAGCAGTTAAAACGGCAATGATTTTCCACACTTAAGTTGAATTGCTCGTTCAGTAGAGCCGCTCGTAAGTAGAGGTACCACTGTACAAAAAACATAATTATCACCCGCTTATCAAATTGAAAGGAAATCAATTCTGCAGTGATCTATGAAAACATGAGAATGATTAGAACCCCATTTGAATGATTAGAACCCCATCCAATCTACTTGATAGTTTAATAACTATAAACATGTTAATAGTATCTTATCTGATATTTGAAAATATTCTTTCTTTTGTGTGTGTGTCTGTCCTACTTGGCAGCGTCTTCTATTCTGGTTTCGTCATCCACTGATATTTGGAAATACTATTACAAAATAATTCTTATTATGAATGTAATGGTTTTCAAAGTACAGAATGTCACACATTGGGCAAACACCTGCTCCACTGGCATAAATTAGGGAGGAAGTATTAATGAATTCAAATTGACACTGAATGAGTGCCACTGAGATTGAGACTGGCAGTGATCTGGCAGCATTTTTGACTATTAAAATATCTCTATCCGTTTCTGAGGTTCCCAAAGGCTTCCTCAGGGAAAGGGGGATCCTTAGGGATTCTCAGAGGTAGAAACAGAGGGATAAAAAGCTTTAATTTAATTTAAATTAATTATTTTTATCACCCTAATCCAGTTCATAGCAGTGGAGTGGAACTAACAGGAGTTTGCCCAGTATCTCATTAGTCTCAAAATTTCGCCTACTCTTCTTTTCACTTTTTTCTTCAAAAACGAAAAAGACAATGAAGAAGAAAAGATAAAGGTCAAAGCTGAAGCAAATCAGATTCAAGGAAGATGAATGGGAAAAGTATAGGTTATCATGCTTCAAGACAGATGCTTGTATCTGGTGGATGGGGGAAAGTATTGCAAAGATGGAACTGCATAATCATCTCATGTTGAAGATGAAAATTGCAGGTGAATGTCTCTTTTATTCCATTTCCAAATTTGCCTTTATAGAATGGGGAAAAGCTTCGTTAGTAATGTGACATTTACGTACCTTTTATTCCTGTCTCTGAAGTGTGATATACTTTGCAGTGGTGCAACAACACTCAAAGCTTTTTTGACTTTTTAAATCTAATTTCTATTTCATCTCTTTACAGACACTCTGCTCAAACCCAAAATACAATTAAAACTGTTGGTTTTAATGGGGTTAAGTACAATAGTGTAAACTACAATGGCAATTGTCGCTTATTAACAAGTCACTACTTACACCTCTTGTTTCATGTTAGTCATGAGAACAAGTTGGCGATGAACCACCAAAATGGTTCATGAACCACAAATCCTCCACTCCTGAACCCATGAATCAGTTTGTGGGGGAGGAGTTCTCTCTTTTCAGACAGCAGAAAGAGCCCCCACCAAAATAACCCATTCCCCCCTTTCCTTAATTGATGGGGACAGCCAGCAATTTCCCTCTATGCAACCCATCACCTCTCAGCTGTGAGGTAGGCGTTTGCACAGAGGGAGCCAGTCCAGAGCTGTAAACAACAATAAAAAAATTAAAAAAATAAAAAAATTGCAGATTCCTGGCCAGCTTGCCCTGCAAAAGGACTGTCCTCACAGCTTTGAGGTGCTTTTGCAGGACCATCTACCTGAGAGCTCATTCCTGCAAAGAATAAAATTTCAGGGCATTTGGTGGTCGAGGGGGCTTTTGTTTGTTCCCCGAGCAGTGAGGAAATCTCTTTCTGGAGCTCAGGCAATGGGATTTTCCCACTGGGGACTATCTAGGCATTAATTATCCAATCAGCATTCCTTCCTGGAAGGGATTTCTTCTTCTCTACCTATGTTTCCCGGGAAGAGCTGATCCATGGTGGCATAGGTAGAGAGGGAAGCCCAAAGAAGGGAGGGGCTAATTAAATGGGGGAAATTGTATCCCTTTGTATTTGTCAGGGTCTTTGGAATTGATGAATACAAAGGGACGAATATCCTACTAATCAGTGATAGTGCTGATTCATTTTAAAAAATTCATCCCCATCTCAAGTTATGAGTCCCGAGTTAGGCAAAAATCCAATAATCAATCCAAGACTCAATACAAGTGGGTTATAGGAGAATTTTGGGTGGGGGATTAAAATCCCTCCCAGATTTCAACCTTTAGAAGGTGTGCCAGACTACGACTAAGGCAGAAAGGCCTCAGTATGCCCATTAGTCACCACCCCGAAGTAGGTAGGAAACGCCTAGGTCTACCTTTTTCCTATGTGGCAGACTGGAGTTGGGAAACATCCCAGCATGAGAAACCTTGTATCTGCTTTTGTAAATAATGGTTTGGAGCATGCAGCATCATTGTTCACAAAGGTGAAATGAGTCATTAAAATAAACGGGTAGCATTTGTACCATCCTTAAAATTAAATAACAAATATTTATTTATTTATTTATTTATTTATTTATTTATTTATTTATTTATTTATTTCATCCTTAAAATTGTTACCATATGATGTGATGAAATTTGAAACTATTTTGCATATTGTTTTGGACTGGTGGGATTCAAAAGAAAAAAGATATATCAGAAAGAGAGTAAGAAAGGGATGCCTGGTATCAAAATGTCGAGTCAGTGGATGAGTTAATCCAAAACAGAAAGGGGGAGGGGGGAATATCTTGCAAAATAAATGGGTTGTTAGAGTGTGCGCTATGTAACACTAGCAATAACTTTGTCTTTCACACACCAAATCCATAGCAAGTTGTCTTGGAACCTTATATATGTTTATAGGGCGGCATCTCTCTCTCTCTCTCTCTCTCTCTCTCTCTCTCATTTCAAAACCAAGAATGTATGGAAGGCTTTGTGGATTATAAACTGAGTTCCCCCTGTAGAGATGACAAGAAGGCATTCAGAAAGGATTTTGTGGCATCTTCATCTTACTGACACAGATAAAATTTACTTTAGCCTTGAGAGCTGCTAGCTTTGGCCTGATGCCCACTGTGCATATGGGTTATATTAAGGTCATTATGAAAATATTGCAGGTCTATGCACTGCCTATAGAAGAACAACTATAGAGCTGCAAAAATCAGGGCTTCTGTCTCTTTTTTCAGTGTACCATTGGTGAGCCATAACCAAGTCTTTTCCTCATCTACTTTTCCTTTGATTTTTTTTCCGAGGAACTGCCCATGCAGTGCTTTATTATGCCAGCTTTCAGCCCGTATTTGCATTGTCATTTTCCGGTATTGACCCTTTGTTTGTTTTACTTTAAACACCTCCTTGTTCTTAATGTCCAATAACGCTGGCTCTGTACTATTTTTACATAATGTGTGAATGCATGCTTCTCTTCTTCAGCTGTCTGCTTCAATTACAAAAGACCTCTCTCACCTAATTTTCTCTCCCCACCCCACCGCATCCACTCCAGCCTGTCCCATGCCCCCATCTCTCCATTGCCATTACCTCCCATTTCACCAAACTGTTGCTGAGACAGCAGGCATTAGAGATAAGCATGAACTGCCAGTTTGGTGGTTTGCCACAGTTCATTTACTTGCTGAATAGCTTATCTCTAGATATGGGCACGAATCAAAAATTGATGTTTCATTTCATTTCATTGAGAGGTCTGGTTCATTTCATTTTTTTCATGATTTTTTGTGGAAAAAGTCATTTCGTTGGTTCGTTAATTCATTATTCGTTACTACCCTTTTTCCCAGGGCCCACCACGTGGCCCCTGGAGCCCGGTTGGTGCTGGTTTTTATATTATTATTATTTTATTTTAGGGTGCCGGCCAGGGGAGAACACCTTCCGCTCCCCTACCTGCCCCTGCACCGCATCAGCCCGGTGGGGGGATCCCTCCTCCTCACTTTGCCACACAGCCTCCCCCGCTGGGAGCCTGCACTCCAAAGTCTACACCATCACTGACCTATTGGGCTTGGAGGTGGAGCTGCAACCTCCGGCCACCTCGGCTGTCACTGGCTTGGGCTGCGAAAGCTGCAGGGCAGCTGGGGCGGTTTCAGCGGCAGCGGGACTCGGAAGCAGAGGCGGCGGTGGCCCCTTGCTCCTGGGTTTGGCCTTCCTGTGCAGGGAGGCTGGATGTGGGCACCGCAGCAGCAGGGTTCCCCCCACTTCTGGGTTCAGGCCCCATGTGGGGCTTTCCCCCCTTTCAGTGCTGACTCTGCGGCCCCTGGGACCCAGATGGCACTGGGGTTTTTTTAATTATTATTATTTTAGGGTGCCAACCAGGCCAGCCTTGGGGCCTGGCTGGCACTCCCCCTTTTTAAAATTTATTTTTTATTTTATTTTAGTCCCCTCCACTTCCGGGTTCAAGCCCCGTGCTGTAGCACGGGGCTTTTTTGTTTTTGTTTTTGTTTTTGTTTTCCTTTCATCACCGACCGCGTGGCCCCAGGGCCCAGTCAGCGCTGGGGTTTTTTTAATTTTAATTTTTTAATTTTAGGGTGCTAACCAGGCCACCCTGGGGTTTTTTTTAACTTTTTTTCTTTTCTTTTCTTTTTTACTGTGCTGAGTGACCACATGGCTGTGCTACAGCTGTAGCGCGGCCGTGGGCTTTTTTTCCCCTCGTCACCATCCCAGAAGCCAGGAAGACCGTACCTCTGGACCAGCACCAGGTAGGAGACATTTCTGCCCCCCCCTAACAAAATGAACCTAACAGAACCAATTTTTCTCAGTTTGTTTCATTTTGTGTTAAATTTGCCCCTAGGGTTGTTATTTGTTTCATTATGTAACGAACCGAATAACGAACAATGAAATAAAAAAAATCATTTCCTGCCCATCTCTACTTATCTCTACATGTGATGGGCACCTGCTTGCTGGTAATGCTCTGCCCCACCTCCCCCAGGCACTGCAGGAAAGTGAGCGCCCACTGCAGGGGGAGGGGCACCAAAACATTGATCAGCTATTCAGCAGGTAAATGAACTGTGCTAAACCCCTGAACTAGCCATCCATGTCCATCTCCACTAGGCATCATTCTAGAATACAGAAAGTGTTATAAAGCCCCATAGCACCTCAAGCACTCTCTGGGTGGTTTACAATTTAATATGCAGGCTACACATTGCTCCACCCCCCAAGCAGGCTGGGTACTAATTTTACTGACCTCGGAATGATAGAGGGCTCAGTCAACCATGAGCCGGCTACCTGGAATTGAACCCCAGGTCATGAGCACAGTTTTAGCTGCAGTGCATGCATTTAACCACAGCTGCAGTGCATGCATTTTCACCATGAAAATGAAGATGTTTAATTCCATATAGCTCTCTCTACCTGAGACTTGGACAGATAGATATGTTCAAAAGTATATATGCCTCAGCAGGCTGTGGTAGACTGTTTTAGGTAATGTTATGTGTGCTGAAGCTTTGTTGCACATACTTCTCTCTAGTGTCAGGATACAAATGAGTCTGTGTAAAGTTTCAGACTGTTGAATTATGCCCAGTGTAATTATACATGTCAACAATGGCTTTGCACAGACTGCAATAAAGGTCTGGGGTGAATCAGATGCTCAACATCTTTCATCATTACAAGTCCTTGTCTAATTGATGATGAACAGAAAGTGCATACTAAGCACACACGTTTAGCTGTTTAGCTTAGATTTTCTTAATCATTAGTGTCTAATGTTAAAGAAATTTAACATGGGGGGGGTAAGGGAGTTAATGCGATTTTGGCCTTATTTCTAAAGCTCCCTGGTGAAAAGTATCTGGTTAGGTTGGTTTTGGATTTGATTCAATCTTTAGATGTTATGACTGGGCTGTCAGCACCTTTGACAATAATAATATGTAACAGGCAGACAGGAATTTATTTGGAGTACATCAGGCCAAGGATTGAAATCACAGGGAGTAGATTTTGCATATTTTTAACATGTGAAAAATGCTTGGTTTGCAATACAGTTCAATTGTTGACTACTGAAGAATAAGTCCAGTATAGTTTATAAAGGCTCCATTTCCAGCTAACTGGATATAGGTTTGAAACCTAAGTTTCAGAAAAATCAAACAGAACTGAGCAAATCAAAAGGAAAACAAAACACTGAGGAATATCTGATTTTATTATGCAGATTAAATGGCAAATCAGCCTGACTGCTGTTAAGTGGAAGCTACTTGGTAGCTAAACGGTATACATTATTTTTAATTAGGAGACAAAGCTTATAATTCATGACATGGTGCTATAAGGACTCTATTATTTCACCAGATTTTGAAAAGATTAGAGCTCCTTTAGATTAATTGTTAGATTTGCATTCCTACCGCTCGATTGTATTTCATTCAGTAGTTATAAATGGATGTGTGTGTGTGTTTAAGTATCTGGTCCAGACATATTTTCTGCTTGCTTTAGTACACATTCATTGCATACTAGGGATGTGCATTTGGAGCTGGAAGTATTCAGTATCCATAATGCCATATTCGGATAGTTCCAAGTATATCTGAATCTAAATCTGATGGTTCCAAATATGTCTAATAATAATTCCTAATATTCAGAGTCCCATTTACTCCTACAGAATGGAAGAATGTAAGTTTCTGCTTGGAGTGCTTGGTTGGGTATGGAAGGCACATACATGCCTATATGATTTAGTGGGTCAGAAATGTAGCAGAACATTTCACTAGTGTTCAGGGCAGTAGGTGGTTGTAATAAAGGCAAGAAAAATGGATATTGACACTGCATTACATAATTCCATACGTGGCAGACTGTTTGGCCATAGCCCAGAAGATGAACCCAGGGGTTATATGTATTGGCTGTATTTCCCATGGGCTGTCATGGTTTTTTCACTGATCCTTTGTGGTTTGGGTATACATACAATTGACTACCATGTCGTTTTTGTCTTTAGTTTGAACACTATCACAGACTGCAAGGAGTGTCTAACCTTACAATCTCATTGTCTATGGGCATAGTAAAAACTTCCCACCACCACCCTAAGTGATCTAAGTGATGAGATGTCATAAACTCTACTGTTCTAGAAAAATTGAGTGTCTTAATGATTGTTGAGAGACTATCCTCTTAATTATTGTTGAGAGGCTACTCTCTATTACCTGTAGTTTTAAATCTGTGAGCACTAATACACACATTTTAATTGTGATTCTAGTTATTGTGGTAGCATAAGTGTACCTATTCTATTTTATGCAGACCCCACCCACCCCTTCTCTCAAAACACAACTCTGCTTCTCATATACACACCAGTAGAGGCAAACATTGAACAATGTACAGGCATCCAATTTATCCAACACAGCTAAGACGGGGCTCACTTTGCTAAGTTGTCTTTGGAGAAGGAAAACTATCACATAGTGAACACTAACTGCACCTTCTCAGAATTTTTGAGAAGGAGGGCCAATGTGTATGCTCCCCGCGAGGTCCCAGAAAATTAAGGGAGCTGGGCAGAAGTGAGGGCCATTTTCCCAAGGCTATCAAGGCTTCTTGATAGCTAATCTGAATGAGCTGAACTCTTGGGCAAGGTACACTGAGAACTGCACATTTTTACTGAAGCAACGATATATGAGAGACAACTCTTGTAATGAATCTTGCCTGCCACCTGTTTTGATTGCTATAATTTCTCACAACTTTTTACAACTGGAATCGAATGGCCATCCTTCTGCTTGAATTCTATTGGACTGTACATTTTGCTTGGTCCACAGACTTTGACATTCCAGGCTGGCCTGGAAAATGCATCTCAGTATGAGTCTGTGAAGATTCTCAGTCATCCAGGTTCGTTTAACTGGGAGTTGAGTCATGGCTACTGGACTTCTTTTTTGAGAGATAGAAATGTTTCGCTGTTCATCCAAACAGCTTCATCGGTCTGAATACAGCTAGTGCAAGAAGAAGGTCTCTTGCACTAGCTGTATTCAGACCGATGAAGCTGTTTGGATGAACAGCGAAACGTTTCTATCTCTCAAAAAAGAAGTCCAGTAGCCATGTCTCAACTCCCAGTCATCTCAGAATGAGCAAACTCCATTACACTCAGGGGACTTCACATTTGAATTGTAATTCAGACTTATTCAGACAGTAATTGCATTCAGATCTAATTCTCAAACTAGTTAATGTTATTGGAGCAAAGAAAACTGTAATAGAGAATTACACTGTTATATTTATAAGTTATATTGGGGCTTACTTATGGGTGAAGGAATACCCTTAAAATAGAGCATGTGCTAGTTTTTATTCTGAACCCTCACTAAAAGCAGGTGTAGTGCTGTACCAGGGGCTCCATATTTAATTACAAAAAAAGCATTTTTAAAGCATCTGAAAAATAAAGCCTAGATTCTGATGCCTTTTGAGCCAATTTTATTCAGAGTCTTTCAAGAGGATTTATGTTTTTAGAAACACAAAGAAAAGATTGCCTGGGGACCTGACGTCCTGTGACCCAATGGAATACATTTTCAATGTATGTTTAAATCTAGTGAAATGCGTATTTCACTATATACTTATATTTTAATGCAAAGGAGCATAGCTGATTTCAAGTTGTAGTGAGGAGCGTATGTTCAGGAATCAGATCCAAGATACTGCCCGCAACACAAATTCAAGAGAATAAGCTGCAAAAAATTGTAGTTATTAATCTTAGAACTACAGAGCTGGAAGGGACCCTATAAATAAATGAGTCCACCCTCTGTCAAGGAAGCACAGTGGCTAACCTCTGGCTGCACAACCAAATAAAAAGCTATCCAGCAGTTGAATCCAGTCAGACAAATAGCAGCGCTTAACATACCGAGGTCCACCACTCAACATACAAGATAAGATAATGCCCCCTATGAAGCAGCCTATTAATAGCCAGAACAGTGCCAGACATGTTGAAAGGATGATCAGAAATAGAGGTAATCTGTGACAAAGAGGGGAAATTGCCAGCTAATGGGAGACTCGGAGTGTCACAGGCTTGCTTTTTCAGTGATTGGTCTTCACGATTTGAACACATCATTCCTTTAAAGTTTAATTTCACCAATACAGTAAGACAGCCTTAGACACTTTTCTTCTACAGCATTCATGTGCTTTCAGATATAATCATGGGCTATATCTCATTCTTGTTCTGGGCTCACGTCCTCTTTGAGGCACTGGAGAACTATGACAAAAATTCAGTTAATTAAATTCAGAATTAATCTAAATGGGAAATCCAGTTTTTTTGCACTGGTGCTTTGGACCAGAGAATATCTGCTGCAGTTTGCATACAGAATGGTTACAATAATGTATCTTTATGAATTAATGTGTTGGCTTTTTATATATAAATAAATTTCATAGCTGGTTTTTTGTTTTGTTTTTGATTTGTATCAACTCCATGTGTTACTCATCCATCCACCCTGAGCAGTGCATGTGGTTCGTCTCCTCCTGACTTTGGCCTAAGAGCGTAAATAAAAATGCTACTACTACTTTTCCTCCCACCTCATTATTTCATCCTCTCAACAACCTTGTGAGGTACACTAGGCTTAGAGTTGTGTATTGCCCAAGGTGAACCAGTGAATAAAGCATGAGTCCAGGTATCACAGACTATATAACAGTGGCTAGTTACTGTATATAGTTTGAGACTAGTTACCTAATCTCTGGTAGCTTTAATGTAATGTTGTCTTTTGATGCTGTAGGATGCTGTAGTTCTCAATACTTAAATATGTCTTAATTGTATTGGTCTGTATATTATCCCTCATTACTGTAAGCCACCTTGTGTCCTTTTCAAGGAATAAGGTGGTGTAAAAATACCCTAAAATAAATAAATAGCTACTGTATAACTCTTTTTATTGTGACTAAATTCTTTCCCTTTATACTAATTTTCACAGGAGAAAGGCCTATTGATTTAAACTTGATATTTATTTCAAAAGCACACATGAAAATAATTGCACTATTCATGTGTCAAAACGGAATTACAGAATGCAGCATCAGTAAGGAAATACAATGCATAACAGCAGCCATTCAATATTCAGTTCTATTGTATGTTTGGGAAGAAGCTGAAGTCATTTATTATGTAATTCAAATATAGACATGAAGTGTCTAGAGGTTCTTCTCTGAGAATTAGGTTACATCTTTTGACAAGCACAAGAGCTTAGTTAATCCTGATTCCTGGCACACCTTTCTCCTCTGTTTAAAGCATCAAACAGGATGCATCTGATTTGCCACCTGGGGTTAGCTAGTCTAACTGCAGGAAGTGAAGAAGTCAATTTGCATTTGAAAGCTCTCTCCTCTTCCCAGAGTCCAAAGTTTGTTTTTCAGCCTAAATATATTCCTGATAACACTCTGTTAAGAATTCCCACCTGATTATCACTAGGTCCAGTGCTACCAGAGATGACATTGACACTCATTGTCACAAGGAATGGTAATCTTATGTGTTTAGTCTAAAATAAAAAAGTAATTATTTTAAAAACATGGTGTTCAAAAGAATCCTTACTACAGTATAAGGGTAGGGAGAGAAGAATAGCACATTCCAAGAGGCTGGTACAGGACCAGAAAATCATGCTATAAATGTTTTCATGAACACATCATTCAAAAGGGTGGAGTGCTTAATATCTGCAATTTAACAACTGCAAAATATAACAGAGCTTATTGCAGGGCAAATGTTAATATAGCTAAACTTTCAATGACAATCTTATCCATTTAGGACCAAAGTTCAAAGGTAGTTGATTCCCTACAGGAAGTCCCACATCCTCATCTTCTGTTACAGGAATTGAGGCATCAATTGGGAAAAGTCTCTGCTTAATATCATGGAGAAAAGCTGCTTGAATACATAGTACTGGAATGGCCATTATCTGAATAAGGTGGCTTCATACATTGCAGAAGGAACTCAAGATCTAATTTGCACACTGGTTCAGTTAATTTTGTTTCTGTAGAAGTATTGTGAATGTCTTCAGAGTTCAGTATTAATGTGATTTGATTACTGTAGTTTAACTAACCAGTTCTGATGTGATATAGCTATGATAGAAATGTTCAAGGACATCCACAAATTACACATGAATTTTAGGTTCTGTATTAAAAAAAGAGATGTTTGAGTTCATACTGTATGAATGAGTGATAATTATCTGATGTTATCTGATGTGTAGCTAGAATACAGTACGTCTGTGAAGATTCTCAGTCATCCAGGTGCGTTTATCTGGGAGTTGGGAGTTGAGTCATGGCTACTGGACTTCTTTTTTGAGAGATAGAAACGTTTCGCTGTTCATCCAAACAGCTTCATCGGTCTGAATGCAGCTGGTGCAAACCCTGACTCTTATAGGCAGCTTTGACCTCTAGTCACCCTGGCCTCAATTAGGCTCATCAGATGAACTAAATACAGAGGAAACCATGGTATCCTTTGATGTTACATCACTCTTTACCAGCATACCCACCACTGATGCGCTAATAATGGTAAAGAGAAGATTAAGAGAAGACAGCACCCTCACCTCCAGATGCCGACTCAACCCAGACCAGATATGCCTGCTCCTGGACCTGTGTCTGAATACCACATATTTCATGTACAGAGGGGACTTCTACAGACAGAAGCATGGTTGTGCCATGGGTTCTCCAGTGTCACCAATTGCTGCAAACCTATACATGGAAGAAGTGGAGAAGAAGGCACTCAACACCTTCCCAGGGACAACACCATCTCACTGGTTCAGGTATGTAGATGATACCTGGGTGAAAATCAAGACTCGGGAAGTACAGGCCTTTACAGACCACATCAATGCAGTGGACCCTAATATTAGGATTTGATTTTTCTCTCTCATTCAACATTATGTATTATGTGTATTACATTTCCCCTAGAGATTACAAAATACACTCCAAAAGAAAGTGAGTGCTGCAGTGCTCTGATATTCTAATATTAAAATAAGCTTCCTTGAAAGATAATTATGAAATGCACTATAGATTCCCACCCTGTGTGCATAAACAACAGTCCTGTACCTATTTATTTGGGACTAAATGTACACATCACACCAAACTTAGTGGGAAATGAATGGGCTCATAGTGCGAGACCAAATTCAGGGTATAGAAATTTCAATTCTTTTTTTAACCTTCTGGTTTATGAATGTGGGATTTTGTGCTACTCTATCCATTATTGAAAAGACCACTAAAAGGTCCAGTTTTGTCACACAAATTGTGTCCATGTTTCCAGAAGGAAAAAAGGATACCAAGCTTTATGTAGCAAAGGTCAAATTGAAACACCAATGGCAGTAGTCACAAGCGATGGATTACAAGATACCCTCTTGTGCCCACTACCATTCACAAATCTTAGAAGATTATTTTCTTTTTCCAGGTCTCAATATGGTGTTTAGAAAAGTGACAAAACGGTCTCCTATTATATCAGAACCTGGTATAGATATTTGGATCAGACCATTTTAGACCTACTATCAGGAACCAAAGGCAAGCAAAAAGAGCTGCATTAGGAAACTGAATATATGATTCCAGTGACATAATAAAATCCATGCTTTGAGCAACACCCTAACAAACTAACTGCTTCCAACAGACTCTAGAAAAGGGAAGAACTCTTAGCAACAATGCAGGGTTCTCACTGAATCAGAGACAGGGAAGGAATGATTGGTTGGTGCTAGATAGATTGACAGTCGCCCTGGCCTAGAAAGTTCCATTCCAGTCACACCTACTAAAGGCAGCATGCAAGTTTGCAAAAACATCAAAAATAAAAAAAAATAAAAAACCTCCAACAGAACCATAGGGCACCTATGCCTCCAGTTGCTCAGACTCAAGTGGGATGAGAGATTATATTACCAAGCTTCTGAGCAGTCAAAATACTTGAAGAATTACAGGAAAGCAAAGTCTTTTAAATAGGAAGACTAAAGTGTTATTGAGTCCGGGTGGTTGCAAGTGACTCACTGAAGCACAGGAAAACAAACAGGGTTTCTGTGTGTGTGTCCCTGGAAAGTAGGCTAACTTTTTTTTATTTCCCCCTTTTCTTTGCAGAAGTCTTTCTCCATAATTCAATATCCATTCCTGCATGTATCAGATTGTTGAGATACTTGCTCCAGTAAAGATTTTCATTATTGCTAAGCACTATGAAGGGCAATATCTCTACATTCAAGTTAATTGCTGATGTTGTCTTTCATTGTTGTTGGTATACTAGGTTGCCAGGTACAAGTTATTCCTCACAGAATTACCCCAATAGGTTTAAAATAATATAAATATTATTATTAGAACTGTTACCACAGCAATTATGAGAGCTGCTAGTACAACTTCTTAATTAAAGTTGTGTTTAGTTTTATAGGCAATTATGTAACCTGGGAAATATTTCTAAAATATGGTATGCTTAAATTACTGTATTCTAGCTGGGAGTTGAGTCATGGCTACTGGACTTCTTTTTTGAGAGATAGATTCTATTTCTATCTCTCAAAAAAGAAGTCCAGTAGCCATGACTCAACTCCCAGATAATACGTCTGTGAAGATTCTCAGTCATCCAGGTGCGTTTATCTGGGAGTTGAGTCATGGCTACTGGACTTCTTTTTTGAGAGATAGAAACGTTTCGCTGTTCATCCAAACAGCTTCATCGGTCTGAATGCAGCTGGTGCAAACCCTGACTCTTATAGGCAGCTTTGACCTCTAGTCACCCTGGCCTCAATTAGGCTCATCAGATGAACTAAATAGGCTCGTTAGAGAGACAATGGTATCCTTAGCCTTGGGGTGAACCATGGCTTAAGGTGCTGAAACCTATCAAGAAAGGGTCGTTAATGGTCGTTAGCTATGGCCTTGGTGGTAAAGGCTTTTTGATTTGTCTTGGTAGTGTGGAAAGCACAGCTTGATAAGTAGCAGATAAACTATGCCGGAGGCCACCACCTCTGTTGAGGGAGGGATTTTCAATGCTCACATGAATGGCCTCCCTTACTCCTCTTTCAAACCACCTCTCTTCTTTGTCTAATATGTGTACATCCTCATCTTTGAAAGAGTGCCCTTTCTCCTTCAAATGGAGGTGTACTGCTGATTCTGGACCTGAGCTGTTACCCCTCCTATGTTGGGCCATCCTTCTGTTTAATGGCTGTTTGGTTTCCCCAATGTAGAGGTCTGAACACTCCTCACTGCATTGGACCGCATATACTATATTGCTCCTTTTATGGTTGGGTACCGGATCCTTTGGGTGGACAAGTCTCTGCCTTAGTGTGTTTGTGGGTTTGAAATAAACAGGGATGTGGTGTTTGCCAAAAATCCTTTTAAGCTTCTCTGACACTCCAGCCATGTAAGGAATGACCAGGTTCTTCCGCTGGGTCTGGGTCTCAGACTGATCCCTTGTTCTTCTGGGATGGCCCACTGCTTTGTTGAAGGCCCACTTTGGATATCCACAGGCCTTAAGTGCTGTCTTCAGGTGCCTGTCTTCCTTCTTCTTGGCTTCTGTGGAGGTGGGGATGCTCTCTGCTCTGTGGCTTAGGGTCCTGATGACTCCTAGTTTGTGCTGTAATGGATGGTGGGAGTCGAACAGTAAGTATTGATCTGTGTGGGTGGGTTTCCTGTAAACTTCTACTTCCAGGCCACGGTCAGGTCTGATGATGACTGCACAATCCAGGAAAGCCAGCCTGTTGTCTTGGGTGTCTTCTCTAGTGAACCTAATATTAGGGTCCACTGCATTGATGTGGTCTGTAAAGGCCTGTACTTCCCGAGTCTTGATTTTCACCCAGGTATCATCTACATACCTGAACCAGTGAGATGGTGTTGTCCCTGGGAAGGTGTTGAGTGCCTTCTTCTCCACTTCTTCCATGTATAGGTTTGCAACAATTGGTGACACTGGAGAACCCATGGCACAACCATGCTTCCCACCACTGATGCGCTAATAATGGTAAAGAGAAGATTAAGAGAAGACAGCACCCTCACCTCCAGATGCCGACTCAACCCAGACCAGATATGCCTGCTCCTGGACCTGTGTCTGAATACCACATATTTCATGTACAGAGGGGACTTCTACTGAGGGATGTCACAGCACTTCTCTCTTGGCTGGTGAGGTTGGATGGTGGTGGTTGAGCACTGGATAATGCAGCAGAGACTTTTATCCTGAGTAGTTCTGCTTCTGCTGCTGGCAGATTGTTGCTGTGGATGGCTGATTCTGTCGCTATGATGAAATCCACAACAGGTTCCGGTTAAAAGTCTCTGCTGCATTATCCAGTGCTCAACCACCACCATCCAACCTCACCAGCCAAGAGAGAAGTGCTGTGACATCCCTCAGCAGGGATGAGAGCATCACAATTCTGCCTGCGGACAAAGGAAGGTGCACTGTCGTCCTCAATACGGTGGACTACCACGAGAAGGTTATCACACTTTTAGATGATCAGCATACATATGAAAAACTAAGAAGAGACCCCACCAGCAATTACAAGAAGAAAGTAATAGAATGCTTAAAACTCTTGGAGCAGGAAAACGCAATTGACAGGGTGACCTACCACCGGTTATATCCCGGAGAGACAGTCCCCTGCTTTTATGGACTTCCCAAGATCCACAAGCAAGGAATCCCCCTCAGACCTATTGTCAGCAGTATAAATTCAGTGACTTATAACATCGCAAAATACCTGGCAACCACCCTAGCCCCACTGGTTGGACACACGGACCACCACGTACACAACTCAGAAGAGTTTGTTTCTAAAGTCAGGGAGCTCAAACTGGATACAGAGGAAACCATGGTATCCTTTGATGTTACATCACTCTTTACCAGCATACCCACCACTGATGCGCTAATAATGGTAAAGAGAAGATTAAGAGAAGACAGCACCCTCACCTCCAGATGCCGACTCAACCCAGACCAGATATGCCTGCTCCTGGACCTGTGTCTGAATACCACATATTTCATGTACAGAGGGGACTTCTACAGACAGAAGCATGGTTGTGCCATGGGTTCTCCAGTGTCACCAATTGTTGCAAACCTATACATGGAAGAAGTGGAGAAGAAGGCATTCAACACCTTCCCAGGGACAACACCATCTCACTGGTTCAGGTATGTAGATGATACCTGGGTGAAAATCAAGACTCGGGAAGTACAGGCCTTTACAGACCACATCAATGCAGTGGACCCTAATATTAGGTTCACTAGAGAAGACACCCAAGACAACAGGCTGGCTTTCCTGGATTGTGCAGTCATCATCAGACCTGACCGTGGCCTGGAAGTAGAAGTTTACAGGAAACCCACCCACACAGATCAATACTTACTGTTCGACTCCCACCATCCATTACAGCACAAACTAGGAGTCATCAGGACCCTAAGCCACAGAGCAGAGAGCATCCCCACCTCCACAGAAGCCAAGAAGAAGGAAGACAGGCACCTGAAGACAGCACTTAAGGCCTGTGGATATCCAAAGTGGGCCTTCAACAAAGCAGTGGGCCATCCCAGAAGAACAAGGGATCAGTCTGAGACCCAGACCCAGCGGAAGAACCTGGTCATTCCTTACACGGCTGGAGTGTCAGAGAAGCTTAAAAGGATTTTTGGCAAACACCACATCCCTGTTTATTTCAAACCCACAAACACACTAAGGCAGAGACTTGTCCACCCAAAGGATCCGGTACCCAACCATAAAAGGAGCAATATAGTATATGCGGTCCAATGCAGTGAGGAGTGTTCAGACCTCTACATTGGGGAAACCAAACAGCCATTAAACAGAAGGATGGCCCAACATAGGAGGGGTAACAGCTCAGGTCCAGAATCAGCAGTACACCTCCATTTGAAGGAGAAAGGGCACTCTTTCAAAGATGAGGATGTACACATATTAGACAAAGAAGAGAGGTGGTTTGAAAGAGGAGTAAGGGAGGCCATTCATGTGAGCATTGAAAATCCCTCCCTCAACAGAGGTGGTGGCCTCCGGCATAGTTTATCTGCTACTTATCAAGCTGTGCTTTCCACACTACCAAGACAAATCAAAAAGCCTTTACCACCAAGGCCATAGCTAACGACCATTAACGACCCTTTCTTGATAGGTTTCAGCACCTTAAGCCATGGTTCACCCCAAGGCTAAGGATACCATTGTCTCTCTAACGAGCCTATTTAGTTCATCTGATGAGCCTAATTGAGGCCAGGGTGACTAGAGGTCAAAGCTGCCTATAAGAGTCAGGGTTTGCAACAGCTGCATTCAGACCGATGAAGCTGTTTGGATGAACAGCGAAACGTTTCTATCTCTCAAAAAAGAAGTCCAGTAGCCATGACTCAACTCCCAGATAAACGCACCTGGATGACTGAGAATCTTCACAGACGTATTATCTGGGAGTTGAGTCATGGCTACTGGACTTCTTTTTTGAGAGATAGAAATAGAATCTATCTCTCAAAAAAGAAGTCCAGTAGCCATGACTCAACTCCCAGCTAGAATACAGTAATTTAAGCATACCATATTTTAGAAATATTTCCCAGGTTACATAATTGCCTATAAAACTAAACACAACTTTAATTAAGAAGTTGTACTAGCAGCTCTCATAATTGCTGTGGTAACAGTTCTAATAATAATATTTATATTATTTTAAACCTATTGGGGTAATTCTGTGAGGAATAACTTGTACCTGGCAACCTAGTATACCAACAACAATGAAAGACAACATCAGCAATTAACTTGAATGTAGAGATATTGCCCTTCATAGTGCTTAGCAATAATGAAAATCTTTACTGGAGCAAGTATCTCAACAATCTGATACATGCAGGAATGGATATTGAATTATGGAGAAAGACTTCTGCAAAGAAAAGGGGGAAATAAAAAAAAGTTAGCCTACTTTCCAGGGACACACACACAGAAACCCTGTTTGTTTTCCTGTGCTTCAGTGAGTCACTTGCAACCACCCGGACTCAATAACACTTTAGTCTTCCTATTTAAAAGACTTTGCTTTCCTGTAATTCTTCAAGTATTTTGACTGCTCAGAAGCTTGGTAATATAATCTCTCATCCCACTTGAGTCTGAGCAACTGGAGGCATAGGTGCCCTATGGTTCTGTTGGAGGTTTTTTATTTTTTTTTATTTTTGATGTTTTTGCAAACTTGCATGCTGCCTTTAGTAGGTGTGACTGGAATGGAACTTTCTAGGCCAGGGCGACTGTCAATCTATCTAGCACCAACCAATCATTCCTTCCCTGTCTCTGATTCAGTGAGAACCCTGCATTGTTGCTAAGAGTTCTTCCCTTTTCTAGAGTCTGTTGGAAGCAGTTAGTTTGTTAGGGTGTTGCTCAAAGCATGGATTTTATTATGTCACTGGAATCATATATTCAGTTTCCTAATGCAGCTCTTTTTGCTTGCTTGCCTTTGGTTCCTGATAGTAGGTCTAAAATGGTCTGATCCAAATATCTATACCAGGTTCTGATATAATAGGAGACCGTTTTGTCACTTTTCTAAACACCATATTGAGACCTGGAAAAAGAAAATAATCTTCTAAGATTTGTGAATGGTAGTGGGCACAAGAGGGTATCTTGTAATCCATCGCTTGTGACTACTGCCATTGGTGTTTCAATTTGACCTTTGCTACATAAAGCTTGGTATCCTTTTTTCCTTCTGGAAACATGGACACAATTTGTGTGACAAAACTGGACCTTTTAGTGGTCTTTTCAATAATGGATAGAGTAGCACAAAATCCCACATTCATAAACCAGAAGGTTAAAAAAAGAATTGAAATTTCTATACCCTGAATTTGGTCTCGCACTATGAGCCCATTCATTTCCCACTAAGTTTGGTGTGATGTGTACATTTAGTCCCAAATAAATAGGTACAGGACTGTTGTTTATGCACACAGGGTGGGAATCTATAGTGCATTTCATAATTATCTTTCAAGGAAGCTTATTTTAATATTAGAATATCAGAGCACTGCAGCACTCACTTTCTTTTGGAGTGTATTTTGTAATCTCTAGGGGAAATGTAATACACATAATACATAATGTTGAATGAGAGAGAAAAATCAAATCCCGTGCTTTCTGAGTTTCACAGGAGCCACATACTGGTTTCTGCAATTATCCCTATTTACTGTATTGTAATTTCCCAAACATCTCATTCAAATGGATAAAACATATTATCTATCTCCAATAAATTATTTTTCCCCTCACAATGTAAGTTTCGTATATTATTTTATGCTTTGAAAGCTGACATATCATTAAGCCGGTGCATTAAATGACCTGTAAAGTGTACTTAAAATATGTTAATACTTCTACTTTCAGTATTTCAGAATAGTGAAAGCTGACCTACTACTACTGTTACTACCGCAGTTGACGATGCCACTGCTACTATTGCTACTACATTAGCGTCAGATAAATTATTGTAATCAAAAATATAGCTTCTCCAGTACAAGAATTCAGGACTCAACAATCCCAAAGTATTAGCCAAGTGTCTTAGCATTTTTTTCAAAATTTACATTTTGTCCTGTTTCTTTTTTCTTTTCTTTTTTCCACTAAAGCCCCCTCAAGAGGAGGGCGACCAGGGTGGTTAAAGGTCTGGAAGAAATGTCTCACGAGGAACAGCTTAGGGAGCTGGGAATGTTGAGCCTTACAAAAAGAAGGTTGAGAAGAAATAATGATAGCCATTAGAGATGGGTATGAAACAGAAAAACGGTGTTTTGGTTTTTCGTTTGTCGTTGAGAGGTCTGTTTCGGTTCGTTTCCGTTTGTCATGAATTTTTTGAAAAATGTTGTTACCATTTTTCATTTGTCGTTTGTCGTTTCTACCCGCTTTTTGCACAATTTTAAAGCATTAAAAAATCCCCCAACGCCCCAGGCCAAAGGGAAAACAGTACACTAAAAAAAAGGGATGCTGGCAGAGACACAGTATAGACTAGGTATGGAGGGAGGCTGCAAAGGCAGCGGCGGGCGTTGCCCAGGGTGCAAGGCAGCCACAAAGAGACTGCACTGCGGGGCAAGGGAGGGTACTCACCAAGAGGTACGCAGCTTGCACACACACAGGGAGGCTGCAGGACTGAAGCTAGAGTTGCAGAAACAGCAATCCCACCCTAACACCCAATGGAGACTGCAAGGAGGATGGGGAGTGCCAGAGCTTTTTATGACCTCTGTGGCTGCCAGACCTGCCCGCCCAGTCTGCAACCTGGGCATGCTATTGGTTGAACATGATCCCATCACATGGCTTGCCCCCATTTTGTGGCTGGTGGCGACATCCATTTTAAAGGGAAAAGAAAAAATACATCACGATGGGAGAAGACAAAAACAAACGTTTTAAGGACCCCACCCCCCGGTAGGTATTATTAGACAATATAAATAATTATAGCTGTGTTTTCATGGATGTCCAGGGCGTTTTTTAACATTTAAAACAGCTCATTTCATTGTGCGTCGCCATTAACGGAAACGAAATGTAACAACCACAATTTTCGTGGTTCTGTTCATTTTGTTTCATTTTCATCACAATTGTCGTTTGTCGTTTCGTTACGTAACAGAAACGACAAATGGTAACGGGGGGGGGAAATGTTCGTTCCGTGCCCATTTCTGATAGCCATAAATATTTGAAAGGATGTCATACTGAAGAGGAGACAAGTTTGTTTTTCAGGGCTTTAAAGACTAGGACTCGGAGCAATGGTTTCAAACTACAGGAAAAGAGATTCAATTAAAACATTAGGAAGACCTTCCTCACAGAGCTATTTGGCAGTGGAATATGCTGCCACAGGTGTGTGTGTAGAGTCTCCTTCTTTAGAAGTTTTTAATCAGAGGCTGGATGGCCATCTTTCGGGAGTTGATGAAGGTTCCTGCATGGCTAGGGGTTGAATTGGAGGGCCCTTGAAGTTTCTTCCACGACTTTATGATTCTATGATTTTACATTTCAGTTTTGCAGGGTCAATAAAGAAAGATGAAACAATCCCTTCTTGAGAAATGTCATTGTCACAGTCATTTCAGAATTATTTTAACAATGCCTATGGATCGCCTCCTACAGATCACATTGTGTGGCAGATTGCCTTGTTTCAAGTGACAACAAGAATCACTTTAAAATCTTCCCTCTTGGCAGCAGTAAGTGGATCTCTCTCTCTCTCTCTCTCTCTCTGCAAGAGGATCAATCCTTCTCTTGCCACGTGAAAAGAGGGAAGGATCACATTCCAGAAATCGCTGCTAATGGCCTGCTTTGAAGGGTCAATAGGTTCTGCCCCTTACACTCAGTAAAGAATTTGCCAACAGATAAGCGAAGTCAATATTTTAGTGACTTCTCTCTCCTCCCTCCCCAGAAATAAAAAAATAAGAAGCAATGTATTTTAAAAGAAATCTCGAGTCATCTTTTTCTGTGTAAAACAAAAGCCCCATCCCCAAGCCATCTGCAATTTCCCCTCAATATTTTTGGAATATCTAGGATGACATTGAATGAGGTGTATCACTGATTATGTCCTTAAAAGAATTAAACCACATGTAATAGGGAATGTATTGTGGAATCAACCTCCAATACCGAGAGAGAGCTCTTACTTTATGATGCTTGGAAGAGAAAAGCCTTGGATTCCTCTCTGCTCTCGCTGCCAGTGATGGCATTTCTTTAGCGGTGAGCTGTTTGCCACAAATACAAATAATTGCCCACCTCAGCATTCTTCTTTGATTTTGGCCACTCTGATCTCCCTGACATTCAGCAATTTTGGGATAACCAGCAAACCACATGAAAAGGAACACCCAAGTGGGTCTCTCATTGGCTTTTGGGGCATCCTTTCAGTTGCTGTGGCAGTTCCATGAACGTGAGAATTTCAGATAGCTGCAACTATGAGTCACAGTGGGAGCTTTGATGGGTAGGCATTTCTTCTATGCATAGTTATGTTGCAGAGGTCACACATGTTGCTCTACATGCTTCCAATTTACACCGGGTATATAACATCGCTAGAGTGGTAGCCATTTGCATCAGTAGTCTGATGGCAGTAAAACCAACCAAGAGTCTTCAGGCACCTTCCACAGATTTTGGCCATTGTGTAGTAGAGGAAGACACAAAATGAACAACATGCCGCAGACAGTGTTCCGTTACAAAAAAAAAACACCCACAATTTTTACTGGAGAAATGAAATAATTTGTTCTCCCTTGCCACCCCCCCACCTCCCAGCTTTTTGTTTTTGTTTTTTGACAGGTTGGGCTGTGGGGAGGGGGGCCTTTAGGAATACAAGCATTCTCTGTTGACATCGACTTCAGTACAGATTGACCTCGAGCAATGCTTGGTCTCAACTCCTCTCATAAGAACATAAGAACATAAGAAGAGCCATGCTGGATCAGGCCAAAGGCCCATCTAGTCCAGCTTCCTGTATCTCACAGCGGCCCCACCAGATGTGTTTGGGAGCGCATGAGACTAGATATCTGTCTCCTGATACCACTCTCCTGCATCTGGCCCTTGAAGTACCCTGGTTTAAACCCTGGAGGTTACACATCTCCATCATGGTTTGTAACCTGTGATGGACTTTTCCTCCAGGAATCCGTCCAATCCCCTTTTGAAGGCATCCAGGTCAGATGCCATCACCACATTGTGTGGCAGGGAGTTCCATAGACTTACAACGCGCTGGGTGAAAAAATATTTTCTTTTGTCAGTTCTTACTCTCCCAGCCCTCAATTTGAGTGCATGTCCCCTAGTTCTGGTATTCTGGGAGAGGGAGAAGAGCTTCCCTCTATCCACTTTACTCATACCCTGCATTATTTTGTATGTCTCAATCACATCCCCCCTCAATCGCCTTTTTTTCCAGACTAAAGAGGCCCAAATGTTTTAGCCTTTCTTCATAAGGGAGGTGCCCCAGCCCAGTAATCATTTTAGTCGCTCTATTCTGCACCTTTTCCAGTTCCACTATGTCTTTCTTGAGATGTGGTGACCAGAATTGTACACAATACTCCAGGTGGGGCCTTACTATTGTTTTGTATAATGGCATTATAATGTTGGCTGTTTTATTTTCAATCCCCTTTTTGATAATCCCTAGCATGGAATTGGCCTTCTTCACCGCTGCCACACATTGGGGAGACACCTTCATGGAGCTGTCCACCAACACACCAAGATCTCTTTCCTGATCCGTCACGGATAACTCAGAGCCCATGAGTTGATAGATGAAGTTTGGATTTTTTGCCCCAATATGCATTACTTTACATTTGGTTACATTAACGCATTTGCCATTTCTCAGCCCATTCCCCCAGTTTGGAGAGATCCTTCTGGAGCTCTTCACAATCTTCTCTGGTTTTTACCACACGGAAAAGTTTTGTGTCATCGGTAAACTTGGCCACCTCACTGTTTATCCCTGTCTCCAGGTCATTTATGAACAGATTGAAAAGCACCGGTCCCAGGACAGAGCCCTGGGGCACACCGCTTTTCACTTCTCTCCATTGTGAAAATTTCCCATTGACACCTACTCTTTGTTTCCGGGATCTCAACCAGTTCTCAATCCATAAGAGGACCTGCCCTCTTATCCCCTGACTGTGCAATTTTCTCAGCAGCCTTTGTTGAGGGACTGTGTCAAAAGCCTTTTGAAAATCCAGTGCCTGTTGACCTTTTAAAAAAATTCTAAGAGGTTTGTCAGACAAGATTTACCCTTATAGAAGCCATGCTGATTTTCCCTTACAGAAGCCATGCTGATTTTCTCTCAGGAAGGTTTGTTCTTTTATGTGTTTTAAGATTTTCTCTTGGATGAGGCTTTCCACCATCTTCCCTGGGACAGATGTAAGGCTAACCGGCCTGTAGTTTCCTGGGTCCCCCCCCCCTTCCTTTTTTAAAAATTGGTGTGACATCTGCTATCCTCCAGTCCTCCGGCACTGTGGCCGTTTTAAGAGACAAGTTGCATATAACCGTTAAGAGATCTGCAATTTCATTTCTCAGTTCCCTAATAACCCTTGGGTGGATGCCATCTGGGCCAGGTGACTTGTTAATCCTCAATTTATCAATTAGTCCTAAAACCTCCTCTCTTTTAACCTGTATTTGATTTAATTCTTTAGTCAAGAGGGGCGGCTCAGGCAGCGGAATCCGCTCAAGGTCCTCTGTCGTGAAGACAGACGCAAAGAACTCATTCAATTTCTCTGCAATGTCCAAGTCTTCCTTAACCTCCCCTTTTCCTCCCTCACCATCCAGAGGGCCAACTGGTTCTCTGGCAGGTTTTCTACTTCTAACATATTTAAAGAAGCTTTTATTATTACCCTTTATTACTCCATTCAGACCACATTGTCTATGATCCGCTTTTGCCATCAGAGGCTTCAGATTCGAAATCGGGTTCATCATCCCCCTTGAGAACGAAATCACCACTGGTTTTAGACTGCCTTAAGGAATAGTTCTCTCAGGCTCCTATGGTGGTTCTTTCTGATGTAGAGGAGGTCCAGGCTTTGTCAACAGATGTGCAGCCAGCATCCAATACTGCCACACAGCTATTGCTGCAAAAATGCCGAACCCAGAGCCAATTACAACTGACACAGGTTTTAAAAAGAAGCCACATGGTCAGCAGTAAAAAAATACAAGTGTTTACCTAGAAAATTAGTTGGTAGAGGTCTTTTGCAAATGAAGCAGACAGTTGAAGAAGAGAAGAATGCTTTGGCAGATTATTTATTTGCAGTTCAAGAACAAGCTATTAGAACAAATGCAGTTTAGGCTAGAGAAGAAAAATCAGCTGAGTCCCCCACATGTAGTCTCTGTAAAGAGGCAGATGAAACTACTGACCACGTGGCTTTGTTGAGATGTTGCAAGAACATTGCTCAGACTGATTACAAACAGCGTCATAATGTAGTTGCTCAAATGGTCCACTGGAATTTGTGTCACAACAATCATCTGCTCTTAGCAAAGAACTGGTGGGATTATAAGCCTGAAAAAGTGATTGAACATGAGCATGCAAAATTACTTTGAGACTTCTGAATACAAACAGACAGGGGTTTGGACTATAATACCCCAGATATTATTATTGTGGAGACGGAAAAAAGTGTGGATCATTGATATTGCTATACCAGGTGATAGTGGAGTCACCGAGAAAAAAATTGAAAAAATTTGAAAAAAAAACCTGATATCAGGTCTGAAAATTGAACTTCATAGACACTGGCATAAACCAGTACAGGTGGTCTCATTGGTAATTGGCACGTTGGGTGTGGTGTCTAAAGAGCTAAGCAAGTATCTAGAAGAAATTGGAATAGACAAAGTCACCATCAGTCAGCTGCAGAGAGCCGCCTTACTGGGATCTGCTTACATAATTTGCTGATACATCACGTAGTCACGTAGTTAATAATAATAATAATAATAATAATAATAATAATAATAATAATAATAATAATAATAATAATAATAATAATAATAATAATAATAATAATAATAAAACAACCCACCTGTGGTGTGTTTCTGTTATTTGCAACCTGGGGCAAATCTACCCTCTCCTTACCTTCCCCATTTATTTATTTTAGCATTTATTTTAAAATATTTCTATCCTGCCTTTCTCTCCTAAGGGACCCAAGACTGCTTACATCATTTAATCATATAGAGTTTCAGTTTGCTGATATAGAAAGTGAGCTGAACCTAAGGTTCTCCAAGTATTGTTGGACAACAAATCTCTTCAGCCCTTGTTATAGTTCATGTTGGCAGGGAACAATAGACCCCAAGATCATCTGGAGTGTCCCCACCCATCCCCCACAGACTGCATATTCATACTTCTCTGCCCCTTTTGTGCAACATCAAGACTGCAACATGCTTTGGAGACTTCTTGAAGATTCTTCTAAATCATTGTGATGTGCCAGGCCTAGTGAGGGCTCAAGGGAGGCCTTTGTTTTTAAAATCTTTATATCAAATGTGGCAGTTTTTCTACCTCTGCCTTTTAAATTTCTCTCTCTCTCTCTCTCTCTCTCTCTCTCTCTCTCTCTCTCTCTCTCTCTCTCTCTCTCTCTCTCTCTCTCTCTCTCTGCCTTCTAAATCCTCTTTGCCAGAGCTGCTAGCTGTGCCCTGGGACTTATAACACTATTCCTGAAGAATCATTTCCATTTTCTATCATCCTGTCTCACCTATTTTCACCAATGGAAGTGATTTCATTTGTAGTTTTCAGGTAACTTCCTTCTTGGTTCACAGGCTGTGTCCTCTGAATCACAAAAGTTTCCATTTTAACTCTCTGGGCAGCTGAAGAGTCCAACTTGACAAAACACACAAGCCTGCTATTCTCATTACTCACAATTCCCCTGTATTTAAATTTCTTCGGCACTGTCTGCTACAGTAATAAGCTAATAATCCTTCTTTCACATAACGTTTTAGTGTAGCCTTTGCTAGAGAAATGCATGTATTAGATTACTCCTGAGACTTAAATAAAAGAGGACTGTTTATCATCATAAAATTTCTGTGGACATAAAAATGCAAGTTCCTGTGCACCATATTGTTTTCTTCTCTTCACCTAATATAAACAATAGTCTTAAAATAAAAAACTCAAAGTCATAGAATAATAGAATCATAGAGTTGGAGGAGACCTCAATGGCCATCTAGTCCAAGCTCCTGTCATTCAGGAACCCCGATCACAGGACTCCTAACTAGAGATGGGCACGAATCAAAAAAATGGTGTTTATTTCAATTGTTTGTGATTTTTTTTAGCATTTAAAGCAGTTCAATGTATTGCCGTAACGAAAACGAAACGGATGAAAAAATTTCTGGTGTTTCTGTTTGTTTCATTTCATTTTAGAGACAAAATTCATTACGTAACGAAATGAAAAAACGGAAATGGAAATGAAAAATTGTTCCTTTCGTGCCCATCTCTACTCCTGACAGATGGCCATCCAGCCTCTGCTTAAAAACCTCCAAAGAAGGAGACTCCACCAACCTCCGTGGCAGCATATTGCATTGCCGAACAGCTCTGACTGTCAGGAAGTTCTTCCTAATGTTTAAATTGAATCTCTTTTCCTGTAGTTTGAAACCATTTCTCCATGTCCTAGTCTCTGAAGCCATGGAAAACAAACCAGTCCCTTCTTCAATGTGACATCCTTTCAAATATTTAAACATAGCTATCACCTGTTGCACAAAGCTCCTTGCTCCATCTTCTCAGGAATCTCTAAACCCTTTCCATGCTTCTGTCGATTAAATCTCCTTGCCACTTATATGTTGGATTTTTTTCTCCAGCCTAGTAAAGTTGTCTGGCTCTGATTAAAATCCAAGGCAGAACGGAAATATGAGGTCATTACACCTGCCCTGAGTTGGAGGTATGTTTTATGAGTTTCAAGACTTGCATCTCTAAAATTCAGAGATGCAGGTTGTACAATGTCTCTGCTAGTGGTGTTTAACTGCTATTTTTGTTGGTTCTCCCAGGCTTGCAATGGCATCCAGATATCTTCTATTTTAAATTAAACCCATAAAATGCTTCCTCCTACAACACAGTCAAGATTCAAATGCAACAGATAAAGTCCCTGTGTAGATTTTATTGTCATTAGAAAATGTTGATCAGCACTTTCTAAAAAGGATCTGTGAATGTATTTAACCCATAACCCTAAGTACAATCCAAAATATTCTTTTTCCACTACAGAACATACTCTATCTCTTTGTTACCAGCCTCTGCACTGGAGGCTGTCCAGAAGCTCTAGTGTTGCCTGGCTTCAGTACTAGAAAGGACCAGGGCTAGTAGGCTCAAACTAAACCTGCATAAGACACTGATTTGTTCCTGGAGATGGGCTCAGAAAGGCGGCTGGGGGGCCGGCGGTCCTAGGCTGGGTGGCATTGCCGTCCTGTTTAGAGACCAAGTACATAATCTGGGTGTTCTTTTGGACATGGCTCTTTCTTGGGAATCCTAGACTGACAGTTGTGGCCAGATCATTCTTCAATCAGCTGAGACAAATTGCCCAACTCAGCCACTACCTAAGCAAGGTCTCCCTCATGATTTTGGTGCAGGTATTGGTCATTGTTTTGTGCCCATCTCTAATCTTAAATGCTGAATAGCTCAGTGACTTAGGTATCTGTATGCATATCCAGAAGTTGGAGTTTGGTTCTCCCTACCCCTCCTTGACTGGGATTGGACCCTTCCTCTTAAAGTCTATTTATCTACTTCTTAAATATATGTAAAGGAGACCAGTGTTCTAGAGGAACACTCTAACTTCCGAGAGGCTCTTGTCCTGCTGATGATAGGTTTCTTCCACTGCTGGAGTTTGGCCCACTAGCTCTCAGCCCTTGACTGCCCTACACCAAAACTGTACTGCTCGCAAGCATGGAGGCTAATTTTATTACAAGGCGAGATGGCTAGAATGAATTAGGAAGATTTTAGTGAAAACAAATCAATAGAAACAATTAATTTAGCACCAGCCACTGGTATTTTTAAATGCCAAGGCTTTAGAAGTAATTGCTGTCAAGGACCACTGTCTTTGATAAAACTGTTCAAGAAAAGAGAAAGATTGCCACAAAAAGCTAGTACAAGTAATGATTTGTCTGATTCTGATTTCCAAACCAGCAAGATCTGTTTTTAAATTAAAATGTGCCTATCTTTTTAATTTCATTGTTTAATTCTTACAGAGCATGTACTAATCTCTGAAATATTAAATAAGGTAAAGGTTTTCCCCGCACATGCGTGCTAGTCATGTCCGACTCTAGTGGCAGTGCTCATCTCCATTTCCAAGCCAAAGAGCCAGTGTTGTGCAAGTACATGGCCCATGTGGCTGGCATGGCTGAACATAATTCTGCACACAGAGCACTGTTTTACCTTTCTGCTTTTTACAGTGGTGCCTATTTATCTACTTACATTTATATGCTTTCAGACTGCTAGGTTGACAGGAGATGGGGTTAACAGTGGGAGCTCAATCTGCTGCATAGCACCTGGGATTTGTACTGCCTAGCTGTTGACTTTGCAGCCAACATTTTCAGCACTCTAGCCCACTGAGCCACCATGTCCCTGAAATACTAAATACACCAACAGAATCCACAACTAGTAATATGAATGTTCATTCTTTTATATTCCATCCTTCTTTCACACATTCCTTTGGATCATCTATTTGTACTCCATAGGATATATATTTGAAATGTTTTCTTTTTAATCTGTTCTTTGGAATTAGCCTATCCCAGTCATCTCACTCAAAGGAGCAACAAGTTCACTTACTTAGAAAGTGGTGTGTGTGTGTGTGTGTGTGTGTGTGTGTGTGTGTGTGTGTGTGTGTGTGTGTGTGTGTGTTGGGGGAGTTAAAGTGAATTCTCTGACACCTATAACTCCCATCAGCTGTATGCTCCAATACTGCATCACATTATAATCGCTTAACTGCATTGTTGTAGGCACGAATTCCATGTCTTCCTATTATTTCTGAATAATAGAAAGGGTTATGAATACCTGCAGGTTTAGTAGTAGACACAACAGCCTCCCCACTGCAAGTGTTCACTCTGTACCCAAGGATGCTATGCAGGTGGAATGATATATTGACAAGACTCTACTTGGCTGAGACCCATCCCCACTTGCAGAGTGATTTTCATAATTCCTGAGTGGGGCTACAGTCAAAGCACTGAGTTGCATGATCCCTCAAGGGTGAAACTCCTTCCATCAGCAAAATGAGGAGGTGGGCTATCTCCCTTTGGAAGTATTTTTCTCCTAAAAATTGCCTTGGAGGGCTGGGAAGCTTGGTGAAGTGAGTTTCAGCCAGCACAGAAAGCTATGGGATGGCAAGGAGGGGCAGATAACATAATGCTAGCGATTGGGTGGTAGTGGAGTATGTACATAAGAACATAAGAAGAGCCATTCTGGATCAGGCCAATGGCCCATCTAGTCCAGCTTCCTGTATCTCACAGAGGCCCCACCAGATGCATCTGGGAGTGCATGAGACTAGATATCTGTCTCCTGATACCACTCCCCTGCAATCTGGCCCTTGGAGTACCCTGGTTTTAAGCCTGGATATTACACATCTCCATCATGGTTGTGATGGAATTTTCCTCCAGAAATCTGTCCAATCCCCTTTTGAAGGTATCTAGATCAGATGCCATCACCACATCATATGGCAGGGAATTCCACAGACTAAAAACACTCTGGGTAAAAAAAATTCTTTTGTCTATTCTCAGTCTCCAAAACCTCAGTTTGAGTGGATGTCCCCTAGTTCTGGGGACATGTAGTTTTGGCTCAAATCCAAATCATAGGACACAAAATGAGATGATTCAGTGCTGGATTTCCAAATGTGTTCAGTATCAGAAGCCTTAGATCTGTAACCAGGGTGGGACAACAGAGCTTTATCTCATATCACTGAAACTGAAACTGAAAACATACCCTGCTGAAAGTCTGTGGACCTTTCCAGTAGTATTTGACAATGGGAAGCATGAACTCACATCACATGAGCCCGTATCTCACCTCCAGCCACTCCTTCCAAGGAAAAAGGAAACAGGAGGGTTCAGCACACTACTTTCAGATGCACAATAAGCTGGGGGTTAGAACTTAGAACATAAGAAAGGGAGCTTTTCCAGTTTCAGCATTCAGGTTGTAGAGATCTCTGCCTTGATTTATTCATTTGCCATTAATACTGACTACTTGACAACCATTCACTGGATCTCTTAGCAATTGCATCGGGGACCTTACTAGTGTAAAGTCATAAGGTCTACACTTAACTCATTAGAAGACCAGAAAGAAGAGTTGTTTTCCCTCCTCCATTCACCAACATCACTTCCATGATAAGTATCACATTCATTCTCTCTTTGGCCCCATAGACCTCAGCTAAAAGCAAACCATTTCAGATGCCATAAATAACCCTGAACTCTAAATACATTTCTGAACCGATGATTGCAGTGAGGCATATTGGAAAATCACTTCAAAATGGCTTTCCTTTCCTTTCCATTAGTGTGCTCTGTTCCATTTTGCTTAAAGCATATCAAAGAAAAATGCATCACTATTCCTTTCAGGTAGGAGTCACAAGTTTTGTGGGCTTGCTTCTCCTTTTGCTGGAAAAAAAAAAGAATTTCTTATGGGGCTGTGAGGTGTCTTCTGATGTATCATTTGTGTCCACAGTTGATTTAAATATTTCTGTTGGTTGGTCATTTACAGATCTCTCTTTCTTGTCAATAAATATAAATATCGTTCTGCTTTTCTTTTATATTCCCCCTCCCATTTAGTAATTGGTCATGCTGAGAACTTTAGTGATAGCTTCCTAATTCGCACACAGCATGTGGGGAGTTTAATACATACCAAGGAGATGGCTTTTCAGTTCTTCAGTATGCTGGTCACAGCTCCCTTGTATTTGTCTTCATGTTATGAGGTTCAGTCAACCTCACTTGAAAATATAGATTTCAGAATTGAATGACCCTTTCAATGGTCTGGCACATCTTCTTGCCACATTTAAAATTCCCACTTGACCACCATCATTTTAGAAAATAGACTCTTAAAGAGAATCAAGCTTACGTGTGTGTCGTGGTCCTATGGTATCATTATGGCAATTGCCATGCTAGAACATGTCTATCCGTGAAAATGTCAAGTGTAAACCATACATCTTTAATGAGACAGAGGTTTCTGCTTTAGATAAAAAGATTGAAGCAGATAAACACTTTGTTCTTGCCACAATGTGTCATGATTCACCCTCATAGCTAAGAGATACCCCTCTGGACTGTATCTAATGGGGTTGGGAGTTCAGTGTCAGAATAATGCATTCAATTGTACCATTGGCATGTGCTTTGCAAGCAACAACAATAAATGCTGGAGTGGCCAGCTCAGTCCTTGAACAATGAATTAACGCAGAGAAAATATTTTTATCATTATTCATCCTTTGGCTCGATGAATGCTGACTAATGTCTTCCCCCAGGACAAGACTTTGGCTGAACCATCTGGAAGTCGCTTTCTAAAATTTGAAGCAAAGTAGGAAGATCAAAAAATGGAGCTACTTGAATGCAGGACACTTTTCCTGTGACTGTGGAGAACTTAACTGAATGCACTTAGGAACATGCAATTGTGGCCCCACCATGTGTACCACAGAAGAAAATGTCCTTCTTTTAGTGGGAATTATTTAATCTTAAGTAGAAATATAGCTTTTGGGCTAGAAACTGTACTTCATTTCTGTGTTATTTCTCACAACAATTCATGGAACAAGAGAGTGACACCTCTGTTGCCATGTTTAGCTTTCCACTTAGACTGTCCCAGTGACCATGTATTAGAGGTAATTTTAAACTAGAGCACACCATTCTGCCATTTCCCAGGTGGTACTAGAGCCCACTAGTTCAACTTTTCTTCTTTTTCTTATTCCCCTCCTACTGGATGCTGGACAGTATAATGGCTGTTCTGCATTTAAAAGTGATCAATATAAGGAATCCCACCACGCTCACAGGTACATCTTGTGGAAAACATGAAAGGGCCTTCTCTACTGCTGAGCCCAGACTCTGGAACTCCCTCCCACTAGAGGCCAGGACTGCCCCATCTCTGTTGTCTTTCTGGAAACAGGCAAAGACCTTTCTCTTCAGGCAAGCTTTCCTTGAATGATCGACTACCTACTGTGTCTTTATATGAATCTACCATATATGGCTACACAGAGTTTACCACTTATAACTTGGTGTTTATATCTCTCGTTGTGTGATTGTATTGACTGTGTGTTATTAATTGTTAGTTCTAATGTTGCCATCTAATGCTGTAAGATACCCCTTAATTCCCCATTTCTCAAACTGAATATGTCTTTTATACATACACACACAATGATGTTGAGCTACTTCCAACATGATGGTCCTGGCTGAAGTTATTTTCCATTTCATTCAATTCACTTATTTATACCCTGCCTTTCTCCCAATGAGGTGATAAAGTAGTTTGCAATAATTAAAACAGATAACATTGAAAGTTAAAATACAAAAAAGGTACAGTACAGTAAAAGGAGTTAAACCAGTACCATACTGAGTCAGCTTAACTAATTTTAAAAAGAAGAAAAAATATGTAATCCACTTTTTAAAAATGGTTTTTCCCCATTTAATACTTTTCCATTAGTCACCCTCACAATCCAGGAAACTTACCATTCTTAAAATGCACCTAACTTTTATATAGTAGCCTGTGTTAAATTCCATAGTCTGTGCCATGGAGAACAAATACAAATACATAGCAATGTACAGTGTGCATTTAGAATCCATTTCTAAGGGGTGTTTTTGAATATTACATGTTAAGCAAGGTACTCTATACTATCTCTGTTTTAAATTTTATTGCTGTTTATGTCCAATTGTTCATTCAACTAAAGTTCATTATGCTGGTATTAAATATATATATTTACCATTAATATTTCAATATATATTAAAATATGTATCTTTAATTATACCACCCCATAGTGCAGCACTTGATAATTGTCAACAAGTCTAGACTTTCATTTTGTCTCTGTAGCTGCATTTAAAGTGATGTCACATCATGCAATAGAATACCTACATTTTATTGTGTATATTCTCAGTACCGTGTGAGTGGATGGACAGGGGGTTCAGGATACAAGATCATGAGCTGGAGGTACACTTTCTATCTCAGCTCTGGTGGGAAGAGAGCTTTAAATTCTTACCATTACTTGAATGCAGTCTCTTTCACTGATAAAATGTGTTTCAGCTGTATTTAAAACACCTTTGAAATGTGCATATTTTCTATGTGCACTTTTAAAAATGTTCCCTGCAGTCTAGGAAGTGCAGGTGGAATACAACCCATCAACTCTCAGACAGAAAGCAGATTCTCTGCTTGGCAGTGTGGCAATGTTGTTTCTTATTTGCATTTTGCACTTGATTTACTGTGGCATGCTTGTAATATATTCCATGTGTGCCAGTAAATCAGTGTTTGTTTATAGATGCACAAGGATATTTCCGATTTTGTGATATGTTAGGGAATACCCTTTCTTCTTTGGGGGATTTCTGTGCTGTAATTCTATACATGCATGTCCTTTGATTCCACAAGCAGAAGTAGAAATCATAAAATGTGGTAAAAGGAACATGATATTTATTGCTCTTTAGGGCAAAATTGTTTGTTTACTGTCTGTGAACACATATGATATGTGAAACTGTTAAGCAGGGGACACCACAGTAAATAAAATGGATCTGAAAATAAACAGTAGATTTTCATGACTAAATTCTTAACATTCAAGGAATTACGGTGAATTCGAAACATTTTACAAGCCACTGGAAAGAAAAAAATAATGGAGTGTTTATCCAACTTAACTTAACAAATAAGGGTTGAAAACATTTGATACGTGTGGAGTAGATTCTTGGTTGCACACATATTATGGGACTTTGGGGGGGGCCTTGGATGTTCACTAAAAGCATTAATAAAATTTGATGTTCCATTGTATTTATTGAGACCTGGCTTTAAAGCTGAAAAATGCTACTTTCCTTGTAGGAAAAAAGAGATTAGTTTCTTGAAAAAAGAGAAGATATTGCTTCCTGGCCCAACAATTCATGTAACAATCTGAACAGTTACCTACTTAGCCTTTAAAGATCAAACCAAACCAAACCAAACCAATCCAAAATGACAAGAATACCATAGCCCCGCAAAAAACCCAACCCAGTAAGGTTTGAGAACAGAGATTGACAAAATAAACCTTACACAGAAGACCAACAAGGAGGTGGCTGTATTGAGAAGCATATGTCAAATTATCCGACAGTTTGAACCATCTGTGAATAACTCAAAAGAATCTTCTTCCAGTAGGTGCCCAATCTACAGAGAGCCATCTCCATGCCATGAAAATGTGGATGTTCCATTGTATATTGTGTATTTCCCTGCTCGACCATGCTACGAATAATCACAAATGATACATCCAGCAGCTACTAGGTGAGATATCTCTTAGAAAGATGACCAGCTTCACTGGTATAGACATGTCCTCAGAGCAGCACCTTTCACCATTACCAAACCTGCCAGCTCAAAACTGATGGCTAGCAATAATGTGGCCAACCAAAATGGAGATGGCAGGCCACTGGCAATAGGGACATGCAATTGTTGGCCTGTAACCTGAAGATGTAGTTGATTGGTCAAAGTGGCTGCGAAGAAGGAGGAGGAGGAGGAGGAGGAGGAGGAGGAGGAGGAGGAGGAGGAGGAGGAGGTCATCATGATAATTGGGGCCTACATTTCAGTCCATTGAAGTATAGCTTGTTACTCCAGTTCACTTTTATTCTAAACTAACACGAAACAGCACATGGTCTTTGTTTAGGGCTGGCAAGTAAAGCAAGGTATCTTAATTTTAAATTCTTCTCCTGGCAATATTTACTGAATTGTCCCAAATTCACCAGACAGAAAGCTGCCAGCCACTCAGCATTACCTCTCCTCATTGCCTTACACTGAAACAAATGTTCCTCTTTTTTAAGGTGGTGAGAATTGGGATGACACAGAAAAAGGGTAACCCTCTTAGCAGAGAAATCTAGATCAGATATATTTTACTCATGAGGAGAGCCAGTCACAGCCAAATTAATAGTATGAACTAGTGATTGGAGGAAGATGATACCATCAGTTCACATTTTTGCTTGGCCGATATTAAGAGTCCATGAATGGTTGGAGATAGTGCCCTGGTGAATGGCTGTTCATATGTGTCTGTGATATCTGTGACAGAAAAGTTATATAGTAGCATGGTTGGGCAGGCTTCAGGTTTTCAGGATCTCCCTCCTCCCCTTGCTTTTTAATTAGAACCTGAGATCTATCACATGAAGCATGAGGCAAAGGCACAAACATCCCCAACTGAATAATTCTTAACTAGGAATTTGCTGCCCCCTGCTGCCCACAGTACTTCAAGATGGGGTACTGCGTAATACCCAGCTACCCTTCTTCCTTCCTTCAGGAGTCAGTGATATGTGCACTGACTCCTGAAATGAACTGAAGGCATTGATGTCTGGGTTGTATCTGCCATGTGCTCACATAGCAGAGGGTATGACTAGTCCATATGGAACCTGGTTGTCATCATCATTTCTTCAAATGTTGCAAGGGAGTTTTCAGAGCCTTCTACTTCCTATTTAAAGGCATTTCTTCATTTTAAGCCCTGTTAGGACCATTGCCTCAAGCTCATTGCCAAGGAGAGCTGTGTGCTATCTGCTGTTTTTTACATGTGGGCAGCAGAGCAGTGGTTTTGTATTGATCTTTTCCACATGTGTGTGTGTGGGGGGGGGGGACCAGCAGTAGATTTCTCAAATGCATCCTTCCTTGCAAATGCACACAGAAAAGAAGAGGTGATGAATATATCTACTATTACTTTTACTTTGCTCTGTTTCCTTTCTGTCTGTAATAAAAGCATACTTTCATTATGTTTGAAGAGAAAAAACATTATTGAAATAATAGCCTTGTTACTAATTTCATCCTGAGTAGGTGGCAAGCGTCATAAACTACCTAGACAAATTAATAACCTTGAAGTCTCAAGGATGTTGTCAACAGTATTTTAACAATCTCCTCAGCACTGTTTCGTTCTCCCCCTTTGATCTTACACATTTCCCTCCTCCTCCATTCTACTAAGTGTTCCAGATCAAAAATAGAGAGGCCTTTGTATTCCAGCCTTATGACACTGTATAATTTTTCTGAGTTTCTTTTTACAACCTTCAATCTGTTTGATTCCCCCCCCTCCTTTACCTAGAGGACACAAGCCAGGCTTTTGTAATGTTTGGTTTGGTTTGTTCAATGATTTCATGAATCCAAAGGCCTTTCCCAATGAATATGAGTTAGAAGCTTTATTGTTGAAACCTAATGGTGATTTTTTGACTTTTAAAGGGCTCTGTTGTTGTTGTTGTTGTTGTTGTTGTTGTTGTTGTTGTTGTTGTTGTTGTTGTTGTTGTTGTTGTTGTTGTCGTCGTCGTCGTAGTCGTAGTAGTAGTCGTCGTTGTCGTCGTTGCTGTCATCGTCGTCCTCCTCCTCCTCCTCCTCCTTCTTGTGGTATAAGCCAGATACTTTGAAGAAGAAAACATCACAAAGTAGATCATTGAATAGTTATTGAAATGGTTTTTTAAAAGCAATATGTATGCTTTGGAAATGTTATATCAAGGCTTTTATGATATTGAAACTGCACCTATACTGAGCTATGGGTGTTGAATAGAGATGGGCACGACTTGAAAAAAATTTTTTTCGAGTTGTCGTTAGTCGGGCCAGTCCCATTTCGGGTCGTTTCTGGTTTTTGCGAAAATTCGCAAAAATTAGTCGGTTCGTTTTTTTGTTTTTTCGTTGTCGTTAGTACTGGTTTTTTGGGGGGGGAGCGGGCTCCTGGAGGCACCTCTGTGGGGTGGGTGCCTCCTCTGGCCCGCTATAAAGGGAAAGTGGGCTCCTCACCCACTAGGAAGGGGAAGCAGGCTCCAAGAGACCCCTCTACATGGGGGTCTCCCTTCCTCACCTGCTGCTGCTGCAAAATGCTATGCAATAGCCATATGGATATTGCATAACATAATGTGCAGACATGAGACCAGTGTGAGAGTGATAGGGTCATACCTTCCCTTCACAAGGCTCCCGCACCACCATGTCTCACACAGAAGGGAATTGTACTTGCTGCGTGTAGTGCAATGCAAGCAAGTAGATCTGGCTTTAAGGTGGCTTAGTGCAAGAGCTAGGGTTAGGCTAGTGACGGGTAAGGTTACGGTGGGCTAGTGGGTTGCACCTCTGGGTGCCTCTCTGACCCACTAAGAAGACAGTCTGTGATGTATGGGTACGGAGTCAAGGGTTAGGGTTAGGGCTAGGGCAGGTTTTAGGGGGCTTTTTGGCACATCCCAGAAGTCTCCATGGCCAAGTGGCCATGCGACTGGTGGGATGGCTCCAAAAATTTGCATGGTTGTCCACTCCCACATGGCTGGCCACTCGGCCAGCCCATCATTGCGCAGGTGTAAATAAAATAAAATAAAATAAAATCAATGGAGGACAGAGGAGGAGAGGAGAGACATTTTGTTGCAAGAAAAAACCCACTGCTACTGTGAAAAATCTGGCAGTTTATAAATTTTCGCGTGTTTCTGTTGTGCTTGTGTGTTTTTGGACCACGATTTCAAAAACAATATTGCGTTTGCCGCCCCATTTTGGATCCCCCGCCCGCACCGCATGGCATGGCGATGGCGACTCGCGAGTCCGGCTGCCCAGGACGGGGGGGAGGCGGGACCCCCCCTCCAGAAACCACCCCTCCGGTAGGTGCCCTGCGCCCTTAGTCAAGCAGGCATTTTTCCGCCTGCTTTTTTGGCCCGGGAATGGGTGGGGGGAGAGTTTAAAAGTTTTTTCCTGTGCCGTCCGTGCCGCTTGCTTGCGCTTTAATTGCGGCGGCCGGCGGCCGGCGAGACTGGGCTTTTTGCTGGCTGCGAGCCTGCGGCGAGTCCCACCAGAGCAGCCCAGGACGGGGGATGAGGGGGGAGGCCGGGGACCTCCAGAAACAACCCCTCTGGTAGGTGCCCTGAGGCACGGCAGGCATTTTCCCGCCTGCTTTTTGGCCGGGAACCGGGTTTTTTTAACTTTTAAAAACTTTTTTTCTGTGCCGCGTGTGGCATCGCGCGATCTCGCGATGCAAGGAACGAGCACGACAAATCAGACCAAAATTGTTCATTCGTCGGTTCGAGCTCGAAGTCTGGGGGAGTAATTCCCGTTACCGTTTCCGTAGAGTAACGGAACCGAGTAACGGAAACGGAAACGGAAATACCGCTAAGTCGTGCCCATCTCTAGTGTTGAATTACTTTGACCTTACAGAACTAACAAGGGCTTTTGTACCTATTTGTTTTTCCCTTTAAAACAACTACATAAATATCTGAATAGAAAATAATAAATTGAGTGAAGTTTACAACTTGCCTCAAAGTTGTGATAAGGTTATCAAGGAATAGAGACTTCATCAACAATTTAAAAATGGGAAGGGTAGAATGAGATAAAATCTACAAATTTGTGCCTGAACCCAGTGGGGAAATGTATCACTGCCTGTTAGTTTTAAACAACATTTCCCCATAAAAATCCCTTAACGACAAGTGGGCTGTATTTCTTTTTTTCAAAGCCATTTCTTTAAGGCACAAGAACTTAATGCTGCATACAAACCACCTATAATCGGCAGTAGTAATGATTCTTTAAAGTGCCCCCAGTGCACAGTGATGTATTTAATGAGACCTTGCACAGTAAATCTACAGAGTTTAGCAATTAGTAGGCAATGTATCTGCAGTCCCAAATCTGGTTTGTGAGATCAAGCGTCTTTGTTTCACAGAGTTCAGTGGCACTTACTTTCTGGGAAGTGTAAAACCAGGTTAAGGCTGCAACTCAATACCACAGATCCTTAGGAACAAACCCAAAAGACTCAGTGGAGTTAACTTCTAGGGACACATGGAGAGGATTTCACCATTAAAGATATTAAACCAGTGACAGCAATAAAAGAAAGTTCCCAGGATGATGGTGCTTCAGGCTTCTTGGAAAAAAAATGCCTGAGTGCAGTGCTGTGGAATACTGAACAGCCAGCACACATAACGTTAACTGAAAAGCATTTTGACAATACGATTGTTGCACATTGTGAAACCCTTAGGCCAGATTGTGTGACTCCTGAACACTGTGAACATTGTCAGAAAACAACCATTTGCTGGTTTTAAGGAAATTGTCCCTAGATAAAACAGTATCAGTTGTTAGATTCTGATTCAGTATCTACGTCTTTTCCTTCCAAAGAAGTAAATGTCATCTGTGTGGATTTTCACATATTGTTCTTGTGGCAAAGTCACCTTGCCCTTTCTTTCTATATAATTATATTTGCTCTCACACACATTTTCATGCACCGGTATTATCAGGTGAAGTAATTTGATTTGACTCACTCACACCCAGTTATATAATTAATTTTTCCTCAAACTGCTTAGTAGCTCAGTGGCTTAGGTCTTTGGCTGCAGAACCAGAGGTTGGCAGTTCAGTTACTCCCTGTGCCTCCTTGAGATAATATATTCTGGACTCAATGACCCATTAGGTCCCTTTCAGCTCCACATTTTAAAGGCTATTATCTTCTTAATGTTTAATTGCCTAATTTCAAGTCAGTTCTGACTGATAGCAACCCTTTCCAGTATTTTTATGTATAGTGTAATTCTAAGTGGTTTACCAGTCCCTTCATCCAAAGCACCATGAGAATTTGCAGCTTACCTGAGGCCAAATAGGTTGGCAGTTCTTACAGGAGGCCCAGCGTGGAACTGAACTTTTACCCACAGACTCCACAGCCAGATACTCAAATGAATGGGCTCTTGGAGTTATAATCCTTAAGTACCTAATCTGTGCCTCCTTAACTAGAACAGGAGAGTCCTGTCTTGATTACTAGATTACTAGTGCTGGTGTGTGAGTCAAGATGGCTGGGATGTGGCCACATATGTGTGTGAATTGCTGTCTGTTTGAATATGTGAGTGAACTGGGTTTTTGTGTGATTGTGTGTAGGTGAGTGTAGAAAATGGAAAATGAATAAATCATGGACTGATCCCAACAGAAAGGGGAAATAGTAATAGTTTGCACTTAATGGAAAAAGCAAAATAATGATTGGATAGGTAGGGGGAGGACTGGTTGTTAAAGGCAAAAGATAAAGTAATGTGGATCAAGTAACAGAGTCAGATCATCTTAAGGTGACAGAGGGGTTAAGAATAAAGGGGATTGAGTGACACTTATTTTTTCCCCGTGTGGAGATAACTGATGGTTTTCATGGAGGAAGAGGTGGAATAAGGAAAGAAATTCCCAATAACAAGTCTGTGATCTGTGCAATGTGCCTTTAACAGATAATGGCAAGAGAAGATTTTGAAAAGAAAGTAAAGGTGGTATTTAATAGGAAGAGACATAGGTGTGCAAATGCCAACTGATCTAATATATATCAAAGTATTTACCATACAAATCAGGACTGATGCAGATGTACCAATAACAGGGAAGCAAATGATTCTGTAAATAAAGTGGATATAAAAAGTGAAAGAAAGTAGAAAGCAAGGCATGGGGGCCTTTAGAATCACTTGCCTTATCAAAGCCCATATAAGAAAGTCAGTTACCTCTCTCTCTCTCTGTCTCTCTTTCTCTTTCTCTCTCTCTCTCTCTCTCTCTCTCTCTCTCACACACACACACACACACACACACACACACACACCACTAAGTGGAATGAAAACACACTGCAGCAACCACAGAAAAGGGAAGTCAATTGTAGAACATAGTGATTCTAATAATTGGCTTACTACCCTCCCCTTAGATATGCATGTGAAATATCTACTCGACTGGCTGGTTGGAATGACAATGAACAGCAGCTTGGCAAGGTTAGTGACTAGAATTTCCAAGATAATTTTGACTTTCATTCAGGCTTCAGCTGTAGATCTTCTGTTTCAGTGTTTGCTTCTTTTCCCGAAGCAGCTTGTGCAATAGTGAAGGCTATCCCCCCCCCACACACACACACAAATTTCAGCATTTTAAATTAGAGATGGGGTCGAATTGAAAAAAATAAATCAGGATGAATATGGCCAATTTTGCCAATTTATCAACATTTGTGAATTTATATTTTTCATAAATGGAATATCCCGAGGAATACAAACTGGTGCATTGTTAGCAATTTTTGATTTGTCAATCGGTTGGTCAATAAAATAATCTGCAAGGCACCTAGAAACACCATATTTACAGGGAAGATTCCCCTGACTCATATCTACAAACTCTCAAAATCTGGTGAAGATTGGATTTCCGGTTTCTGAGTTATACACCCCCAAATACACCACCCTAGGAAAGTTACCCCCCAGGTACTTAGACACACCAAACTTGCTGAAAAGCTTCCTCTGACTTTCCTCTACTATTTCTCCAACTTTGCTGAAGTTTGTATTTTCCAACCTAGTTTCTAAAGACCACAGTCTTTGGGGGCACATGTGTGGGTGCATAACTCAGATCTCTGAAACCTGATCTTCCCCTAACTTGGAGGGATTGTAAAGAAGAGTTAGGAAAGGCCTCCCTGAAGTTTTGGTTTCTCTGTGTGCCTGGGGAGGGCACTCTTCTTGGGGGAGGGGGATATTGGGAGGTTCATAACTTGGTTACCTGGAACCCAAGCCTCAGCAAATTAAAGAGCTTGTGGAAAAATAGTCGTGGTTAAGGTGTCTAAGTGACCTGGGACCATTTTGTAGGAGTTTAAATTTTTAAAAAATGAATAAACATATCAATTCATGGATTCATCAAAAAAACAAACTGTAATTTGTGATTCATCAATCTTTGTTGTTGTTATGTTGTTACAGTCATACTGATTCTTTGTGACCCCATGTCCATGGAGTTTTCTTGGCAGGAATACTGGAGTTCCTACTACAGATGCCTACAGCACCTAGTATTCCCTGGTAGTCACCCATTCAAGCACTATCCAGAGCTGACCCTGTTTAGCTTCCCAGATCAGGCAAGATCGGATATCCTCAGGTGAATCAGTATTTTTCTGATTCATCCCCATGTCTATTTTAAGTCTTTAGAAATAAGCACACATCCATTAGAAAGCTGATCCAACTGTGATTGGGGGCTTTTTTAAACACCTCATAACTGCTCCAGCAATAACTGTCTCTGTGGGTGGATGTGTTATGTACTGCCAATTTAGAAACAAATTGCAATTGACCCTAACAGCCTTTCAATGTAAGTCAGATATTTAAGGAGTGATGTTACCAGTTGCATGTGCACCCCATAAATTTCCATGGTTGAGCAAGAACTGGAACTCAAGCCTTCCTACTCCATCACTCCATTCACTGTACCACAGGGGCATCCACATATATCCCTATTCCATCTCATTTAAATGTTTTGCTCCCAAAGCCAGAGCACATTCGTGTCAAAACATAATGGCTAAAGAAAAGAGAATCAAGCCTTGCATAGCCCAAATCATTTGTCCTGCTTGCATAACTCTGTTACACGTAACTCTCACAAATGATAACATTAGAAGAGTGAATTGCCTTCTCTGAGATACAAATAAAGTTGGGGGAGCTTGCTTCTGGGGACTACAATTCCCAGCACCCCCAAAACACCATGGGTGGTCTCACACCTCAAGTATTTAACTTCTATGGATTGTTGAAGATACCAGGAAAAGAGCCGCCCTCCATATGTACCAAAGGCCTGGACTGCCACTAGGTAAAATTTATTATTCTCTTTAATCTGGCCCTGATTATTCCTAGTGAGTTCTGCTAATTTTTCCACAACTTTCAAATGGCACACATGCTTTTTGCATCACTTCCCCCCCCCCACTTTCTCAAGGCAAATCGGGACCTGTAGTCTTGTAACAGCCAAATTGAGGGTGAGAAGGAGGAGGGGGGTGATCAAGTAATCTAACCACACGCCCATTGCGGGACAAGGGGAGTTTGTCCCGACCACGCCCCCTGAACTGTGATTTAAGTGGGATGAGAGATTCCCTTCCCTGGCCTCAGGAATCTTCTCGTCATGCTTCTCATTTCAAGACGAGTGCCGTGAGGTAAGGCTCATCATGCAATGTGCCATTCTTCAACTAGTGGCAGGTGTGTGAAGTGTCATTTGCCAGTACATTCCCTATGGAGTCAGCAATGCAGTACAGAGAGATTAAAAGACAAATGCCTCAAACTTAGCTCCGTAACACATTGAAAGTAAGGCTTTGGAGAATCGAAACATTGAAAAATGGAAGGTCGGTCCAAAAAAAAAATGGAGAACAAAGGCATGGAAATTCACATATCATCATGGAATGAGGATGTGTGGTAACAGTCATGCCGGTATCATCCATCACGCCCATGCATACACGGGAACAGGGACAGAAGCGGAAAAAGACCAGGTGACCGTGACCAACATCAAAACACAACGAACTTCCTCCTGGGATGAGAATGGATGTGAAGTAACCGTCTTTGTGTGTTAAACCATACCCGGGACTTTGAAGCTGCTCTAATACCAGCCTGCTTCCTGATACCATCATGTGGTGTTTTTCATCTCACCAAAAGATTCTCAGCGCCTGATAGGCAACACTTACCATCAAGAATGCATCTCTGGTACAATCCTTTGATAAAGATAGCAAGTTGCTATCGAAAGTTCAGCTCATATTTTTTTGTTTTAGCAGTGACCAATAAAGGTATCACCTAACTTCCTTTTGTAATAATAATTGAAAAGAAAAACATTTCTGAGTTCTAAATACAAAACACTTCAGATTGATCATTTGGAGGGCCTGCAATACCCTCAAAAGAGAAATTATTCTCTTTGGGAAAGTTGTCTGAGTCTATGTAAAGACGGTGCATTGACTCTAAGGAGGAAAGATAATCCTCATTAAAGGTTTAAAACATCATTACCCTTTCCTGTTGAAGGTTTTCTCCTCACTTCTTAGTGTTGTAGATGATAGATACAGTTGTTTACATGAGAATGGAAGTTTGAGGTTGAAGGTCCTATGATCAATGGCCTGAATATTAACAAAAAAAAAAAAAAAAAAAAAAAACCAAGGTCACACTAAACCATCATTTTGCCCTACTTAGAGGAACAACTTGAAGAGGTGAAAGGAGGGTTTGGGAGATACGAATGCACACAGGGATTTTAGTATTATCAATAAGTGTTGTGATTTTGCAATACCATTTTTATGGAGTATCTATATATTTTTTAAAAGTAGACAGATTTAGGTGTCAAAATTGCTTTTGACATATCAAGTGGCAGTTCGAGAAGTTTAGATGATCTCACCATTAAACTTCTCCACTCATATATCTTTAGAGAAATTAGGTTTCTGACAGCACTGCGGCATCCATCATCTTAACGTGCCTACACATGGTGAAAAATGTCTTTCTGTGATAAGAGGTAAAGCAACAATCAAATTCATGGGGCAAGACCGAAAAGAGAATTTTGATATCTTATTTAAAGAGTTGAGAGAGGCTGGAAAATTTCTTTTCAGTAATAGCTCAGCAGTACTTTCAGGTATCTCTGCTGCATCTAAAGCACAGTCAGTAATCATTTTATCAGGTCTTGCTAAAGTCATTCCTGCATATATGGTAGATGTTTTCTTCTTATTAAAGGTTGTTTGTATGCATGATAGAGCTGTCAATTCAGGATATGCTCGATAAGGAGTCATAGGCATTTCTGGCTTACTGGTGTATCTGTATGCAATTATTTATTATTATTATTATTATTATTATTATTATTATTATTATTATTATTATTATTATTATTATTATTATTATTATTATTATTATTATTATTATTATTATTATTATAATAATAATAATAATAATAATAATAATAATAATAATAATAATAATAATATAATAATAATAATAATAATAATAATAATAGATAAAATGATCCTAGAGAATTGCAAAGCCTGGAAAACTAATTTATATATTAGTATTTAGAAGTATTTAGAAGAAGTGGGAGTTGGGAAAGTCACCATCAGTCAGCTGCAGAAAGCCATCTTACTGGGATCTGATCGCATAATTCGCCAATACATCACATAGTCCTAAACGCTTGGGAAGCATTCGACTAGTGATTTGTAACACAAAATCCAGTGTAGTTATCTTGTCTGCTGTGATGATGATGATGATGATGATGATGATGATGATGATACATAGCTAAACAAACAATGCAATATAAAATAGCATACAAAGTAAAACAAGCAACTGGAAGAGCAATAAAATCATTAATACATATACAAGAACACAGAACAGCAGATGGAGTAACCAAATTAGGATATCAGATTGTGAAACAAATGATTAATGATCAGGGAAAGCAGATCTAAATAGCCATGTCTTCAGTTGTTTTGAAAGATCAACAGCATAGTGCCAAACGAATCTCCGGTGGAACCCATATATACATGAGTTTATGTTTATTTTGGGTTTTAGATTTTGGCAGGCAATTATGAACCTTTCCACCACCACCTTTCATTGAGATTGATGCTACCTCATTCATAGCATTAGACATTTCTGGGGCAGTCTGGGAAAGAAATGAAAAAGGACTTTCCTTCTGAAAGAGCTAGGAAGACACAGGTGTGTCGTCCTTGTCCAGAAAGCCACCCATATACTATTTTTTTAGTATAAAAGGGGACATGTATTGGAGGAAGGAGGGAGATTTCAACCCTCAGTCTTAAAAACTTGGAGCTGCTTTTAAGATCATGAAGAGCTTTTTTTGGCTTGTGTAACATTCTGCCTTCATGAGGAGGTCAGGCCAAAACCTAAATATTTTCCAAGAAATTATGGCAAGCAGGTAGGCAGGCATGCAGACAGACAGACAGACACAATATTTTCCAGCATCTCTCCCCTAATGTGAAAAGATGACTTTCCTTTAGAAAAAAATAATCTGTTTCTATGTGTGGAGACTTTGTATAAGATTTAGATCCCTGATTTTCCTGGAGAGTCTTTGCTTCAGGCCATTCCACAGGCTGTCATTGCAGGAACGTGACATGAAAACCTGGAGGTAAAGGCTAAAACATGTTTCCTTTTCCTGGTTGTTGTTGTTTTTTTGGGGGGGTTGCTTTGTTTTGATTTTAAAATGGAAATCATTAGAGCACATAAAAAAGTCTAGAGCTACCTTTGCAGAATCTTAGAAATGGATTGTCTCACCCATTCCTTGCATGTTGACAAAACAGACACTTTCAGAAACATTACAAAGAAGGAGGGAGTGAAATGCATTCCTCGGTAATTGGTACTAGGTGGCACATATTTTTGGACATGGAGACTGTAGCCGTTCATAGACTATTTCCCCAAATACCACTGCCTATCATGTAATGCAGAGGATTATGTTTGTTTGTTCTTCCATCTGAAGCTGTAGCTTTCTTCCTCAAAACCCTTGCTTACTGCTTAATAATTCCTTTTTCCTTTAAAGAACTGATGACTATCCCATATTCAGCCATTCTTATGTAAACCAGTTCAAGGATGCACAATTACAGGAAAAGAATTGAATGGAAAGCAATTGCACATTCTGTAGTCAATATTTGTATTTTGTATTCACAAATCTAGAGCTCTTTTGGTCATAATTCTACATCTGTCCATATATAATAATCAATTTCCTTTTGGGGAATAACAATTTTGTTTGGATTTAAAATATCTACACTGGCTTATTTACTACTTTTTCCTAGGCAATCTTATTCACACAATTGTATTCACTATTTTTCAATGCAAGCATGTATTGAAGAAAACGAAGCACTAAGTGGAAAATAAAATACACTAATCCCATTATGTCTCTAAAGCCATAAACATCAGTGATGAATAGTCATTGAATCAGCATGTGATAAATGGAAACCACATGGTAGACCATACATGTCATAACAGCTATGTGCATAACCTCCTGTGTAAATGCTGTTTCTACATATTCTATATATATATGATTAGCCTGCCTATTGGGCAGAGTGAGGTAGCTGCCTTGGGCCTCAGATTTTGATTATCATTAAAGAGTAGCACTCTAAAAAAAGTCATGTAATGTGTTATTTGCTGCAAGAGATGAGGACAAGTGCTTGAAAAATGTTCTCCCTTCAGAGCCAAAACAATGCATGTGGCTTTGATACAGTGTGCAGGACATATGAGGTACTCTCAGCATGGTATAGTGGATAGAGTGATGGGCTAAGACTCAGGCATCCTAAATTCAGTTTCCCAGCTCTGCCATGGAAACACATTGAAAGTAGAGATGGGCACGAATTAAAAAAATGGTGTTTCATTTGTCGTTTGTCGTTTCGGTTCGTTTCCATTTTTTGCGGATTTTTGCAAAAAATTCATTTTTGTTTTTGATCGTTTCATTACCGTTTCATTACCATTTATTTCATTTTTTGTGTTTTTTTTTAGCATTTAAAGCAGTTCAATGTATTGCCATAACGAAAACGAAACGGACGACAAAATTTCTGGTGTTTCTGTTCGTTTCGTTTCATTTTAGAGACAAAATTTGTTTGTCATTTCGTTGCGTAGCAAAAACAAAAAACAAAAACAGAAACGAAAACGAAAAATTGTTCGTTTTGTGCCCATCTCTAATTGAAAGGTAGAACTAGTAAAACTACTCCTTAAAAGTTTCACTTACCTTGAAAACCCTACGAGGGTCGCTGTAGGTTATTTCTGACATGATGGCACATAAAAACAGGAACCTTAATATGGGATGATAATCACTATTTATTACTTTATTTCTGATAGCAAAACATCTTGTGTTGTCTGATTCTTCTACGATACTATACTATACTATACTATACTATACTATACTATACTATACTATACTATACTATACTATACTATACTATACACAAGGGAGCCCCCTGTGTAAATGAACTACACAGACAATGTTGTCACACTATTTCTGTGTGCACAGGGCATCTACAATTCATCTAGCAAGGGAAGCAGATTGAGCCTGGGTTTTGGCATCCCATTTGTCCATTCTACACATGTACATTTGCAAGCATGTATGCTAATATTTTGAAAAGGTCATTTAATTCCCTATATTACTTTTATATTGTCTAGTGATCCATTCCTGTGATTTTAGGTGTGCTACCGTGAATATAATTGTGTGAAATTATATTCAATCAACTGGTGTGCGAGGCTTGGGGAAAGGGAAAAAACTCCCTTGCACCTCAGAAAGGCGGGTAGCTCCATTTTCCACCTCCCCTAAGCCCCGTGTGCTAGCTGATAGGTGCTGGGGTGGGGGGGGAAAGACTTTTCTCCCCCACCCCAGCACCTATCAGCGTGTGTGCGGCTGGGAGAGGGCAAAAAAGTTGTACCAGCACTACACACCAAAAAAGTTGCACAAGTACCACACACACACTCAAACACAGAGAGAGTACACACACATACACATGTTAAAAATATGAAAAATAAAACAAAATGAAAAATGAAATGTTTTTTTAAAAAATCATTTAAAATGATTCAAAACAGAAGGGAACAGAAAAGAAATGAAAAACAAAATGAAATGCTATTTTAGCATTTCATGCCCATCTCTGTCATGTTACTATATCCCATTCCATTAGATTTCTGGTCCAAAGCCTAATATCTGAGGAACAGACACCAAAACAAGAGTATCAGTACGACAAAAGAGAGAGAGAGAGAGAGAGAGAGAGAGAGAGAGAGAGAGAGAGAGAGAGAGAGAGAGAGAGAGAGAGAGAGAGAGAGAGAGAGAGAGAGAGAGCTGACAACCTGAGCTGGTACAGTGTTCAGAGAAAATTAGGGACCAATCTGATTGTATTTCTTAATAAAAAGTTTCTGAAGAATTTTGTTTCTCATTAAAAGGTATAGTACCATAAGTTCAGATGGTATGGAAAATGGAGCTACCCGCCTTTCTGAGGTGCAAGGCAGATCCTAGCCACTTCTAAAAGAAGGCAGATCATTGGCCAAAGCTTCAACCCAGCTGATAACAGTTCCTGTCATTTCTCACACAGAGAGAGGTTTGCAGTGCTGCCAAGAATACCAGATGTTCAAAGAGGCTTGAAACAACCTAAGATGGTTGTTTAGCATAATTGTGGCAGGGGGGATGGGAAGAATCCATTAATTGTCATATTGAAATCTGGCTTTTTTGTTGTTTATTTGTTCCTACTATGAATTATATTGAAATGTTTATTTAGCTAAATAGTAATTTTCACTGCCGCATTAAAACATCTTCATTGTGTTTTTTTCCACGGTAGGCTAAGAATAATATAAAAGATAATTGTGTTTTGCATTAACTGTGAATAACAGGTATCCCAGGAGGAAGTAGCTGTGTTCAAGCATCACAGCCAGAAACCACTGTATGTAGGTCTTTAAATAAAGTGGTGATATAAAATCATATGTCTTGGCCCTGATGTCTCTTCGTTCAGAAGTTACTCAGATCTTTATGTGTTGAATGCAAAGTTTTGAAGAGCACATGTGTTTCATCCTTTCATGTCTGCACCATTAACTTGTGATTGGAAAATTTACAGTGTTGAATATTCAAATATATCAGGACATCTGGTTTACCAACTTTTCTATTAATTCAGCTGCTGTAGGTTTGTTCAGGTAAATGCATTCAAAGGTGCCTCTTTGCAGCTTTGCACATAATGTGTGAAGTCTTTACTGATGTCTGGGTCATGAAGTATGTTGGCCCCATGACATTTGCCTCTCCCCATTCTTACTATGTAAGGTAGTTACAGGCTGTAATGGCTGAATAGGACTTACCAGATCTGTACCTCCCAAAGCCTGATATGAGTAGTGTATTGCTGGTCTCAGGGAATGAAATAAAATGGTGCTCATTTGTCACCTATAACATGAACCACAACCACACCAGTTTCATGTATCAAAAGTGGCAAATACTACTCCTCAAAAACTTCTAAAAGCAGCATTTCATGCACATCATAATTTTAAATTGTGCAGTGCTCTGATACACATAAAGAAAAATGGAGTTGGGAGGAGCCTATAAGGCAATTGAGTTCAACTCCCTCCTTGATGCAGAAATCCAAATGTGACTATATCTGACCAATGGTTGTCTAATACTGTCCAGAAGAAGCTCAGTGCAGTGATTTTCAAACAGGTGTCTACCTGAAACAACATAACTTTGTAGCACTTTCAAGACTAATGCATTTAAAACAGCCTGAATGCTTACTTCACATACTGTATCCAATCACATATCCAACCAACTGCCAATGGTTCTGGATCCCAGAGGTTCATCTGATAATATGTTCCATTTTTTAAAATAAACCACACAACATCTGGATCATTGGCATGCTCTAATGTGGAAACGAACTGGCCCTTATTTTGCTTATGCTGGCATCCACAGATTTTCTTGAATATCATTATGCAGTGGGAATGGCTGGGATTAAGAACCCAGCTGGAGCCTCTCTTCTTTTTGATGACCCTGTCATTGTCAAAAAATCGCTCAACTTTATGTACCAAAGGAGTGGGGGAAGCCTTATTCCAGCATTTCTTGATTTCTTCCACATGAAAAACTCTGCTCTAGTAAGAAGCAATGTGCCCAAATGCATTGATGCTAAGGCATAAGAAACTTATAAAGTACAGTCCCCATTGGCTCTCATTCTGACAAAGGAATACTCTGAAACCAAAATATATTCTGTGCTGTTTCGTATAAAGAAACTCAAACAAAACAGGATCTAGCTTGCCAAATGCTGGTTGAAGCCTTGTCTACACACCAATCTGGAGTGGACTAAACATGGCTACTCAGAGGTCTGGTGTGCCATTAGGTGTGAGACCTTTGTATCAAATGGTATATGGCAGTGTTGGCAAAACTATGGCACAGATGCCAAAGGTGGCACTCGGAGCCCTTTCTGTGGGCACCCAACATCGCCCCTTCACAGCCACCTGTATTCAGGTTAAATTGCTATATTGGCACTTTGCAAAAAAATTTTTAATGGTTTTTGAATCACAGTTTGGACACTCGGTCTCTAAAAGTTTCGCTATCACTGGTATATGGAGTTGAAGTGACCTGTTTAGTTCCCATCAGCCCACTGTTAGAAGTAGGGGAAAACAGGAAGAGGGATTTTTGTTTGCTTTTTCTTAAATGGGCAGCTGAAAAAAACCAAACAGAAATACCCTTCTGTCTCTTCCTGTCACCACTTCTGCTCCACTTTCCACTTTAAAAGCCAACACATGCAAATACACACATGCACACACATGTGCATGCATACACACAAACAGAGAGAGGGGTGGGGTGGGGGGTATTCAGCTTTCCAAAGGAAGTGTTTAATTTGCCTATATCATGAAGTGGCTCTGTTATGAAGCTAGTTCAATATTGGCCAGATTAAGGGGAAGGATTCCTTTGGCACATTGCTTGTGATCACAAAGGCTGGAGAGGGTGCACAGTACAGTAAACGTAGCTGCACCCAAAATGTAGAAGCCTCTTGACAGGGGCCTCAAAGGTGTGGGTAGGAACACTCAGGTAATGAGCTGGTTCATTCTAGCAAAAATGTCTGTTTGCCATCTTTAAGAGCACACCTGACCAGACCAACCTTGGAGTGGTCCAAACAGCAGGCTAAACAGCCTTCTGATGACACTCTAATCTTGTCTTAAAATAGTCTTTTTGCCTAGTAGTTTGTCTCTCCTTAGTAGGTGATAGCACAATGTCTCTAATGCCGTGCTCAGGCAAGATCACCTAAGAAAGAGGCTTGCAAAGTGTCTATTCTTCTAAAAACTAAATTAATCATGGCCCTGGCCAAGTTTAAACAGTCTATAAAATAAATATCGACTTAATACAACAACTTGGCACATTTCTGTTTTAAATGTTTATCTTGAGCAAATGACAAGAGGCATTTTTGTTACCCAGACTTTTACTATTCTGTTTAACTCATCAACCATTTATACCATACCATTACACATAATGTAGAGTATGGCTATTAAATCTCATAAAAAGCACCACATGTAGGTAATGGGCCCTATCCTAGATATGAGGCAGCTATAGGGATGTGATGTTGCATCAGAGAGAAACTGCAGGTGAAGAAAACAAATTTAGTAACAGGAAGAATTTGCTGATTTACTGGACGTGAGGATATTCTTTCATCCACTGAAATGGAGCAGGAGATGTACATATGTGTAAGCAGTAGGGCTGGAAGAGAAAGCCTCGTTTCCCCAAGCACCTATAGGACTAAGACTTGAAGGCTGTGGTTTGTGTTTGCCCATCCACACTAAAATAGGGCAGATGGCAGAAGAAAAAGATAGTGGCAGCTGAAAGGAAAACAGCCACTAAGGTCCTAATTGTTTGACACATCCAATCAAAGCTGAAAAAGCAATAATTCTTCTGCAGTCACACAAATACTCAATAATATAATAATATTTCAGTATGGCTTAGTAAATTAAGCTGAAAGAACACTCAGGAGTAGATGATAGATAGATAGATAGATAGATAGATAGATAGATAGATAGATAGATAGATAGATAGATAGATAGATAGATAGATAGATAGATAGATAGATAGATAGATGTCCTTCCTGAGATAATCTTTTCTCACTTCTCTCTCCTAATGTGAAAAAATGACTTTCCTCTGGAAAAAATAATCTGTTTCTACATGTGGAGACTTTGTATAAGATTTAAACCCCTTCTTTTCCAGGAGGTTCTTTGCTTCAGGCAATTACACAGGCTGCCCGTTGAGGGGAGTGACATGCAAGGCTGGAGGTAAAGGCTAGAACTTTTTTCCCTTTCCTGTTTTTCAATTAAGCAGATATATAAATATTAGTAACTTCAATGACCTTGCCTAGTTCTTTAGTGGTTGGTACACTATCCAGAGTAGCCTATAGGCTAAATGGTGTGGTATATAATAATAATAATAATAATAATTGAGAAACCACGGTGAAAAATCAGGCTGGAGCTTAAAATCAAAAGACTCCGAGCCGATGCGAGTTACTTGAAAAACCTGCAGGAGGACAAATTAAAGAATGGTAAGATCAAGAAATACAGGTATTTGACTAAAAAATACTGGCTAAGTACAAGGAAAATTGGAGAAGCACTGGAAATAGTGAAGCAGCAAATAACAGCAACAGTAGGAGAATTGAAAGATATGATGCTAGATTTACTCAGTATAAAGGCAACCAGTTGTTTCAATCAGATCAAAGAAAGTTCTATCAGAGTTTAAATCAGAAGATAGGTATAAAAGATGAAAAGCCAGAAAAAATGGCAACCATTCAGTTTTGGAAAGACATATGGGGGACTGAGAAAGACTATAATAAAAATGCTGGATGGTTCCAGGATTTTGAGAAGAAATTCTCCAAGTGCACAATGGACCAACTAGAAACAACAGCTGATATGATCACCAAAAGAGTACAAAGAGTCAAAAACTGGACATCATCTGGCAATGATTAACTGCATGGGTTTTGGCTTAAACACCTGACCAGTCTGCATGGGAAAATGGCCCAACAATTTAATGAAATGTTGAGGACAGGTTATATTAATGAGTGGTTAACAACTGGCAAAAACTATTTGATTCAGAAGGATCCAACAAAAGGAACAATACCTGAAAATTACAGGGCAATAACGTTTACCAACTATGTATAAACTGCTAACAGGCATCATAGCTGATAGAGTCCAAGATTATTTGGAAACAAATAACATCATGCAAGTAGAGCAGAAAGGGAACAAATGGGGAGGTAGAGGCACAAAAGATCAGTTACTCATTGATAAAATGATCCTAGAGAATTGTAAAGCCTGGAAAATTAATTTATATATGACTTGGATTGACTATAAAAAAGCCTTTGACTCAGTACCGCATTGTTGGATTGTTAAGTGCCTGGATGCCATTGGAATATGTAAAAGTATTAGTGCCCCAACTGAAAATGCAATGAAGAACTGGAAAACAGAATTGTTTGTCAGGGACAAAAGCTATGGATTGGTTAGCATTAAATGAGGGATTTTTCAAGGTGATTCTTTGTTACCTCTGCTATTTACTATTGCCCTGATTCCTCTCTCAATAATTTTGCAGAAGACAAATTTAGGGTACCAACTGCTAAAAAATAAGGGAAAATGTCTCATCTATTGTATATGGATGACTTAAAGTTATATGGAAAATCAGAAACTGAAATATACTCACTGACCAACACAGCCCAAATTTTCAGTACTGATGTTAGTATTGAGTTTGGCCTAAACAAATGTGCCACAATGGCACAGAGAAAGGGAAAAAACATTGAGAGTGAAGGAACTGAAATGCCAAATGGACAAGCTATTAAGTATCATCAGTCTGAAGCCTATAAATATCTGGGCATACTGCAATTAGATAATATCAAGCATGGTCAAGTGAAAATGTGGTCAGCAAAGAATATATCCCAAGGGTCAGAAAAGTATTAAAAAGTAAGCAGAATGGTGGCAACAGCATCAAGGCCATTAAAGCTGGGCCATACCGGTCATCAGGTACACCGCTGGCATTATAAACTGGACACAGACAGAGCTAGATAGTCTAGATAGGAAAACAAGAAAACCTATGACCATTCACTATGCATTACATCCACACAGTGATGTAGACAGGCTGTATTTACCTAGAAAATTAGGTGATAGAGGTCTTCTGCAAGTGAAACAGACAGTTGAAGAAGAGAAGCATGCGTTGGCAGATTATGTAAAAAATAGTACAGAGCCAGGTTAAGAACAGGGAGGTGTTTAAAGTAAAGCAAACAAAAGGTCAATACAGGAAAACAACAATGCAAATACGAGCTGATAGCTGGCATAATAAAGCACTGCATGGGCAGTTCCTTGAAAAAGTTAAAGGAAAAGTAGATGAGGAAAAGACTTGGTTATGGCTCACCAATGGAACACTGAAAAAAGAGACAGAAGCCCTAATTTTTGCAGCTCAAGAACAAGCTATCACAACAAATGCAGTTAAGGCTAGAATAGAAAAATCAGCTGAGTCCCGCACATGTAGACTCTGTAAAGAGGCAGATGAAACTATCAACCATATATTGAGTTGTTGCAAGAACATTGCTCAGACTGATTACAAACAGCGTCATAATGTAGTTGCTCAAATGGTCCACTGGAATTTGTGTCAGAACTATCATCTGCCCATAGCAAAGAACTGGTGGGATCATAAGCCTGAAAAAGGGACTGAAAATGAGCATCCAAAATTACTTTGGGACTTCCGAATACAGACAGACAGGATTTTGGAGCATAATACCGTGGATATTGTGATTATGGAGAAGAAAAGAGTGTGGATCATTGATGTTGCTACACCAGGTGATAGTAGAGCCACTGAGAAACAACTTTAAAAAATTACCTGATATCAGGATCTGAACTCTGGCATAAACTGGTACAGGTGGTCCCAGTAGTAACTGGCACGCTGGGTAGGGTACCTAAAGAGCTAAGCAAGTATTTAGAAGAAATTGGAGTTGACAAAGTCACCATCAGTCAGCTGCAGAAAACCACCTTACTGGGATCTGCTCGCATAATTCGCCAATACATCACTGAGTCCTAAACACTTGGGAAACGTTTGACTAGTGATTGGTAATACAAAATCCAACGTAGATGGGCTGTGTGGTTAATAATAATAATAATAATAATAATAATAATAATAATAATAATAATAATAATAATAATAATAATAATAATAATAATAATAATGTTCAGAGAAGAGAACTGGGTTTATTGGCCAATTTAGCTATCATTGTCCCCCCCCCCAGGCCCACAAATAAAGAGTCACAAACTAGGTATGGGTTTAAAATTGGGCCACAACTTTATTAATACAAGTTTTGGTTGGAATGTGACTGTTGAATAGGGATGGGCCTCCCGTAGTGCAATATCACAAAAAAGCCCACTGTTCTCATCACCCCCTGTGAGGTCGATTTACTTTTATCTGAGGGGGGTGTTGGTCCTAGTGACCAATACTCCTCCCCACATTTGGGTTTGCCTTTAACTCCAGGCAGCTGTTCCTGGTCTGCAACTTTTTACCTGGATTTCTTTGTTAATGGCCTGTGGACCTAATCCCATTATTGCATTATTTTATGTTGTACAGCAGCCCTTACCCTTTTAAAGGAAACCTTGTATCTTGATGTCATGGGTTAATTACTTTATTTTGCACTACCTGACACAGCACAGGAGTTGCTATGCATGCTCCTTGTCTGCCACAAAGCTGGCAAGCTTGTCCTAGAGACCCATCCTCCAGCCTGCCAGAAACATATCCAGGCCCATGTCAGAGAGATGTACTCCATCCTCCCTGTACAATTCTGGATGGGGAAAAATATTTCATGACATTTGATCACTGTTCCTAATCTTTGACTCATAGCTAACCTAACCTCTCTGTTCAGGCATTGCCTTGCCCAGTCCACCCACAGTGGATTTCGTGCACCACATCACAACAGCTGTGGCAACATGGCTGACCAGACCTTATGGGTACAAGGGAATTGGGCCTTGAAGGCCTTCAGATTATTAATTATCCTTAGAATTAAATATTTTCCCTTTGCTTTGTTCAGGTCATTACTGCCCAAATGGACAAGCAGGACTGCAATGGATGCCTCCTTGGCACACCAGGATGCGACTGCAGAGAAGACATTCCAGCTCATCCCATGCACTCCTTTCCACTCAAGCCTTGCCTCGTCACTCAATCTGAGATGTGGACCAAATGTAGAATATTGTCCATGCTTCCACACTGATCCTGGGAATTCCAAATAGGCTCTGTGGATCATATCCATTTACTGGATTAAATTGAATGCCCTGGGTGGGCCCAGACCACTGTGGCTGCATAGATAAAGAATGGAGCAAGCCAATTGGCCCAACATCGATTAGAGCACTTTCTCCTGATTTTTCTTTGTCTCTCTCTTCCATATGTTTAAATTTCTTTCATCAACCTCCCTGTTCATTAACTTGAAGACCTCCACATATTCCCTTCTCCAGACCTTTTCTACTGTGGCTATGGTAGGGATTGATCAGTATTGGGAAGGTGTTTCAGCAGCACAGGGGTTGATCCCGAGCTGGTACTAAGTTTTGTTGTTTTTGGTCCAGCCACAACAGGTATTGGGGCTGATGGATCACCTAGTCCCCCCTGTACCTGGTGTAATGACTTGCTTGGTGTGGCCTGCCCTCACCACCTGAGGTGGTGTACTTACCATGCTCTTTGGGACTGCTCCTGGTAGTGTGCATGTCGTAACTGTATTTATGTCTCTGCCCAGGCTTGGTAGGGGGTAGCAATGGGCCAACCCCGTCCCTGGTAGGTGTTGGGTGCACTGTAGTCCTCTCACCTGTCTGCAGTGTTGTCCCTGAGGCACCTGTTCCCTGGCTAAATCACACCATTGACAGGTCCAACACCTGGGCTTCTGCCATTATGGGTTGTGCCTGTTGCTGAAGAGAGGGCCAGCCTGTTGCTTTCCAGTGATTGGTTTTCTTCATGCCAGTGCACCAGCAGTGGCGACGCAGGCTCTTGCTATGTTGGACCTGCTTGCTCATCTTCTCCTATATGTTTCAGTTCCACAATCTTGTGAGCCTTTGATCCTCTAGCTGATTTGCAAACCCCAAAAGATTCTGCCATTCCCTGTTGCTGAACCCTCCCCTGCTCCAGGGAGCTCCATTTCTCATATAAGTCTGGCAAATCATCATCATATGATAAGGAAATAGTGGAGGGTCCTTGCAGAAGCATGGCGTTTTACTGGCTGCTTGCCTTTCTTGCCAGCCACATTCTTTTTGAGGTCCATGCCTGTTTCCGCCTTGCAGGTCCACTGCCCTAGGACCTTCCTTTTAGAATAAATGAGAGAGCCCCCCCCCACAACCTCTGGAACAATTATTCCTAATTTTTAGTTTTAATTTTGTTATTACTAACGCTGCAGCTGTAGCGAGGGGTGGGTGTTGGAGGTGAGGGCTAGATTGTGGGGGAGGGTGAGCCAATGGGAGGGGTATTCTAATGAGGAGTCACCCAAGGCCAATGACAATTATTTTTGATGACAATTTTATTTTGTCTCGGATGGCAGGGAGTGCCACCAGCAGCAGCCCCTGCCCTTGGTAAGTCAATTAGGTGTCAGGCAGGCCAGTGTGGGCCTAGTTCTCCAGAACCCCTGCCTTTCAGCAGCATGTTGGCCATGCATTTGCTGCACCACCTGTGCACTCTCCCAGCCGCTTGTGCCCTTCCTGCTTCCCTGATAAAGTAGACAAATTTGAAAGGCCAAAGAAATGCCCAGACAGGCTATCACTGGGGGCTCTGCTGATGCATGAGCCCCATTTCCACCCACTGCTCCCTCCTCCCAACGACACCCACTTGGTGTGCTGCTTAGCATGAAAGAGGCTGGGGAGTGTGCACACAGCCTATTAATAGGCTTGGTGACTCAGCACTCACACCACCCCCACGTGATGCCTCTCTTCATGCCGGAATAACGGATCCTGGCATAAAAAGAAGCCCCACATCAGAGTGATCACCCTTGTGGTACGGCCATTTGCCTTTTCCTCTGACACCAGCAACTCAGTGGCTATTTATTTTAACACAAACTTAAATCAGAGTGTGATCTGATGTAGCTCCTTTCACCATTTCAAATTGCTGACCATCTTCAATTTTTTCTTTGTTTTATCTATATGCCATCTTTTGCCCAGAAATGGCTTTCAAACTGGGGCTGCTACCAGGGGCCAAAAGGTATTTAAGACCATGCCAAGTGGTCCTCAACCTCTTTCTGATCTGGCCAACTTTCCTGCCCTCCCTCCCTATCAAAAGAATGAGATTAGCTGGTCATTTAAGGGCTGGATGGAATTTTTTGGCTGTCACTAAAATTGGACATAGCGTGGTAGCACGTTTTTTACTCATCCCATTCTCTTCTGAGTATTTAATTAGAGGTTATCAGTCACGGTCTCAATTGGTGGATAGTGCATGAGTCAGGTTAAAACAGAATATATAAAATAGAATATAAAATATAATATCTGTCAATTTACAAAAAAAAATAATCTCAATACATGGCTATATAGAAAGGCTTTCCCTGGCTATTAATTCATCCTTTCTTGATTCACTGATCTTTAATCCTCCCTTTCTATTATAGTTATCCTTCTGTTCTTTGAGTGATTTTATGATGTTATTATTGATTTAATTATGTTCATTTTATATAATGTCCTTGTTTTGTTTGTTGAATTATTTGTACACTGCCCAGAGTGACCTTGTTGCTAGATGGTGCAGTATATGAGTCTAATAATAATAAAAAATCAAAATAAAATATGGTAAGTTGATAGGTCAGTAGCCCTCAAATTGAGAGTTAGAAAGGAAATTAGGAATTTAAGGAATAGTGAAGATCTAGGATTAAATGCATTAAAATGTTTAGAAAGGAGGGCTGCCCTTGTTTGATCTGACTGCTTAACTTTGGAAGGGTGCTGAACATGTGGGCAGCACCATTCTAATTTAATTAAGGATTATCATTCAAACCCTCTTGCACTACATTCAGGCCCTCTTGTTTTAAGTATGTTGAATAGTTAAAAGAGACAGAAATATATCAATAAACTGTGGCCCAATTTGAATCCCGCAAACATGTCTCATCTCTTTATTTCCAGGCTGGGTGGGCAAAGTAAGAACTTCAATGTTAACATGTCAAAATAACATGCTATTTCAAAACTCCAATAACAAACTCTGAATTTCACTCATCACACTATCATCACAGCCAGCAGTAGCTCTGTTTTGTAGGTTTCTAAGGCTGTGGGTGGAGGACACAAAGGTGAAAAGAAAAATGTCCTTAAATTAACTCTCATCCCACTCTTGCATCAAACAGCATTTGCTTCATGTGACTGGTCACACTCTGATTTTGATATCGGGTATGGAACCAACCATATGAAAGACAGCTAACCAGAAAGGGGAAACTGCTGTTGTTGTTGCATCCAGTTTATCTTAATAGGATTTGGGCTTTGATATGCAGTTTGACCCATACTGCTGATATGACCCTCTTCTACAGCTTTCAGAATATCCACAATAAATCATGATATTCTCATGCATTTCACACTGTTTATGGAGTAATATTCAGTGACAATATTATTTCCTGCCAATATAAGTTTATGAGAGGAAATGAATTGCAGCTGGCAGAGTAACAAACCAGAGGGTGAAATTTTTCCATTACATGGCATGTTATATCTTTCATAAATGCCACAGCATTTAAAGATTGTTATTTCCCACCTCAGCATTATATAAATAGAGAAATTTTGGCATGGTTGGTTAGGGAAAAGGGTCAGGATGCATGGAATCACAGTGAGTGGTTTCCAGCCAATTTTCTTTGATGGTCTCCTGAGTTGTTTACCTAATTGACTTCAAACGTCAATAGAGTTCCTTGGCTATATTCCCCAGAGCATTTTGTTTTGTACTTTAAGGTTTTAAAAACAAAGCCTTCTCTTTCCAGATATATATTGAAGTAAACAGTTTCAAATGTTGCTATGATTCTTTTCTTCTTGGGTGTATCTTAATTGTTTAAAGCTGAATGTTAAAGAATATAGAGGTTTTGGGTTTTCCAGCTCAGCGGACTGAGAACAGATGCTTCTCCTTTTAAAAATGTTAATATTTATTTATTTATTTATTTATTTATTACAAATATTTGTGTCTCAGTACCCTAATATCACTGCAAATATGTTTTGCACATTGGTTTGCATTAGTTGCACTGGTAGCTGACTGAGGTTGATTAAATGTTGTATCAGGAGAAGTGTATTAAGGCAGTTGATAAGCATGAAATAATGTTATGAATGGAACTGCAAACTGTTTTCTCAAAGGCTTTCATGGCTGGGATCTGACAGCTGTTGTGAGTTTTTCAGGCTGTTTGTCCGTGTTCCAGAACACAGCCAAACAGCCTGAAAAACTTACAGCAGCTATCGAACAACAAACTGATTGCCCTGTATAATGCCTGGCTGGAGAGGTTCTGTTGGAGCACTGGATTAGTTAATTCTGTTAGCTAGATATGCGAGTTATAGTAACTGAGAGTGATAGTGATGTGCTTGTGAAGTGATCGTGAACAAAAATGTGGTATTGGTATGGTACTTAAGTCAAAGCACATATCTATCTATGAATAAAGCAAAATATGTTTAAAGTTATGAAGAGAAGTAAGGGCTTGTGCATATAGACTGTAGAATCTGACAGCTTGGGGCCTTCTTCCCTACTTTTGCTATTTTTCACCAAAAGTATTCTTAAATTTAAAAGAAGTCAGTGGAAGTAAGCCCTGAGCTGAGGCAAATTCATAGAAGCAGTTTAAAAGAGAATACTGTGTGGTGATGATAATCTAAGAGAAGTTGTTGCTCACAAGTTTAGGCAGCAATCCCCAAATTAATGCAAGAATTGTTACTTGGGTGGCAGCACACATGGAGAAAGGAGGTGTTTAAACACTCAATCTACCTTTTCTCCATTTAGATCAGGGCAGTGAATACAGTTGTCCTGTGCAGGGCCGGCGCATCCATTAAGGCGAACTAGGCAGTTGCCTAGGGTGCCGAAATGGAGAGGGGGCGCTGGCCAGCCTGCTGCCCCCCCTGCCGCCCCCCGGCTGCTGGCCACCACCATCTGCCCCCCCACGCCCATCACTGTCCCCCATCATCCGTCGCCCGTTGCCACTGCCGCCCACCCACCGCCCCGCCCGCCCACTGCCCCCACCCACCACCCCGCTCCCTGCCACTGCCACCACCACCACCGCCACCCATCCCAACCCCCGCCCCACACCTAGGGCACAAAAAAACCTAGCGCCGGCCCTGGTCCTGTGACTCACTCAGCCCTCCCAACATACAATTGAGGTAAATTAGCTTAGAAGACAGCAAGTGGCCCAGTGACTCCCAATGGGATATAGATGGTGGCTGGGTGAGAGGCCAACTACTTTACTGCACATCAAAGTTAAACAGAGTCCCACCAGCCATTAGTGAAAGGCAATAATGCTAACACACACACACACACAAAATTAATTTTTCAGCCATGTCTTGGATCAAGAACAAATTTGGAAGATGGTTACTAGACAATCTGGGCTTGCTCTGTGCCTAATCTGAGGGAGTTTGGCCAAGTCCATCTAAAAGTATATTTAATGAATAAATAGTTGCTTCACCACTCCCTTAAACACAGTTGCCTACCATGTTATTTCATGAGACCATCAATTTCTGAATAAATTTCAAAGAACAGTTTTGATCTTATAAATAGAAAGTGACTTCCCTTCATTTTTCTTCTTGTTTTTAAATTTAGACTTGCCTAGCTACTATTTTCAAAGAAACATGCCCTTCAAACTAATGTTTTAAAATAGAAAAGGGCTCCATTTATGAAGTCTGGGCATTCACAAAACATAATTATCTGGCATTTGTCCTCACTGCTTTCTAGTGCTTTGCCCTTTGATTTGCCATAACAGGAACTTTGTAATTTGGCAGTGCAGTTGTGAATCCAGACAGCAAGAGTACAGAAAGTGTTAATGCCACTGTGTTGGAGATTCACTAAGGAAGGTTTTTTTAAGGAGAGGAAGAATCATTGTTGTGCCTCTTTCGTACCCACTACATAAACAGTATTAGTAAACTGAACTAAACAGAGTTCCACCATGTGTTATTGGTAAGATGCAGTTGAAGAAAAAAGTTAAAATTTTCAATCTAGGTTTTAGACTTAGATTTGTCAGACTGTAACTATATGGGTGGGACTTGCTTCATGTTAGATATAGGGAGGGGGGTGGTCAGATATTCTTAAGATTGTAATTGTTTCAAGATTTATCTTTGATTTTTTAATTTTATTTTAGTTTAAAAAACATATACAAATTACATAAAAGAAGAACAAACATCGACAACAGTGCACCCCTTCACCAACAGGATCGCTCTTCATATTTACATTCATCATCCTCCCCTCCAGAACAGAATCGATTGTTGCGCGGAAACCTTACCCTTATTCCGTACAAGTACATATTCAATGAATCTACCCCATATATCATAGAAAATATCTCTTTTTAACTCTCCTTTTTTAACCTTGAGAGAGCAGGTCAATTTATCATTTAAAGCTATATTCCATACTTCATTATACCATTCTTCCAAACATAGTTCATATTTAGATTTCCAATTTCTAGCAATTATTAATCTAGCTGCTGTCAACAAATTTGTAATCAACTCTTTAGTTTTAACATCATAATTATGATCCACAAATATTGATAACAAAGCAATTTCAGATTTAGGCTCTATGGTCATTTCTAATATATCACTTAATTCTTTAAAGATACATTTCCAAAATTTCTGTATCTTTTTACATTCCCACCATAAATGATAAAAGGTACCAATCTCATTATCACATTGCCAACAAAGTTTAGAAAAGTTTACATTCATTTTATTCAATTTCACTGGCGTCATATACCATCTTAAACTTATTTTAAAGAAATTTTCCTTTATTCTAACAGACAAAGATCTGAGAATTCTCATTCTCCACATTTTAGCCCAGTCTTCTTCTCTTATTTCTTTTTAAATATCTTGTTCCCACATTAATTTCGATCCAGGTCCTCCCCTATTATTATCTAAATCAGAAATAATTTTATATAGTTTGCTAACAATACCTTTTACTACCATTTCGTTCTGAGTATCCTCGTACAACAGTAAAAGCTGTTCATATTTTGTGTACTCTCTACATTTATTATTTTTCTTTAACCAAGTATCAGTCCATTTCTTTAATTGTATAAAATTGAACCATGATATATCCCTACCTTGGAGAACTTCATTCATTTGTTCTTTCCCTCTCATCTTGTCTATCCAGTCTTTCAATCTAATCACTTGTTTATCCCTAAATACTTTTTAAAAAACCTTTAAATTTGTAGGGAAATTCTCCATTTCAGTTACAGATCTCAATGGTGAGTCTGAGGGACATAATTTTTTCTTGTGCAAATACCATGCATTTATCTTTGTAAGAGGTGCCTTTCAGCATGAGCCCAATCATCTGAGCAGGACCTAAACCCTTCCTTGGCAGAAAAACTAGCAGGCTTTACAAATGATAATAATAGCATGCCATTTGGCATAGACCAACTTATGGCAACCTTTTACATGTTCTCTATGCAGAGCATACTCCATTTACCTTCTTATTCTTCAGGGGCTGCCAGGGACTATGCAGCTTGTCCTGTCAGTTCACATATACTGTATATATGCAATTTTCAGATCAAATTAGGCTGAGGGTCACATGGATCTAAGTTGCCCCCATTCCCACCATCAACTATTCCTTTTTGGACCAGGACCAAGATTGGCAGATGACTAGTAGCTAGCCTTGCTTGCTGTATGCCAAATATGGGGAATGTTAAGCAACCTCTGTTAAGAGCATATGGTTTTGAAGATAAAACAAGACACCCTGCAGATTTAGAAAAGACTCCTACCTGCCATGGTGGATCTTGATTAGCATCATGGCTCTTAACTCTTCACTGACCAAAGAAAAGATGCTGCATAGCTAAATTGAGCAGGATTTTGCTAGACATTACTGAAACAGAGGTAGCCCAAACCTAACCAGAAATCTGTACCAGATGTCCAGTTAGGTTGACTGCTCTTACACAGTCATAAGAACATAAGAACATAAGAAGAGCCATGCTGGATCAGGCCAAAGGCCCATCTAGTCCAGCTTCCTGTATCTCACAGCAGCCCCACCAGATGTGTTTGGGAGCGCATGAGACTAGATATCTGTCTCCTGCAACCACTCCCCTGCATCTGGCCCCTGAAGTACCCTTGTTTTAAGCCTGGGGATTATACATCTCCATCATGGTTTGTAACTTGTGACAGACTTCTCCAGGAATCTGTCCAATCCTCTTTTGAAGGCATCCAGGCTAGATGCCATTGCCACCTCTTGTGGCAGGGAGTTCCACAGACTAACATGCTCTGTTCCGAGCCTCCCCTGAGCAAAAAAAGAAAAGAAAAGAAAAACAAGCATTACTGATGAGGGGGAATAATTGAATAATTGCCATACTCGTTCATGGGCATACCCAAAGATGAATTTGTGCTGGTGGATTTAGCCTTATGCTGCGATATTACTCACAGGCAGCTTGTGATTGGCTTGTGATAAGGGCATGGTGAGTGTGCTTGAAATTTGAAGGTGAGGTACTCCCATGCCTTGGCTCCTTAAGTTGGTAGAAGCATCACTTTGCAAAGAAGTGGTTGGGTTAGTCAGTCTCAGCATGTTGGCAAAATTAAAGGGCAACAAAAGAAAAGAGAGAACAGAAAGACAAAACACTGTGGTACTTTAAAGATTATAATGATTCATGATGAGTACCACATGGAGATATGTATACATGTGGAGAGCATAATATTTGTACTCCTTGTGTCTGAGTAAGTGGATTTTTATCCACAAAAACTCACACTGGAATAGGTCTGTTAGTTTTAGAGTAACACAGTATTTTGCCTTCCCTTCTTTTTCTCTTTTTAAATGTTTCACTAGTCTTATTGTAGCTATATGAGGTGAATGGAGAACTTGCTTAAACATTAGAGGTAACTGAACCATCCCAATAAATAGCTGTCTGTGCGGAAGAGAACACTTGTGGAAATTCCTCATATCTCTTTCCATGTTAGGAAATGTTCATTTCACAATTGTTTTACTGTACAAAATGTGCAGATTGGAAAAAAAATGGTAGATGGAAATGGACTGCTGTGCCTTTGGAGAAAGAGGGGGGGGGAATCTAGCAATCTAAACAATCTGTTTATTAAAAACTAATATTAAAATAAATGGGAAGATCTAATAATAAGAAATACAAAACTAAAAATAAAAAAGCTCATCACACACACACACACACACACACACACACACACACACACACACACACAAAACCCAACTTTGAACTATTTATTATGCATTTGTGTAACCAGGGCCACTTAAAGATGTATTGCATTAATGTTCTAGTCATGGTGCCCCATTTCCCTTTCAAAACTTCATAGACTTCTTTCAAGGTAAACAGCCATTCCCTTTAATTAATATATAATCAATGAAAAACTCCCCAAATATCTCTAAAAATTATTCTCATTTATTAAACCCATTTTAACCTTAGCATCACAAGGTAACATCATTAATTGCTATGTTCCAAACTTCTTTATATCAACCACTTAATTCAGAGTTGTGCTTCAGGAAAATCTATTTTTAATAGCCCTCGCTCATTTTGTTCTTTTCAATTACTGATTTTTCCAAAGGGCATGTGCTTCCAACGTGGCATGACATACACCACTAACAAGGAGTACAGTCTATTGAAGTGAATGGAATATACTTCTGAGTAGGTGCATATAATATTGTGCTGATGTTTTTATTTTAAAAATTGCAAAGGTAAAGCTAAGACACTTTTTAAAAATTGTCTCTGTGTGGATTCCTTTGATACAGAAAGATAATGTCAATATACTTCTACAATCCTAGAAATGTCTTTGTGATTTGGAAATCTAAGGAAAAATAAATATTTGGCTTGGGTGATACCCTGCATTATCTGAAGAAGAAAAACAAATACCATCAGTTGAAAGAAAGCTTGATTAGCAAATAGAGTGGACTGCACAATTAAATGGAAGGAAAATTAATTTACATTTCTCTAAGTAATTCTCAGAGGTTCTGGATCTGTGACCTTTCCCCCATCTTTTTTTTTGTCCTGCTTTGAATAATACTTTCCCCACCAGCACTGTGCATGTCCTTTAACTGTTAGTTCTATTAATCATGAGGGGATTATTTCTGCTTATGAAATACATCTGAACAAGAGGATTTTGTCATCTTTTTTTCAAGCGTTGCCACCTCTGCCTCTATATCCCCATATTTTTCAATTTTGCATGCACTTCGAGTTACATTTCAAAGCAGGGGAAACACAGAGCACAGTTTTCCTTTTCATCTGTTTATAAAATTGACTAATAAAAAGATTGGCAATTTTATGTTATCTGCTCCCTCTCATTTTGAAAAAGGTAAAAGAGAAGAATACTCCTTTGTGATACTGAAAGGAAAATAATTCCTATGTCAACTAAGTTCCCATTTCTAAACCTCTGTTTATACCAACTTAAGGGGGCATGGTGGCTCAGCTTACTAAGGCTCCGGAACTGTTGACTGCAAAGTCAGCAGTCTGTGGTTTGAAGCCCGGGTGCCATGCAACGGAGCGAGCTCCCACTGATAACTTCAGTTTCTGCCAACCTAGTAGTTCGAAAGCATGTAAATGCAAGTAGATAAATAGGTAACACCATAAAAAGTGGGAAGGTAAAAAACAGTGTTTCCTTGCAGCCATGCCAGTCACGTGGCCATGGACTTGCACAACACTGGCTCTTCAGCTTGAATATGGAGATGAGCACCGCCCCTAGAATCGGACACAACTAGCACACATGTGCAGGGGAACCTTTACCTTTAAGGAGTGGATACATGGACAGATCCATTTATCCACTGGAAATGCACCATTTATTTTCTTGTCATGTTTATTCCCTATTTATCCTCCTGTGAGCTCAAAGCAGAAAGGTGGGGCTGCCTTCCTTATCACTTTATCCATCCAAATAGCTCGTGAAGTTCATCATGCTGAGATAATGTGATAGGCCTAATATCACACACTGAGTTACATTGTCAAGTGAGGATTTGAACCTAGTTCTCCCATTCCTGCTCCAACACTCTAACCACTACACCAGATTAGAGATAGGCACAAAACGAAAAACAACACACTTTCGTTGTGTCATAGCATTTCAAAATGAAATAAAACTAAACACCATTTCCCCCTCTAGAATGAAAGAATTCATTCTAGAGTAAATAGCAAGGGGGGTCCTCAAGCTCTTTTCTGTAAGCCCCCGAAATTTGGAAAGGTTTGAGGGGTCAGGGATCTGAGTTATGAAGCTCCAAAGAGGGTCCAGATAGTTAATTGAGAGAGTGTGAGGCACACATCCCAGCAATTTATGATTTAATAGGATTTAAGTTGCTGGTTAAATTAACCCCTAAATTGCTGGCACGCGCACCACACTCCAAAGGGGGTGCCCCTAAGAAAACATCTTCCTAGAAGAACTGGAAGCTGATCAGGTGAGCCATAGCGCCACCACCGCTTGGCTTTCAATCAAATCCAATTAGAAAGAATTTTTCCAAGGGGCACCCACTTTGGACCTTTATAACTCAGCCCCCTGAAACCCAAATCTCTCCAAATTTTGGGGTCATCCCTATAATCACTTAAAGAAGCTAAGCCTGCCATTTCCATGCCGAAACATGGAGGCTGCAATCCATATTATTGAGTAGTATAGAATACAGTCACAGCCTCCATGTTTCAGCATGGAAATGGCAGACTTAGCTTCCTCAAGTGATTCTAAGTGAAACCCCAAAATTTGGAGAGATTTGGGTTTTAGGAGGCTCAGTTATTTGAGTCCAAAGGGGGTCCAGGTAGTTAGTTGAAAGTGTTTCAGTGCGTGATCCCAATACAGAGTTAATCAGCTTGACCTCTATATTGTTAATTAGTCATTGCCTATTGAAATTGCTAATTAATCAGCTTAACCTCTATATTGCTAAAGCATGCCAAACACATTCTTTCAATTAACTACCCAACCCCCCTTTGGACCTTAATAAATCAGTCACTTGAGCCCCAAACGTGTCCAAATTCTAGGGGGTTACCTAGCATTGCTTGAGGAAGCTAAGCCTGCAATTTCCATGCTGAAACATGGATAATGTGATCCAGTATTTTTACTACTCAAAAATACAGATCACAGCCTCCATGTTTCAGCACAGAAATGACAGGGGTAGTTTCTTGAAGCAATTCTAGGTAAACACCCCCCCATTTTGGGGGGGAAAGGTTTGGAACTCAGGTAACTGAGTTATTAAATGTCAAAGGGGGAGCCCCTGGGAAAACAAATTGTGTCTAATTGATTGAGAAGTCGATAATCATTTGTCCATGGGCAGGGGGGGCTATTATTCTGCTTCTCACTCAATTAGACATGACTTTTCCCTAGGGGTACCCTCTTTGACGTTTAATAACTCAGTCCGCTGAGCCCCAAACCTTTCCAAATTTTGGGGGGTGTTAAGGAAGAGTCCAAACTTGGTCCCCAGCTATTTTGGTGCTGATTCATGGTTGCTGCAATAATATTTTGGAGTATAATTCCTTTTCCCCCCATTCCGCCCTCTTGCCAGTTGTTGTTGTTGTTGTTGTTGTTGTTGTTGTTGTTGTTGTTGTTGTTGTTGTTTTCTTTTTGATGTAGTTTCACCATGTTGTGTACATCACAACTATTGCTTTTTTTACCTATTTTTGTTATTATTGTTACTGTTGTAAACCGCCCGGAGTTCCTTCGGAACACGGGCGGTATATAAATATTAAAATAAATAAATAAATAAAATAAAATCACTGGGAAGCAAGTTTTAACCTACAAAGCCCTATATGTCCTGGATCCAAACTATCTCAAACACTGTTTCTCCTATTATGAGCTAGCTCAGGTGCTGAGGCCTTTCTCTCAGTCCCACCACCTTCATAGATGTTCCTATGGGGACACTGAAGAGGGCCCTCTTTCTTGCTGCTCCCATACTTTGGAACTCCTTCCCATAGGAGACTATGCTGGCTCAATTTTTGCAGTCCTTCTGCAAGCAGCCCAAGACCTTTCAGTGTTGTAAGTCACCTTGGGTCCTTTTTAATAGAAAGGTGAGGTAAAATATTTAAAAGAAATATGTACCACAGCAGGGTGCAAAGGGGAAATGCCTTACAAGTTACATCATGGGCACAAAAAGCAATTTAAAATAAAGCTGATCAATTTGAACATGGTGTGGGCATGAGCCCTGCACTACAACGGATAGGGCAAGTGACTTCTGTGTGGATGCCTATGAGGCTGCAGTCAGATTTGAAGATAAGGAAGGATAAGAAACCAGATTAAAGACCTTGATGTTGCTCTTTACTGTGATCACCTGTTCACCTGGATGGAGTTTTTGTTTTTTACTATGGTGAATGTATTGTATTGAGTTTCCTTCTAAATTAAAGCCATTTCCTCTGCACATGCATTTCTAGATGCAATCCCAACATTTGCATATTTTAATCCTCTTTCCCTTTTTTCTTTTGGGTATCATGGGCGTGGCCACCATGTTTGAGCCACCTTTTCACACGTGGGTTTGACATAAGAGCAAGAAGCTTGGAAAACCAAGTCACTTCCTCATATAGAGCACCTATCCGAAAGCAGGGGTGTTGCTGCTACACACAAAGAACTTTGCACACTGGGATAGTGATGGTGTGAGCGGGAGGCATTGGGGAAGGGTCTCTTTAAAGCATGAGGAATGTTCCTGAGACTTTTACTCTGAAAATATTTCTTTCTTCAACTAGCTAAGACAAAATACATGATGGTGTCATTGGATCCCACTGTTCAACTAACTTCAGTTGTTTGTGACAGTGTGAGAGGGGAGGACCATGAGACTGCATGAATAAGCTTTGTTTTTTTAAAAGGGTACAAATCCAATACTTCATAAATAAACTTTGTTTTTTAAAAGGGTACAAATCCAATTTTACCTCATTTCAAAATTCAAAAAGAAAAGATCCAAGCCCTTGGCATAGACAAAAACAAGAGCTTCTGCTTAATCAGCAACAGTATTCTTTTTTCAGAAATACAGTGGGCCCTTGTATAACAAACAGTTTGTATAACATAAAATCTGTACAACATAAAAAAATTCCAGAGATTGGTGAAATTTGCTAAACAGAATTGCCTACGGGGCGAATCCGTACAACATAAAAATGGTCACGATTAGGGATCACTCTGTTTCCAATGCATTCCTATGGGAAGTATGTATAAAGGAAAAGTTGCTTAACATATTTTCATTTGGAACAAATTAATTCCTCTATACAAGGTACTTTAATTATTTTGTGGAGCAAGCTGGGCTTTCGTCTTCAATTTCTTTGCTATATACCTTTTGGAGGGCAGACAGAAAGAGACACAAAACAAGAATCTCAGAGGTTATTTTAATGCCATAATCCATTTTCTCAGAAGGAGGCTAACATAAAATTTAATTGACAATAGTTGCCTTCAGGAAGTAGCTGAAAAGCAGCCCTTCCCCTGAATGGCAAGGTTGTAAGTAAAAGAAAAGCAGAGATATGCCATAGTACAAATATACTATGTAAGGTAAAGATTAAAGAAATATATCTCAGTTTGAAATTTACGGCAGTGATGAGGGGTAGAGAAAATTAAAAATCATGTCATATTCTGGCTTTAAAGCAAAGCATTTTACCCGTGAATATAGAATAAAATACAGCATAATTTCCTTTCAACATCACATTCATCAACCAGGTGGCTTTAAAAAAACAGAATTTCCTTGTATTCTAAAATATATGGTTCAAAGACACACATGGGGCTTCACATCATTTAAAATAGACTAGAAACACATATTTGAAAGCCACTGGATGGACTACTTCAGTTTTATTCTCCTTTTTCTTAAATCTATGCTAAAACACACCTTAATTTTTAGATATGTTTTTTTACATGTTCAAACATTTCTGTGTGTCCTTACAGGCAGTACTGATAAACTGAGAATAAAAAAACTGAAATGTCTAAAGCAGTGTTGGTGAACCTATGGCATGGGTGCCAAAGGTGGCACTCGGAGCCCTTTCTGTGGGCACCCGTCATCAACCCTTCACAGCCACCTGTATTCAGGTTAAATTGCTGTATTGACACTTTGCGAAAAATTAGTGGGTTTTGAATTGCAATTTGGGCACTCGGTCTCCAAAAGGTTCACCATCACTGGTCTAAAGCAAGGCGTAAAGGAAATAGAGCAACCACACCTTTAAAGTGATATGGGCTTATTCCTCAGTTCTGTTGACTTAATGTGTCAGTCTTCTCCTCTCATCATCACACAGAATCCATAGCTAATGGCAATCAAGAAGAATCGAAAACTATGCATAATCTGGAGGGAGCTGCTAATCTAGTTTTTATGGCACAGGCACCTCCTGTTGTTCCAAAGTTAATTTAAATAAGGTTTGCTTATCATACTATTAACAGACACATTATCTGATAGTTGTGCAGTGAAGTCAAGAATTTGTCAAGGCTTTGATGCACAATTTTAAATGCCTTCATATATCTGTGTTAGGATTAATAATGTCATGCTCTTAAATCTTCATGCTCCTGAGTTTTTAAACTCTGAGCAATTTTATTTATTTATTTATTTATTTATTTATTATTTATTTATTTATTTATATACCACCAGATTTTCCCAGATGGGAACTCAGGGCGGTTAACAAGGAATCGCATACAACAAAATACAGAGAAAAATAATAATCAGTTCCACAATATGACATAAAGAACAAAAAAAAAACCCAACAACAACAATCAGTAGAACCAAAATTTAAAAAGCTAAAAATACAAAACATTACTAAGGCAAGATGGCAAAACAACAACAACGGGTAGGCAACAAACTCATAACACTTATAAAATACATCAACCTCCTTGATTGCCAAACACGGCCTCTGTGTTTTTATCACAGAGCGGTATCCAAGCTAAATGCGACAGTTTTAGCACTATCTTAATCAGTTTTAAGTAGTGTTTAAATTTTGTAAGCAATTTTAAGAGTTTTTAATATTTTGTATGGTGTTTTATATGTTTTATGTGTTTTGTATGCTTAGAGTGTGTAGTGGAACAGCACTCTAATTTCGTTGTGCATATTTTGCATATGCATAATGACAATAAAACTCTATTCTATTCTAAAGCCAATTTTTAACAGCTCCTTAAATACCGCAGTCCTAATTTCACTCAGAAGGTGGTTCTGCAGTGTTGGACCCACCAGAGAGAAATCACGATTCTGGGTGGAGGTTTTACGAGCCTCCCAGGGGGTGGTGACCTGGAGCACAATGGACTGAGTTGTTCTGGTGGGCCAGGCTGACATTGACCTTCATATGATACACTCTGTCAGATATTATGGTCTCAATCCATGGAGGGTTTTGAATATCAAAACCAATACCTTGAACCTATTCGGGAGGCAACGGGTAACCAATGCAAGCAAGCCATAATGGGGGCGATGTGGTTGTATTGGCCTGCACCAACCACTAATCTGGCCATAGCATTCTGAACCCGTTGCAATTGCTGAACAAGGGTCAAGGGAAGCCCCATGTAGAGTGTTACAATACTCTATCCTCGAGATGACCAGCACTTGCACGACCGTCCTCAGGGAGCCCTTGTCAAGGTAAGGGCAGATCTGGGTGATTAGCCTGAGTTGGTAAAATGCTGCCCTGGACACAGCTGCCACCTGGGATTCCATGGACAATGCTGGGTCCAGGACAATGCCCAGATTCTTCACTCTTTCCACCAGCTGGAGTGGAGTCCTACCCAAGCTAGGGAGGGGGCCACTATACCTATCCGGAGAACCCCCAAAGAACAGAACCTCGGTCTTCTTCTATTTGCATAGAACCAACTGTTCTTCTCATCTGGAGTTGGCTAAAGTAACTGTACTGAAATAAAAATCAACCCATGGGACCCATGGCAATCATATCCATTATTTATTGTTCTTCCAGTTATATTGGAATAATGTCCAAAATGGCTGTAATAATATATAAATTCATGCTGGCAAGTCAATTCTGAATTATGACAACCCTTTTCAGAGTTTTCTACATGGAGGATACCCAGATATAGTTTATAATTCTCTTTTTCTAGGTGGTGACCTGGGACTGTGCAGCTTACCAGAGGCCATATAGGTTGTCTGTCTTGAGAGGCTCAGTGTGGAATTGACCGCCCCTTAAAATGCTAAACAATCAGCAAAAGACAAAAGGCAGAGTGGGCTAATGATACAAATATTCTCTCCCTACACAGACACACACATACACTTCCCGTTTCCATGACAGTGATGTAGACCACTGCAATGCCGAAGCTGATTCAGTGCACAACTGCAGGGTTGTGGAAGGGTTTTCTACAGTTCAATGCTCTCTTGTGGCAAAAGCTTGCTAATATATGGGTGTTAGCATTTTAGGCTACTTTTCAATCAAATGATCCATAAAAAGGAAATCCCTTATGTCAGATTTGAGATCCCTCATTCACATTCTGCTCCAGCACATACTGAAAATAGGAGACAACTTAATCTGTCCATTTTTGATTTCTCTAGTTTAGAACTAAATGAGCAATCCTTTATGGAAGAGAAGAATTCAAAATGAGACACCTCATTCATATTCTGATGTAGTATACACTGAAAGTAAGGGCAAATGTGTCTGTCACTTTTAGTTTCTCCCAGCTTCTAATTTTTCCAGTCTTAAATTCAAGTTTGCTCCAAAGTTAGAGAACATTTTATTTACATATGTATATGGGTTTCTAATAAATAGATAGATAGATAGATAGATAGATAGATAGATAGATAGATAGATAGAGATAGATAGATAGATAGATAGATAGATAGATAGATATTTTAAATTGTGTGAAACTTTGTATGTTTTTATCATTGCTTTTCTAAGTATGTAACTGTCTATGAGGATGACTGCCATTGGTATTAAGGGATTGTTACAATTAAAATATCAATTGAATGTCTATTTCCCCAAAGCACAGAGTTCATTCTCCAGAACCTAAAATGCCACTTTGGCAAGTAATAGATTTTGGTCCAACTGTCATGATGAAAATACCGACTGGCCTGTCTCCACAGCTTGACATCAGGATCCATGTTTACTTCAGCACCCTAGATGACAGTATTTTCCAATGGCACCATGTGGAGGAATGAACCATCACAGAAAAATACACTCATGCACACATGTGCATACACACACACACACACTGTACGCGCACACACACACACACACACACACACACACACACACACACACACACACACACACACAGAGAGAGAGAGAGAGAGAGAGAGAGAGAGAGAGAGAGAGAGAGAGAGAAGGCATATAAACTGATCTGAACAGTTGTATTCATGGATTACATCCCACTTCCTCAAATGCATGGAGTATAATATTTGAGCCACAGAGGTATATTTGCAGTATATGTGGTTGTGGGGTGGGTGCCATCAGAGTGAAATGTTCATTTTCATTTTCATTTTCTCTTTTGGGACATGTTGCACCTCATAGGTTGTGATAAATAAAAATCTAGATACCGAATCTGTTCTATCCTTGATAGAGGTGGGCACAAAATAGAAAATCCATAGTTTGGGTTCGTGTGCTTTGGGCCCAACCTTGGTTTGGTTCGGCTTTGGGTTTGTACAAAAATTTTAAAAAATTCATACGAGCCTGAACCAATCCGAACCGTTTGGGTTCTTACCGGGAGGCAGCGGCTGATCTTGGCCCCTGTGGCAAGGGCTTTTTGAGGTGCTGGCTTGGGGCCAGCACCTTGGGGCTTTATGTTTGTTTGTTTTCAAGCACCGACCACGTGGCCCCTGGGGCTGGGTCGGTGCTCCTTTTTTATTTTATTTATTTATTTATATTTTATTAATTGATTTATTTTTTTTACTGCTGACCACATGGACTGTCTACCAGCTCTAGTGTGGGCCGGTCAGCTTTTTTCTTAAACTCTTGGCTGGTTCTGGTGCTTGCCTGCTGGTACCAGTCCCACACACCGGATTGTTGTTTGTTTGTGTATTTATTTTTTTGGCCAGCCCGCAGGCCAGTTCCGCAGCCCGTGGGCCAGGTCCAGTGCTTGCAGGCTGGTACTGGGTCCCATGTGCCAGATTTTTAAAAATTATTTTATTGTATTTATATGGTATTTTTTTTACTGCTGACCACGTGGCTGCCTACCAGCTATAGCACGGCCAGTCAGCTTTTTTCCCCCTGGATGCCCCCTCCCTGCATCCAGGAGGACCGTATCAGGAAGGACCAACACCAGGTAGTACACACCGGCGAACGAACTGAACCGAAATTTCCATTTCACTTCATTTTCATTCCTCTTAGAGTTCGTTATTCATTTCATTATATAACAAAATGAATAACGAATGTGCCCATCTCTAATCCTTGATACACAGTATTTCTCCAAGCAAAGGGAAAAAGATGAGAGTGGTCTGACAATTGTTTAAAAGGTGCTTTCTGCTGTCTGCAACAATTTTATCTTATTTTCCTCCCTACCATGGGCTGCAGTTTTACTTTATGGAAGCATGTTGCCTTTACAAAGTTACACAGTGTTTGATCTAATTCTATATAGATCCAACTGAGCTGAATAGCCTTGAAGCTTTTTCAGTAAGACAGGTACATCATTTAAAGTTCAGAGCAGAGCTTCCTATACTGTAAATGTGTGTTTGGAAAGTGGTTCATGTGGGCAAGATTGCTGGAGAAAACCGGCGGCTACTGTAATAGAAAACATAGCATTGTCTAGATAATACATCAGCCTTTTTTTAAATGAACGTGCTGTTTCTTTGGTAATTCATAATTTGGGATTTGGCATACAAACTGTGAATTCCCCACTTTAAAAGAATACTTATTTACAGGTAGCAAGCCTTCTTTTATTATTAGGAACTGAGTCAGCTAGCCTGAGGTTTTCTGGTTATTGAACTTTCCTAAATATTGGCAGTCTCATGATGCTTGTTGGGGGAAAGAAAGCACTTTGCAACATAGGTAGACTGTACTACAGTACTCCTGTTTTTCCATTGTGAATCAGTGTGTGTCTCACCAGTATAAATGCATCAGTATTGGGAAGACTGACAGAATTCCTAGGCAGAGACTTTGTTCTGCCTTTGCAGTTTTCTGTTCTTGTTTGTACTATATATGTAACGAGTTAATATTTTTCTATAGAGTGTTGTTTGTTTTGATCTATAAAGAATTGTAATTAAATGGAACATTTTAATACTTTTCTCTTATCAGTGGCTTTGAAGGAACTATTGAGATAGTATGTGCCAGTTGAGAAGTAACAATAACAAGTTGTCTGATGGGTGTTAGTGGTTTTAAGGGATTCATTGTCAATAATAACACATTTTCTATATATTAAAATATTGTCAATGCTGTGGATATTACTCCATCCTGTGTCCAATCCCCTTCTTTTGAGAAGGAAAGCACTTCACACTCTCCATAAGAACTAGCCTTGTACATGTGATTTTTAACCTTGACAATTTTTTTTTTGGGGGGGGGACTACACCTCCTCAAAGTTCTACTGCCAATGGGCAGTGCTTCTGGACCTTTCCTAACCAATAACAGGAGAAAATATAGAAAATACTTATAAAACTGAACACCCATTTCTGCAGACTGCTGCTTGTGTCTTTCTACCCTGCCTGTCCTTTCAGTCTGCAAATTGGCCTTATCATTTATGCTTCTTCGTTAGCCCAAAGAACTATAAACAAATAAACACCCCTTTAGACCTGGACAAAGATCCGATTAGAACATCACCAAAAAGGTAAACGATGAGTCACCTCTAATGTTCACTCCATGCAGAGTGGGGCAGGGAATTCTGTACATATTCCTATTAGACATGGGCACGAATAAAAAAATGACATTTCGTTTGTTGTTTGTCATTTAGGGGGTCCATTTTGGTTCGTTTCCATTTTTCGCGAATGTTTGCAAAAAATTCATTTTTGTTTTCGTTCGTTTGTTACTGTTTCGTTACCATTTATTTTTTTAGCATTTAAAGCAGTTCAATGTATTGCCGTAATGAAAACGAAACGGACGACAAAATTTCTGGTGTTTCTGTTTGTTTCGTTTCATTTTAGAGATAAAATTTGTTTGTCATTTCATTGCATAATGAAATGAAAAAACAAAAACAAAAACGAAAAATTGTTCATTTTGTGCCCATCTCTAATTCCTATCAATTAGAATGGTGAACTGTCCTATTAAATTGGAGCTAGTTACAATGTGAGGGGAGAAGCAAAGTCCAAATCTGTTAAGAGGTCCACAAGGGACATGATTTCCTTGAAGTGGTAGAACTCATAACATGACAGACTCTTTGAGACGAAACATCATGTTTTAAAATGATTGTGAGAATAGCACTAATGATAGCATACAAGAATTCACACATCTGCTTATAATGAAATACTTCATACAATATTATGTCTATATTTAAATGAGAAATCATATTCATCCTTTCCCAAGGAGATGAGATGACAACCTTGAACATTAATGGCGAAGTCAAAGGTTCTGTACTTCATACATATTCAGTTTAGGCCATGGGAGATTCCTAAATGGGCATGGAATTATTTGCCTTCAGGGCATCAGTTTGCAAAAGTCTAGGCTAGTAATAATCAGCAGTCATTCCCTTCTGATAGATACAGGTACTATTTCTGATTTATTCCCAATTGTACATCTTTGGTGCCAAAATCTACTGTTTGTTCTTTTATACACTGGGTACATCATTGGGAATTAATTGTGGGAAACTCTGAGGATACCACAAGATCTTTCCTCAAAGGCAGGCATGTACAAACACCAGCCTTCCAGATGTTTTGGACCATAACTCCCACAGTCCTTTGCCTAAGCTTAGAATTCTGGAAGTTGTGGTCCAAAACATCAGGAGAGCCGAAGTTTGGACATGTCTGCTCAAATGTATGTTTGTACCTTTCAGAGAGTACAAGTACAGGGTGTAATGGGAGGAGCTCTCTGGTGCCTTGAATTTTCCGATGCAAGCTTTTACAAAGTAGAACTGAGTTCATCAGAAAACAGAGCAAGACAAACAAATAAACACAAAACCTAACCCATTTCTATAGAAAGACCAGCTCTGCATAATATAATTTTACCTTTCTTTTGTTTCAAGTTAAAAATGTAATTCTCTCAATATACTTGTTTATTTGGGTATTTTCCACATTTTTCATACCCTAAGCAATTTAAAATATTAATTTATAAGCACAAACTGTACAACACAGAGGCAAATACAACTGTGACACTGGAAGCAGATGGATTCTTATTTAATTCATAGTATTTGAGAGCATATGTTGTTATTATTTCTGAATCTGATTACCGCTATGTATAATTAAGTTAGGGGGTCTAGCCTTGCTTTGTTAACATATTTCTCCCCCCCCTTGGAAATCTCTGTAAAGTTTTAAAGGAACACATTCCTAGCATTCCACGTTGTGAAATATGCAAGACTCTTCCAAAAAGATTTGCAAAATCAAAGGTCCCAGGAGATTCTGGCACAACAATTCAAAGTAATTTGGTGAGGAGGGCAATCGCTGTGCTTTACGGTAGAAATCTCATTAGCAGTAATATTTAGAGGACCAGGCAGTTTGGCAGCAGGGACAAAATTAAATAACGATTAAACTAATTGGGTTCAAACAGTTTGAATATAATCCCACACTTGCCATTGGCACCACAAATTCTCAGTGCTGCATAAGAAAAAGTGAGCATTCTTTAACTCTAAACTTTCATGACCACTATTTTCTCTGTATTTTTTAGTCATTGTCTTGTATTTTCCAACGATAAAAAATGCTTCATTGTCAATGGGGTACTTTTGGGGGGGGAAATACATTTCTATTAGCAGTATATCCATTTCCCCACATTCTCTAGCATAGGTGGTATTCTAGGAATTCTGATGAAATGTGGAGTTCCCAGCTTCATGGTCCCATGTCTCTTTTCCCCACCCACTTCATTTTATTGTGGTTCTTGAAGCATCTTTCTGTCAAGAATGACTTGAAACCGAAGTACAAAGATGAGGATGAAAAAGATTTCAGGTAATATAACTCAGTAAAAGAAAAAAAGAAATTGCAGTAAGTCCAGGCTGAGGTCCTTTCACCCTATGCTTCTTTGACCCTGCACTACCACTTCAGCCCAACTTGCTTTGTGCATGAATTGGGCAGACACATACAACCTGTTTGGTTGTTATCTTAATTGCCAGTATATTCCGATATGGAGAAGTGTGACTAGCTCCCTTCCCCCATCCTCATGTTCTTCACATAAGCAGGGATGAGTCTGAAGAGAGGAGGTGCCTAGTCATTTGTAGTCACTGCAGCTGGACAAGAACCCTGGGAAATATAGATTCTTGCTTGTGGATAGTCCACTTGTGAGCAGAAATGTCTCCTCCTCAGTCTTCTACCTGCTCATATGAAGAAAGAGAAGAGTAAGTGGAAGGGGATGAGCAGTTTCTCTCTACCTGAGACAATACGGTAGTGACTTCATATGGGTGAAGCAATTAAGCCACACTTCTCTATTTCTAAAACCCTATTGCATCTCTTCTGATTGACAGCAGGTAAACATCGAGGGAAATATCCTGCCCGTGCTGCTAAATTATAAACTTACATCTACATTTTGTAATCAACACATGACCATTGAGATGGTTGGCCGTGGTTGGCAGAGCTCCACATGGGCAGCATACACCACTCTAGCTGTGGATCTATCAGAAATGAGAAGCAACCTTGCCAATGGCTTACTCTGGTGGAGACAAGATATCTTGAGATGGCAAAATGCTTGGCAAGAATTTGTCAGGTCCAGTGAGAGTTTCAAGCCAGCCACGTATGGGACATAAGCCCATTTTGGTTGTATTTATCCCAATTTGTGCACCATGTGGAAGTGCAAAACTAGCTTTTCTTCCTCTGTAGGCACATAGAGCAAGCACAAAAAAGATAGTCTGGGTGATCAAGAAGGCATAAACACCTCATTATGATCTTTCTGCACTTCAAGTTGGCAATGCTTGTTTCATCTGACAATAATGCTCTTTTTTTTGGGGGGGGGGTGATGTAAAAATCATTCCCTAAAATCAATATCTACAGAAGTGACTAGCTGCCATTAGCAGTTGGCATTATCATTTCCTTTAGGAATTATGCCATTGGTACACTTTAAAGAGTAGAAAAGTGTAGCCTGTGCACTCTAAAATGGAGTACCCTGGGAGCAACAGAGGACACAGCAAAAAATTGTTTGCTGATGAAGCTTATAACTTAAACATATTTATATTGTGAAATGAAGAAAAGGCTCTATGAACAGCTAGTCCTTTCATCTGAATCATGTGTGGATGCATGTGCATGAAAGAGGCACAATGGAGAAAGTAACCACAGAGCCAGATCCACAAATCTGCATGAAGTTCTTGTTTCCTGCTTCAGGCGAGAGCAGACTGCCATAAGGAAACCCTCAGGGCTCGCCGGCAAAGCCCGTTCCAACTGAGCTGGTTGTTTTGCCACTTCCCTTTCCTGTAGCCCATCTGCAGGATGTTTGGATGGGCCTGAGCCAACTGTGGCTTCATGGCTCTGTTTGGCAGGCAGGTTCCAGCTGGCATTACTTACAGGATTCCTTGCTGGTTCTCTAATGGGGAAGTGGAGAGGAGGCTCTAAGCCTGGAAGCTGCCTGGAGTGTGATTGTCATGGCAGCCCTAATGAGCATAATTTGTTTTGCTGCCATAGGTATTGAGCTTTATCCCCATTGTTATGTTTTCTAGGGACACAATTATTTGTAATTTGGAGCTAGGCATTTCAAAAGTGCCTTCATTAAAACAGGGAAATGGCCTAGATGATTAACTTCAGTTATACAAATGAGGCACTGCAAAGTTGATACTCAGAGAAGTCTAAAAAACAGGACAAAGATACATTTCCACTAGGGTTTTAGGAAACTTTGTAGCTGCAAAACAGAACTGTTTCTCCATATATTTTATAATGGTTGTCGTGTAAATGGTAACACACTTGGTGGTAAATAAGCATTATCTGCTTGAAATTCTTAGCAAAACAAGCACGAAAAAATGTCTCTTGAAATTCTTGACATCCTAAAATTAAAACACCTGAACTTTTTAAACACTTTCACCAGTCAGGCTTACACTGGACTATGCTGGGACTCAGTACTGGGCTTTGTCTGAGGACTAAAGAAAGCAATTAGGTTCATATATGAACAGACATAATCTGACATATCCTGATCCCGAGCCAGTTAGTTTTAATAGTCAAAAACCATACATTGAATTGTGCCTCAAAAATATGCAGGAGAGAAAAATACAAATTGTTTCTTATCCATTCTAATCAACAAACAAACTAAATACTTCAAATAGCCTTCAAAGGAAGCCCTGGGTAAATTGCTATAGCCTACCCAGGAAGTCAACAAAAGAACCTGCTCCTGAAATATTCAGTATTAGTGAATACAAACGCATACTTCCAAAGACCACAAGTGCCATGTGGTCTCCAACCATTGATCCAGACCATATATTCAGACCATAGGTGGTGCATAATGGAACATGGGGTGCCTCAGTGTGAAACGTTGGAGTTAGGTCTCACCCCTGCTTGGATCATGAGACACTTTTGACGGTTGCTATTATACATGGGCACGACTTGGCGAAATTGTTGTTTCCGTTTTCGGATATCGTTTCCGTTATGTAACAGAAACGGTAATGACAATTGTTTTTGTTTTGTTTCCGGTTCCGGTTGGGTGCAGTCGACAGCCAGGGTACGTCCTTTCTGATCCCAGTTTATCTTATTTACTCATTCTTCCAACTTCACTCTACAATCCCTGCATTTGAAACTTCTGAAACTAATTGACTCCGTTTACTGGTTTACTGGCGTTAGTTGCTCTGCCGTGGCTGCTTCAGAGGGCTGCTCGTGGGAGTATTTCTGGTTGGCGGTAGCTGGCCCGGCAGCCCTGCTTAACAAGCTAATTAACAAGCGTCTATCAAGCCGTTTGTAAAGACACTTGTCAAGGCATAAATCTCCAAACATTTGGAGCTAGAATAAACACTGCTATCTCCCTGCTCTCACTCTGGCTCCCTGCTGCTGTGGCCTCTGGAAAACAAAGTGAGAAGTTTGTGCCTCTGAATCAACGTACCTAATGGATACAAAGACGCTGGAAATATTGGACCTCACCCTTTCTCCCCCAGTCCTACATGAGATAAAGAAACATACTCCAATTGTTATCACACCCATCCATACCTTAGTTGGGCGCAGAGAAACCTCACAATATCCACCTCCATCACAGAGCAGAAGCTTTACATATCCTTCTTTGCCAGGCAGCTCCACGCTAACCGACAACAATGCTCAATTTAAGACAGGTGTTCAGAACATCACGCTGAGGAAAATGCGTCAAGCAAAGATTACAGACTTTACCAATGGGCATGTGTCTCCCACATGCAATGCAAACTATATAGGTGATATGAGAGGAGACAGACCTTTAGAAATCCCTGGTAATCCCCAGTTGGATTCAACATTGCCCCTCTCCAAAGAAGACCAGGTTTTGGGGGATGTATCATTTGCTCTCAGCCAACTCAATAGTACAGTGAACACAGATTTTGGAGAACTAAAAATGAACAACTATATGCCCCCCCTGGCTATTCCACCAGAGAACTTCATGAAGAACCTTGAGGAGATTATTCAACCACGAAGCCTGAGCAACTCACAATCCAAGCTCTTTAGTGTTGAAACACCCAAACTACCTCAAATCAACCTCACCAATCCCTCTCTATCCATAGCAGATGATGTTCATGCCCTGTCCTTTACCTCCAGCTTCACAGCTTCCATCCCCAATGTCTCCAGGTTCCACGATGAAACTATGCCAAAGGGGAAAGGCAACAATTGCCCCAACCAGACCAGCCTAGCTGAAATCAGAGACACTCTTTCAGAAATCAAGCAACTTATGCAGGTCATGTCGGGATCTATGAAGGAAATTGTGAACAATACTGTGATGCTTAATGAGACCTTATCCAGGCAGAACAAAAACAACACAGCCTGCCAATGTAAGGGCAACATCGACTATTACAATCTATCCCCCAACACCATAAACAAAATAGAGGCCTTGTCTCTGGATGAACTGCTTCTTTGCGTGGCTCCCCCATTGGATCTCCACCCAAACTCGGTAACTACTGCTCCAACTGAAGTTGTTAACACTGCTTCCAACCAGGTTCTTTCCACGGATGCTTCACAAACTGTTGAGGTGGCTTGCCCAGCATCCAACTCCCAAATCAACATAGCCAAGGACTTTAAACATTCCGGGAGAAATGCACCTGTCTCAACAGGCTCAAAAAGAAAGAACACCCGAAAGTCTTTAAAGTCTTCAAAAACCAAGGGGGCCTGCAAGACCAAGGGCAAAAAAGAAAGAAGCATGAATTTTAGGCCCCTCTACAAATTGTTAGACTCTACATCTACTAACTTAAGGGTGAAGCAGACACAGAAAAATACACTGCCTAATACTAATCATATCAACGGCCAACCAAGAACCACTCCCTCAACACTTCAAGAGTACATTACTGGGAATCATCAGGATCATCCTACCAAGCAACTCATTGACAGTGTTCCCCAAATGGACACACGGCCTACTAATAGAAATGTTCAATCACAAGTCCTGCCCCCACAGAATCATCACATCAAGAATTCTGATATTCATCCCACCAATCCTCACCTCTTCTATGGGTATGTCTATCCCAGTTCTCATCAGAGATAGGAACAAGCGTTTCCAGAATAAACGAAGAAATTTTAGAGGGACAATGAAGGATAGGAGACCCTTTACAAACCAGCCAACATCAAACTACTGGCTCCCAGAAGTGTATCCAAGTTGGGATAAGTCCCAATGGAGTCAGTCTACAAGAACGGACCCAATTCAGCACACTATGATTTGACATGGGGACTTGGGACCCTCCCAATTATCTCAGAAGCAATTGTCTTGGGAAGAAAAATTTAGCCTCAACTTTTGTGCCTCAGAACCTATTGCGCCCTCTTGTTCTGAACAAACTGTGCTATACAGAGTCATCAATAAGGCCTCATCCTTGAATGGTCCTATTTGTAAATATACAACGAACCATAAAAATGACTCACTAATCAAGATTGTATCCTGGAACATAGCAGGCTGGTCAAACAAGATTTGGGACACTGCCTTTACCGAGTTCATAGGTCAATTTGACATCCTACTGTTCCAAGAGACTTGGTCCCAAGAAGATTTGACTCTAGATGGCTATGCATCTCACTCCCTCAAAGCAGCTGTTGGTTAAGAATGGGTTGTGTTCATTTGCTGTGTTGAAAAAATGGTCACTTCTATTCAATGCAGCTCAACCGCTTCCAGAACAGTGTTTATGGCTGAGTGCAGAAGCAGTCAATATTAATAAGAATTTTAGGACTGCCGAGTTGGAAGGGCCCTATGGACCACACCGAGTCCAGCCCCTCTTCCCAAGGAGGCACGGAGGGCAACTGAGCTCCCAATCTCTGGCTTCGCAGCCAGAGACCTAAACCACCGAGTTGGATTCAAAACAAGACCAAGCCAAATAAAAAACTTGCCCAAGATGCCCAGTGAGAAGCTCCAGATGAACAGCGAAGCAGAGGAGCCTTTGCCAAAGGAAAGCAAAACCGGAGCCCAGAGCCCTCACTGCAACTCCTTACGAAGAGCTGTGGCCACAGCTGTGACCTTTGATGGAGACACCACCACCGAGAGACGGAAGAAGAGAAAGAAAGAGTCCCGCCCGGAATCCATCATTGTTTATCGGTCAGGGAATGAAAACAAGGTGGAAGAAGAGCTGGGAGATGAGGACGGTGGAGAAAGAAGCTCAGAGGAAGGCTCCAAATTCCTGGGACAATCTTTGGGAGATGGTTCTTGGGCCATGCCTTTAGATAGCAGGTATATGTAATGACAATTAAGCTGTCAGAACTCGAACTCGAACCGAAAAACAGAAAAATTGGGTCTGATTTGTCGTTGTCATTCCTGGCATCGCGCGGCGATCGCGCGATGCCAAGCGGCACAGAAAAAAAGTTTTAAAAATAAAAAAACCCGATTCCCGGCCAAAAAAGCAGGCGAAAATATGCCTGCCTGAGGGCACCTACCAGAGGGATGGTTTCTGGGGGGGGGGGGTCCCCAGCCTTCCCCCCCCTCCTGTCCTGGGCTGCTGGTACCGGGCTGGGAGGGGGCATCCTCGGCGTCTCCATTTGCCATGCGGTGTGGGGGGGTCCAAAATGGCGTCCGCAATATTTTTTTTGGAATCGTAGTCCAAAAAACCACCAAAGCACCACAGAAACATGCGAAAATTAGCTATTTTAAATGCTTGAATTTTTACAGTAGCAGCAGTGGGTTTTTTATAGCAGTAAAAGGTTGCACTGATTTTATTTTATTTTATTTTTATTTTTATTTTTTTACACCTGCGCAATGATGGGCTGGCAATGGGATGGGACCATGCAAATTTTTGGACCCATTCTACCAATCGCATGGCCAGGTTTTGACTGACACTTCTGGATGTGCAAGAGGGCATAAAAAGCTGAGGCACTCCCAGAAGAGTCGCAGTCCGGGCTTGGATGTGGGTGGGAGAGGGCTGTGTGTAGCTGGCTGCTGTGCTAGACTAGTTTTGATTTCGCGGAGCCTTTAGATTTCAGTTAGGCAGGCAGGGAGGGAATTGATTCAATTGAATTTTTAGGAAATAATAATAATTCCTTTCATTCTCTGTCTGCTGTTGGGAATAGCAACACAGTTTATTCTTTTTTATTCTCCTGCAGTTTGTTAGGATTTCTTTTCTGATAGTGCTTCAAAGGGGGGGAGGTTTGAGTGGGAGGGGAGGTGTGGATTTATTTTAAAAATTTCATTTGCTTGGTGGCAAGCCAAGGTCCTTTCATACCCTGCCTGCAGCTCTGCTGTGGGTGCACTGCCCACTTTGTTTGCAAAAATTGCAATTGCTTTATTCGATGCAGTCTTGTGCAGCAAGTCAGTTTAAAGTGTTTTCCGCCTGCTCTGGGTCATTGTGGGACCCGCGCCCACCTCCCAAACACCCGCGCACCCGCCCCTCCCCCCTGCCGCTGTCACCGCCCACCCATGCCCCACCACCACCCCGCCTGCCGCCTAGGGTGCAAAAACACCTAGCGCCGGCGGAACGCCATTCGCTGGGACGTCAAATCGCGCAAAATCGCGGCGGCGGTAACGACAAACGACAAACGACATGACGAAACGACAATTTTTTTAAAAAATTTCACAAAAAACGGAAACGACCCAAAACGGACCCATCCCAAAAAACAACAACTTGAAAAAAAAATTTCTGGTCATGCCCATCTCTAGTTGCTATTTAAGTGGACAGGCTGAACCCAACACAGAATTGCAGAATTGATATAGACTGCACTCCAATGGCAAGCTTAGCAGAAGAATTGGATGCCTGGGGATGCATTCCCACCTTTCCTACACCACATGTATCTCATGTCTCTTTTGGCCCATGTTCAGCTCTCAGTCTGAAACTGGAATGTGGTATCTGGAGTCTTTTCTTGCCTGATCCTTAGGATGTCCTATATAAACGCAAGGGGTTTTTCTGCTTTAGCCAATCCCTTATGCAATTTTCATCTTTGCCACAACCTCTGGTGCTTTAAGGAGCAATAAAGAGACCTTTGGGTAGTGGGTGGCATATAAATTGAAACAAAATAAAAAATAAAAATAAATATAAAACATGTGGGCTGTTAATATTAAAGTTATTCACAGGTCACTAATCCATATGGCCCTTGTTATTTAGATGCAACCTGATAGCACAAAATAATAAATATATTTAAAACTCTGTTACAAATCCTATGAAAAATTTCAGATAATGGTGCCAGGGCTGCCTGAAGGATTATTGGAGCCCTAATCTCTTCCCAAAAGTATCTTTTCAAAACTCCACCTCAATATTTGGCTTTCTTCTTGCACTCTGGAATACTATTCACCCCACCATAGATGTTCTCCAATTGCAGGAATTCCAAAATAAATTTTCAGTTTAGCACTAACTATAGCTAAGGGTGTTAAAAGCTATTGAGGAAACATTTCTGGTGAAAGGCACCCTTTGTGTCCTGCACATCATTTCTTTCTTTTGGCCAAAAGAAGAAAAATACCTAAGGAGAATGACATTTAAATAACAGACCATTATTACTTGGCCATTAATGGAAGGTGGAGGAGATGGAGAAGGTCCGATGTCATGGGACAGGTTAACTTTCAAAATAGTCTCTCAGGCAGGATTTTGCTGTAAAGATTTCCTTATGTTCTGTTCTCTGTGGAGTAGTCCCTCAGGATATCTCTCTGAAATCATACATATGATCCAGTTATGTTCAAGCACAGATTCTGGAGATTCAGTCTGGTCTACAGTTGGGAATATGGAGGGACGAAGAGGAAATTTGGCAGACAACAGCCTACTTCGCAAGCTGTGTGTTTTTATTTCCACATGACCTGATCTTTTCCCCCCTTTATGAAACCTACATATTGCTCCCTAGGAGCGGGGGGGGGGGGCAGACCTGTCTTCACTCTAAAGCAAATATGTCTTTGGGTTGAATTGCTACTCATATTAAATGGTGAGCACTGAGCAGACATGAAATAATAATATATCTCCTTGTGCTTTGTCACAAGTGAGGAAGGACGTGTGACGAGACCTTAGCTATGGTTGGCTTTCTCTTTCTCCTATAATTCCATTGCTAGGAATGACTGAGAATTTAAATGGGTTCCTTTAAAACAAGACCTTAACAAAACTGGCATATTTCTGTATAAAGTTTGAAGAAAGAACTTTTAAAGTACAATTATTGTCTATTCAGAAAAAAAGTAATAACTGAGGGAATCCAGAAGGTGCTGTTTGATTCAAAGCTCCACATGCACAATAGGAACAAGCCCACCAAGAGTAGCAAATCACTGATTATGAAAAACTCCCTTTAGTTATTTTCAGGTGTATATGACTCAAATGCAACAAAGTGCATGCACTATAAAACTGCTAAAATAAGGCTTTAATCAGTGGCTATCTGCCATTCTTGATGACATTGTTCAGAATAGCATTTAAGTCACTATTAGAGATGGGCACGACTTGAAAAAAATTTTTTTCGAGTTGTCGTTAGTCGGGCCAGTCCCACTTCGGGTCGTTTCCGGTTTTCGCGAAAATTCGCAAAAATTAGTCGGTTCGTTTTTTCGTTTTTTCATTGTTGTTAGTACTGGTTTTTTTGGGGGGGTAGCGGACTCCTGGAGGCACCTCTGTGGGGTGGGTGCCTCCTCTGGCCCGCTATAAAGGGAAAGTGGGCTCCTGGAGGCACCCGTGGGTGCCTCCTGCCACTAGGAAGGGGAAGCAGGCTCCAAGAGACACCCCTCTACATGGGGGTCTCCCTTCCTCACCTGCTGCTGCTGCAAAATGCTATGCAATAGCCATATGGATATTGCATAACATAATGTGCAGACAGTGAGACCAGTGTGAGAGTGATAGGGTCATACCCGCCCTTCACAAGGCTCTGGCACCACCATGTCTCACACAGAAGGGAATTGTACTTGCTGCGTGTAGTGCAATGCAAGCAAGTAGATCTGGCTTTAAGGTGGCTTATTGCAAGAGCTAGGGTTAGGCTAGTGACGGGTAAGGTTACGGTGGGCTAGTGGGTTGCACCTCTGGGTGCCTCTCTGACCCACTAAGAAGACAGTCTGTGACGTATGGGTACGGAGTCAAGGGTTAGGGTTAGGGCTAGGGCAGGTTTTAGGGGGCTTTTTGGCACATCCCAGAAGTCTCCATGGCCAAGTGGCCATGCGACTGGTGGGATGGCTCCAGAAATTTGCATGGTTGTCCACTCCCACATGGCTGGCCACTTGGCCAGCCCATCATTGCGCACTGCACAGGTGTAAATAAAATAAAATAAAATAAAATCAATGGAGGACAGAGGAGGAGAGGAGAGACATTTTGTTGCAAGAAAAAAACCCACTGCTACTGTGAAAAATCTGGCAGTTTATAAATTTTCGCGTGTTTCTGTTGTGCTTGTGTGTTTTTGGACCACGATTTCAAAAACAATATTGCGTTTGCCGCCCCATTTTGGATCCCCCGCCCGCACCGCATGGCATGGCGATGGCGACTCGCGAGTCCGGCTGCCCAGGACGGGGGGGAGGCGGGACCCCCCCTCCAGAAACCACCCCTCCGGTAGGTGCCCTGCGCCCTTAGTCAAGCAGGCATTTTTCCGCCTGCTTTTTTGGCCCGGGAATGGGTGGGGGGGGGAGAGTTTAAAAGTTTTTTCCTGTGCCGTCCGTGCCGCTTGCTTGCGCTTTAATTGCGGCGGCCGGCGGCCGGCGAGACTGGGCTTTTTGCTGGCTGCGAGCCTGCGGCGAGTCCCACCAGAGCAGCCGAGGACGGGGGATGAGGGGGGAGGCTGGGGACCTCCAGAAACAACCCCTCTGGTAGGTGCCCTGAGGCACGGCAGGCATTTTCCCGCCTGCTTTTCGGCCGGGAACCGGGTTTTTTTAACTTTTAAAAACTTTTTTTCTGTGCCGCGTGTGGCATCGCGCGATCTCGCGATGCAAGTAACGAGCACGACAAATCAGACCAAAATTGTTCGTTCGTCGGTTCGAGCTCGAAGTCTGGGGGAGTAATTCCCGTTACCGTTTCCGTAGAGTAACGGAACCGAGTAACGGAAACGGAAACGGGAATACCGCTAAGTCGTGCCCATCTCTAGTCACTATCTTTCTGTAGTCCATTGAACTTCATGGCAGTTCTTTTTCTCCTTCCATGCTTCCTTCAAAGGGAATCATGGAAGCACACTGTTCCATGATTCCCTTTGAGCAGCAGCAGTGCTAGGAATGCATGTGTAAATGCTGGAACGCAAATACAATCACAGTAGACTGAAGGATGAGGCCCATCATTGCCTTGATTGGTCACCAGGGCCGGCGCATCCATTAAGGCGAACTAGGCAGTTGCCTAGGGCACCAAAATGGAGAGAGGGCGCTGTCCAGCCTGCCGCCCCCCACTGCCCCCCTGCCGCTGGCCACCACTGTCCATCCCCCCACCACCCACCAGCCGCCCGTTGCCGTCCGCCCCCTGCACCCATTGCCGCCCACCCCCCGTTGCCCGTTGCCATCTGCCCTGTGCCCGTTGCTGTCCCCCACCATCCGCTGCCCCCTGCTGCTGCCCCACCCTCACACCCATCACCACCACCACCCGCGCCCATCACCATCCATCCCCCGCACCCGTCGCTTCTGGCAAACAGGAAGTGGCTTCCAATAAAACAGAAATGCCTTCTGGATCATCCAAAACCACTTTTGGGCTCTCTCACAGGCCTGGGAAGCCCATCAGACAACCATTTGGGGCAGCACCAGGCCTAAGATAAGTATAAGAATCCCCAGACAGGTCCTCCAGTTCCAACCTGACCCAGCATCCACATATCACAGATTTTCATTTATCGCAGGTGAGGTCAGATCCCTAACCCAATAAGCAGGGGATTACTATACACCATCTTTCTCCTAAAGACCTCAGACAGACTACATTATTAAAACAAACAATAGTCAAAGCTTAAAAACAATGAATTATTAAAACGACATATATAATATCAAAATTGGCGACTGAAAAACACAGTTCTAAAACACATTAAAAGCAACAAAAACACAACAGCCCCATTTAAAAACCCTTTCTTGAGGTCCTGGATGCATTTGTAGATACACCACCATCATGTGAGTACATGCCCAGCCAAAACTTAAACAATAAATTGGCAATAGGAGTTTAGCCCATAGTAGACTGACCTAATAAGTACAACACCTCAGCATGGGTTTTGAATTTGTTTTGTGTCAACATAGCTACCCTGTTTACACTTCTTTCTGGGCAAGATTCTCTGAATTACAGAAGCCAAAATATTTAGTTGCTATTATTTTTGAAAGTGATTGAACAGGCAGGACTTTTCCTTCACAGTTTACAGTGGATAGGCTGGTATGGTTAGAATAATAGCACATTTTCACCTCTGCATAACAGAAAATAGTTTAGCATTAGGGTGCCTTTGCACATAATTAGAAAAATCATAGCACTGTAGTGAACACTTGAAATACTGCTATTAGTAGTCCTTTCAGTGCATGGTACTATACAAATCTTATTTTATTCTTCTTCATATTAATCCTGTGAATTAAGTAATTACCATTTTCAAGAATAAGAAAAGGAAAGGGAGAAAGGGTAATTAAAGAAAATAATATAGTTTCAAATGTGGCATACAAAGTGGGTGGACAACCTGACGAATTCCTATTAGTTGCTAAATTACTGTGAAAAATCAAAAGGCAAAGCTAAATGATAGAATTTAATCCTGGTATCTGTCTTCGAACTCTGAAGTAACTACAGTGGTACCCCAACTTATGAGATTAACCCATTCTGAGCCAATGCTCGTAAATCGGAGCAGTCTCCCACAGGAATGCATTGAAATTCAATTAATCTCTTCCGGAGGGAACAGATTTCAATGCATTCCTATGGGAAACTGCTTTAAAATTCACATGTGCAGCTTCTTCTCTGGGGGGGTTCATGATTCCTCCCCCAGCCAGTGCCAATCAGCTGCTTGCCGCTGGCTTCAGGACAGCGCTCAATGCATTTCAATGGAGATGGCCCTGGGAGCACTGGCTGGGGGAGGAATCATGAGGGCAGCTTCTCCTGAACCCCCCCCCCCTCCCGAGAAGCTGTGTGCATGATTTGAAATCCCTTCATGTCATAGAGGCAGATTTCAAGTAGTCTCTGGGTGGTTTACAGTTTAATTACAGTATGCAGGCTACATATTGCGCCCCCCCTGCCGCCGCCCAGCAAACTGGGTACACATTTAACTGACCTTAGAAGGATGGAAGGCTGAGTCAACCATGAGCCTGCTACCTGGGATTGAACTTCAGGTCGTGAGCACAGTTTTAGCTGCAGTACAGGCATTTAACCACTGCATCATGGGGCAAGAGTGTAAGAGGGCAAGTTGGTTTTATCCTTTCTGCTTCCACCTTTGGGATTTGAATAATGTTATTTCCCAGTCTAAGGATCTTCTTTTACTATCCACTCCTCAAGGTGTTTAATTTCTTCCAGCAACCCTATTGTAACCAGGCCGGCATCCGCCACCTGCTTTCTCTTTGTTCTGTTCTTTTACTTCTCTGCTGCTTTCCACAGCTTACCCCCTTCTTTTATGTCCTTTTCTACCCTTTCCCTCTCCTCCAGTAGGAGCAGCTCTTCACTCCTTTCTTTTCCTTCCTCCTGCTGTCTTCTGGCCCGGTATCTTCTTCTTCTATCACTTCCCAAACTATTAGAAATTCTCAGTGATCAACAGGCAAGGTTGAAGTTGTAAATTCTGTTTGTTGTGTCCTGTATGGGTTGTTTGGGAGGAGCAAAAGGTTGCCACAGCTATGTTACCCTTGCCTCTGTTGTTGGCACAATGGCTTTGTTTTCTGCTCTTAGTGCCCAAAATATTTATGCTCCACCTTATTTATTTATTTATTTATTTATTTATTTATTTATTTATTAAACTATCTAACAATGTTTACAATAGTAGAACTAGACAAATATATTACAACAAAATCAACAAACTACAAACAAGTGCTATAAGCAACAGTAACTATTTATAATCCACTATTGGTTGACTTAATTTGTCACAAGGTTTTTGGCAGACCCAGCATGAAACCAGATCCAGTTTTAAAGATGAGGATTTGAGTGCCTATGTACCTGTCCTAATGGAAAGCCCCTTAAGGAATCATGAGGCTGAAGACTGCAGATGATTGCCCTGCTCATGGGTAGCAGCAGTTACTTCATAATTCCCAGGAAAAAGGAGAGGATCACAGAGTGGCTCAACCTGATTTCTTAAGTTCTTTTTGCCCCATTTTTTGCTCCTGCTTCTACAGAAGCCTGAGGGAAGTCCATCAGCCAATGTTGAAACCGATTTCCAATAGTGGGTCAATGGTGTCAACAGCTATACTGAAACAAAGGTGTGACTGATTTGTTCCAATTGATGGTGTGGAGTGCTTGATTGGATGTATTCTTAGGTGCACCATACTCCACTGCTACTGCTGTTTGTTGCCTAGGAAACCTTGTCAGCTGTGATTCCAGATGTAAAATAAGGGAACATAAACAATAAGGTAGAAGAACAGGTGTTATGGTGAGTGTCCAAAATCCTGTTGTGCAACATTAACAAAGTCAAGTTCAATCCATTCCTCTCTGGAAATAAAGGAATTGTAATGCAGTTTTTAGGGTTGTACCACATGCTGGCCTGATACACTGAGTATGTGTAATCCCATCCTACAAGACACTGCGGGTGACTTAATCCTATAGATGACTGTAAAATTTAAGTACAAAAATAACACACATATTTTAAATTGAAAAATCACCCCAAACTGGATACCTCTTAATTTTTGTTCAGCTTTCTCCATGGCTAGGAAGCTGTTATTTTTATTCATTTATTTATTTAGAGTATTTTTACCCCACCTTTCTCCTTGGAAAAGGACCCAAGGTGGCTTCCAAAATGAGGGACAGTATACGGCCCAGAACATTTAAGACATATTCAAGTTAAGAACAGGGAATTAAAAGAGGCATCTTAGAACATTTAAAGGTAACAGTAGAGCTACAAAAGCATGCAAAAAGAAAAGAAAAATGTATGGGTGTAATGTGATCTCTGTAACCAACTCTAGTCAGCAATCTGGCCACTGTGTTCTAGACCTGTTGAAGTTTCCTGAGCTTTTCCACTGGTAGCCCCACATAGAGCGCATTATAATAGTCCAGCCGGGAGGTCACTAGAGAATGTGTGACAGTGGCCCAAGCAGATTTGTCAAAAATTGGCATAACTGGCATACTAGTTTTGATTTTTCAACTTCTGGCCACATCTGTGACCTGGGTTATGAAATATAAGTGCCAGTAATCATCTCATAGTTTGATCCTTCCCTTTCATTTATTTTTCGAAAAGGAAGGTAAATATGGCATTTTCTGCTTATTTCAGTGGCGAACCAGTAAGTCCATTTTGTCACTGCCTCCCAATAGAATCAGGGTTAATGCCACTTCTTAGGATGTGTCAGAACGAGCAGGTCTAATATCGGGAAGGGATTGTGCTGGCTAGAACTTTCACCGTGCCAAATTGAGCTTTGAGCAGCCTATAATACAACGTTACAGTTCAGCAGTGAAATGCAAAGGCTTTCAAGATTTTTTTGAACCTCTTCCACATATAGCTACCTTGCAAACAGCAGTCTGATGGTGGTGGCAGCTCAGATAAGAGGCCTTGATTTTGTTTCCAATGAGTGTGGGGGATAATGCACAGAAAAGGGGGAGTTATCTCTCCCTCCTCTGGTTTACTCCTGTGATTTTTATTTTAGAGGCTAGCTGAGAATGTTTAATAGACTAACTGAGCATTGATACCTTCCTCCTTCTGCTCTGCCTGCCAAATATTTCACCCTCCTTTTAGAAGCACAATATAACCCATGGAAGTCTCATAAGTGATGAAACATCCCCCAGCTAGAAGGAACAATAATAAATCTCATTTTTGTCCATGGGCAGTGGAGTGGGGGGCAGAACGCTAAAGGTAAAGAGGGACTTAACATGTAGGACCAGATTCCTACATCAGGAAGTTCTTCCAGAGGCTTAAAGTAATTCCTGTCCAAGATGCCAAAACTGGGTCAGTTTTATTAGGAAACAGAGTGGTAACCGTAGCAACTTTATTATTGTTATTACAGCTTGGGAGTTTGAAATGGACGTTCTTTCCCCCAGGTTGCAAAGGTGAGAGAATAAAATGGATAAAAATCAAAAAATTGTCACATCAGGAAGGAAATCATAATGCTTCAAATTAAAAGGTTGGGAGGGGAGGGGAGGAAGGTGTTGTCTAATATATTTCAGCAGTTCTCAGGGACAGAGAAGTCTTTATATGAAACATGCATTTCTTTATGAAAATAGATCTTCTCTTTAGAACCTGAGGGAATAGGACAATAACATGAAACAGAGCAAGGTGCTTTGGAGGAGAAACTACCAGGCATTCATCATAATGAAAACTGGGCAGGTGTTGGAGAATCCGAGTGAGCAAAGTGAGCCAAAGTTAACCCTGTCGAGATTATGTTCCCTTCAGGAGATCTAAACAGGACAACTTGGTTTAAGTCTATAAATTATGGAGTGCAAGAAGGTTTTATTGCCTTTTTCAAATAATCTAGCAAATAGCTAAGAATGATGTAAGCAGATATCCAAGTCCCATTAAAAGTCCAAACATTTCAGTAGGTGGTTTTTAACACAGGAGTTTATTCAGTTGTTGATTTGGATGGGATAATATGTCCAAGGACTGGTCCAAGGAGTGATGTGATCGTTGGAGTATTCTATCGTCCACCAGATCAGAAACTTGAGGGGGACCTTGAAATGAGGAGAGAAATCATGGAAGTGGCTAAAAGGGATAGGATTGTAATCATGTGGGACTTCAATTATCCCCACATTGACTGGGCCAATGCGAGCTCCGGGCAAGAAAGAGAAACTGGGTTTCTCGACTTGCTGAATGACTGTGCCTTAGAGCAACTTGTCACGGAGCCCACCCGAGAACAGGCAACTCTGGATCTAATATTGTGTGATACTCAGGACCTGGTCAGAGGTGTGAATGTCACTGAGCCTCTGGGGAACAGTGACCATGCTGCTATTACCTTTGCCATTTATGTCGGAGGAAGAGTGTCAACCAAATCAGACATAAAAACCCTTGATTTTCGAAGGGCAAACTTGCCTCACATGAGGAAACTAGTTAGAGAGAAACTGAAGGGGAAGGTTAGAAGAATCCAATCTCTTCAGAGTGCATGGAGCCTGTTTAAAACAACAATAATAGAGGCCCTGCAGAAGTGCATATCACAAAGAAAGAAGAGCTCATTTAAGTCCAAGAGGACACCGGCATGGTTAACGAGTGGAGTTAGAGAGGCTCTAAAGTGCAAGGAGAGGTCCTTCTGTAAATGGAAATCCTCCCCAAATGAGGAAAATAAAAAGAATCACAAACTCTGGCAAAAGAAATGTAAGAAGATGATAAGGGAGGCAAAGAAAGACTTTGAGGAACGAATGGCTAGCAATATAAAGGGTAATAATAAAAGCTTCTTTAAATATGTTAGAAGTAGAAAACCTGCCAGAGAACCAGTTGGCCCTCTGGATGGTGACGGAGGAAAAGGGGAGGTTAACGAAGACTTGGACATTGCAGAGAAATTGAATGAGTTCTTTGCGTCTGTCTTCACGACAGAGGACCTTGAGCGGATTCCGCTGCCTGAGCCGCCCCTCTTGACTAAAGAATTAAATCAAATACAGGTTAAAAGAGAGGAGGTTTTAGGACTAATTGATAAATTGAGGATTAACAAGTCACCTGGCCCAGATGGCATCCACCCAAGGGTTATTAGGGAACTGAGAAATGAAATTGCAGATCTCTTAACGGTTGTATGCAACTTGTCTCTTAAAACGGCCACAGTGCCGGAGGACTGGAGGATAGCAGATGTCACACCAATTTTTAAAAAAGGAAGGAGGGGGGACCCAGGAAACTACAGGCCGGTTAGCCTTACATCTGTCCCAGGCAAGATGGTGGAAAGCCTCATCCAAGAGAAAATCTTAAAACACATAAAAGAACAAACCTTGCTGAGAGAAAATCAGCATGGCTTCTGTAAGGGTAAATCTTGTCTGACAAACCTCTTAGAATTTTTTGAAAAGGTCAACAGGCACGTGGATTTGGGTGAACCGGTTGATATAGTCTATCTGGATTTTCAAAAGGCTTTTGACACAGTCCCTCACCAAAGGCTGCTGAGAAAATTGCACAGTCAGGGGATAAGAGGGCAGGTCCTCTTATGGATTGAGAACTGGTTGAGATCCCGGAAACAAAGAGTAGGTGTCA